>CM067170.1:4080569-4108069 GCA_034093135.1 Erigeron breviscapus | reverse complement strand
ATTTAGTATATTTAAATTGTATTTACAAGGTATACGCGAATTGTATGAAGACGTATACTTACGAAGACCTACTTGGAGTGATCTTCAACGTATGTATGAAGTTCACGAAGAAGTTCATGGATTCCCCGGCATGATAAGTAGTATTGACTGCATGCATTGGGCGTGGGAAATGTGTCCCACAGCGTGGCGGGGTACCCACACACGAGGTGATGTCGGCCACCCGTCGTTGATGCTTCAAGCGGTTGCGTCTTATGATTTATGGATTTGGAACGCCTACTTTGGAAAACAAGGATCACACAACGACATCAATGTATTCGAATCATCACCCGTTCTAGAGGAAATCATTTCCGGATTGGCGCCTACAAGTATGTTTTTAATTATATAACTTGTGTTTTTAATTATATAACTTGTGTTTTAATTATAGTTTTAATTATATAACTTGTGTTTTATTATATAACTTATGTTTATTTATAATTAGGTTCCTCTTACGCAAACGGGAACTTTTACAAGAGTGGATACTGTTAGGACCAGTTTCGGTAAAACTGGCCAGTCTCCAGTTGCACCTGGAGACCAAGAAGATTTGTCCAGAAATATATTGAAGTCCAGTTGCATCGTACAGTTAACGCAACTGAAGACTTCCTCCAGTTGAGAACTGACCAGTTGAAGAATCATTCCAGTTGAAGTCGAAGACAACAAGTGGAAGATAGAGAATGACAATGGCAGCGAAGCCCAGTTGACGTTCTAGTCAGTTACAAACTGGAGACCATCAATGGAAAGCTCTTACAAAGCTTTACACTGATTACGAGGAATTGACTTTTATGCTTTATGTGCTATTACACGGATAATAAGATTTATCTATGTATAAAGTACAAAAAGGTACATAAAGCTGGTTGAGTAAAGTTGCTTTTTACTGCAACTTTACACAGCATTTTAAGGAATTAAATGTTATTCCTTAAATGTTCTCAACCATATTTGTACGGCCAAAGTTAACATCACAATGTTAACTTTGCCTATAAATACAAGTCATTGCACAACAAGAATAATACACTTCATACTTTGCATATCAGACTTTGCATACAATATTCTTGGTGAACTTGTGCAATATTCTCTCAATCGTAAAAAGGAACATTTCACAACTTTAAGTGTTTCGATTGTTTAGAGAAATTCCAAGTGTAGATCAATTGTAGTTCATAGGTTGTTAGGATATTTACATACTTTGTATTATCTTGGTTCCGCAACAACCTTGTAATTTATTTAAAGTTAATAAATAAATTACACTTGAAAATTACATATTGTCTCACCAATTTACTTTACAAGTATTTTATATTATTGCATTGTTCTTTACTTATTGTTACTTAAATAAGTAATCTATCTAGAACTTGGTATATACTCACTGTAACTGGTCGTCTCCAGTTCAGCGCTTATATTGCAAAGTAACTCCACCATCGACATAGAGGTGTCTTCAGGTAGTACCATCTATTGAGTTGGGACTTACAAGTGGTATCAGAGCAGAAGGCTAATAAACTTGCCTAGATCTGCTTAGATGACTACTACTGAAGGTGGAGATGGTTCTGGTCAAGGTGAAAACCCCTTGAATACTAATACACCACCTGTTCAAAATGTTAATACTAACCCTCCTCCTCCTACTGCCCCAAACCATGTCCATGTACATTATTCTAACACTCCTGTTCCAAAATTTGATGGAAACAGTGAGACATTCGGTATATGAAAGGCCAGAATGCTTTTGCATTTTGGTGGGATAGAGAGATATATGCTGAAAATCCTTAAGGATGGACCGTATATACCCATGTCTCTTTGGGTAAGTCCTCTTCTAGATCCAACTGGAAGAAGAGGTTCTAGAGAAAAGCTCGAAGACCACTGGTCTGATGAGGATCGTAGACTTGTAGATCTGGACACCAGACTCAAGAACATGATCCTTGGAGCTGTCCCTGAAGATCTAATTCCAACACTTGTGTTGTTCCCCAGTGCCAAGTCAATGTGGGATGAATTAGTTATTCAGTTTGAAGGAGGTGGTGACACCATTGTCACCAGAAAGTTGCCCTGAACAAGAAGTATGAATCCTTCTTTGCTCTACCCAATGAAAGTCTAACTGGTACTTACACCAGGTTTTCTAGCCTCATTAATCAGTTAAGAGGCTTGGGTGTAGAGAAGGATAAGGATATTCTTCTTGAGAAGTTTTGTGATATTCTTCCTTCCAAATGGGAAAATATGGTTCTTGTCTTAAGACAAGGTAAAACCCTGCACAGTCACACCCTTGCATCGCTCTATGGAGCCTTCAGATTCACTGAAGATAATAATGCTGCAAGACTGGTGGCTGAGCAGGATGCCATGAACCATGCCCAGAGTCCCAAGGTTGCTAGTGTAACTGAGCGACCTTTGTACTGCTTTAATGTCTGCAGAGAGTGTCCAGGCACACTCAATGAAGGAGATGTTAAACAGTTTCTTGAACTCTGGCCTGACCACTGAAATTAGTGATGGTTGTGATGAAACTGACGATGATGATCTGGTAGCCATGATCGCTAAAACCTTTAATAGGTTTAAGCATAAATCAAAAAAATTTAATGGCCCAAACAATGCTTCCAGCTCCAGCTCTCTGGATAAAACCAATCTTACCTGCTATAAATGCTGTAAGAAAGGTCATTTTGTGAAGGAATGCAGATCTAGTCAGATGAACAACCAAACTGGTCCCTCTGTCCCAAATTCCAATCGGCCTGATGATAGCTACAAAGCTAAATATAAGAAGCTTAAGGCCCAGATTGCCCTCCTGTCCATGGAAAAATAAAAGGATCAGTGCTTGATGGCACAAACTGAGGGAAAATGGGAGTACTCTGATGACTCATCAGCTGATGAAGAAGAGGAAAGGGACATGTATTTCATGGCCTTGGAAGATCAACAGCAGCATGTGGCAAAAGAAGATGTCATCACTGGAAGATGGGTGGACATCATTTTGAAAAAGGTATGTGATTATGACAATCAGGTGGATCCAGAACTGAAACTGGACCTTGCTGAATCATTGAGTGGTGATTTGACTTTTGTGGAAACTGTTAGAGCAGATAGTGAAAGATATCTGGATACTATCTTAATTGAACTGAACAATGTTAAACCACAACTGAATGATTTACAAAGTGTCCAGTTGGCTCTCAAGGAGTCAGTTTTGAAAATTGAGGCTTTAGAATTTGATAATCAAAAATTAGTTTCTGATCTTGAAAAAGAACAAATGATTATCAAGTCATGGGTTAAAGCATCTGGAAAGAATTATGATGCATTTTCTAGAACTATTGATGCCCAGAAAAATGCATGGAAATCTGGAGATCTTGAAATGGCAGCTCTCATACCAGATCTTCATGCATTGCCTCTAGCTCTCAGGGTTGAAACTCCTTATGATCAACCTGAGGCTGTCAAAACTGAACCCATTGAGACTACCCCCACTGAGGTTAAACCTGGAGCCAAACAGGCTAGTGCTCCAGTTAAAAAGGCCACTGGTAACAAGCCTTTACCTCAGAAGTCTAAGGAGCCCAAGACCCAAAAGACTAAAACTCCAGCTGAACCAAGGTCCAAGGTTCAGCAGCCTGATGAAAACAATATTTTGTTTAAACTGGAAAGTCAACTCCAACTTTTGTCTCGACAGGTTCAGAGTTGTACTACCCGGATTAAAAATCTGGAAGGAGGTTCATCACCTCCAGCTGTAAAACAAAATATTAAACCCCCTTCAAAACCAAAACAAAAGAATGTTCCATCTGGAACTAAATCTGATAAGAAAAAGGGGAGCAAGTATCAAATACCAATCGTTTTTACTCCTGCACCTGGATCTAGTGAAAAAGATCCAGATGTAGTCTTCAGTTTACCACCACAACAATCAACTGTGACTTCTGTAGAGAAGCCCAGTGAACCCATCAAGAAAAGATGGGTTCACAAAAATAACTGATGATTTTTGTGGGTGTGCAGGGCGATCGAAAGAAGAATATCTGGTATCTGGACAGCGCTGCTGGCCGGACTATGACAAGATGTAAGCCCCTGCTTGAAGAGTTCACTGTCCAAGATGGACCGGCAGTGACGTTTGGTAATGATCAAAGTGGAAAGACTGAAGGATATGGTGTGCTCAATAACGGACAGGTCGAATTCAAAGAGTTGCATTTGTGAATGGTTTGAAATACAACCTGATCAGTGTCAGCCAACTTTGTGATGATGGCTACAGAGTTTTGTTCGATATTGCTCAAGGCACCATATTTAACAAGGATTGGAAAGTGGTGATGGTTGCACCAAGAAAAGGAAATGTGTACATCATGGATATGGAACCAGCTCCAAAAGAGCAGTGCTTCTATACCAAGGCTGATGAGGACACCAACTGGCTGTGGCATAAAAGATTATCCCATCTTAATTTCAAAAATATTAACAAGTTGTCTCGCAAACAACTGGTTGATGGGATACCACAGATTTCTTTTAATAAAGAAAAGCCATGTCCAGGGTGTGAGATGGGCAAGCAGAAAAGAGCCAGTTTCAAGACCAGGCAAAACTTTAGCATCACTGAACCTCTTCACATGCTACATATGGATCTCTTTGGTCCAGTGAATGTTCAAACTAGAGCTGGAAAGAAGTACACTCTGGTTGTGGTCGATGAATTCACCAGATACTGTTGGGTGGTATTCCTCAGATCCAAAAGTGATGCACCTGCTAAAATCATCTCTCTCATCAAAAGAATTGAACTCAAGTATACTCGAAAAGTTTGTCAGTTGCGAAGTGATAATGGTACTGAATTTCAAAATAAGGTACTTGAAACATTTTGCAATGACACTGGCATCTTTCAAAACTTCTCATCAGCACACTCTCCAGAGCAGAATGGAGTTATGGAAAGAAAGAATCGCACACTGATAGAAGCAGCCAGAAGTATGCTATCTGAATCAGGTCTTCCCACCAGTTTCTGGGCTGAAGCAGTTGCAACTGCTTGTCACACCCAAAACCGGTCAGTCTACATCAAGAGACATAAGAAGACTACCTATGAAGTACCCAGGAATCGTAAACCAAATATTGGATACTTTCATGTATTTGGTTGTCCAGTTTATATTTTAAACGATTCCAGTCAGCTTGGAAAGTTTGATGCAAAAGCTGATGAAGGAGTATTTCTAGGTTATTCAGATATTCAAAAGGCCTTTAGAGTTTATAATTATAGACTCCAAAAGGTTCATGAGACAATTCATGTCACATTCGACGAATCAACTGAAGCAATCAACAAGAGACCAAGCCTTGATATTTCTCCAGTCGTTCCAATAAATTTTGGTGAAACTGACCAAGTTCATCAGTCAGTTGTTTCACCAAAAGATGTTTCCAGTTACAACAAATTGGAACCAGTTAAGAAGAAGAGCACCACCAGTGACACTTCATTCTATCCCTCCATCAATTTCAATTTACCACAGGAATTAGTGATTGGATCTGATGTACGTGCCACTCCAATATCAGCACCAGTTCAAACTCCAACTTCTCCAGTTCTTCAAGAAATGCCTTTTAATGAAGAATTTCATGATGCAAATCGTGACCTCATTGACTCTGATGAGGACGTTGAAGTAGTTTGGACAGATCCTCCTCCAGAAGCTGCTGCAACTGAAGAAGATCGCCAGGTGACTTGCACTGATATTGTAATTCACCAGCCTAGTCAATACACTAGATGGACTCGAGCACATCCAATTGAACAGATTGTGGGAGATCCAAATAGTTGGGTTCAGACTAGAAGAGCCACCAGTGAGCAATGCTTAAATGTCACCTTCTTATCACTAATTGAATCGAAGAAGATTGACGAGGCTATGGCAGACCCAAGCTGGGTGGAAGCTATGCAAGAAGAGCTCATCCAGTTTGAAAGGAATAATGTGTGGGAACTTGTTCCCTGTCCACCAGGGTTAAAGAAAGAACCCATTGGTACAAGATGGGTCTACCGAAACAAGATGGATGAAGATGGCCATGTTGTAAGAAACAAGGCCAGATTAGTTGCCCAGGGTTATTGTCAAGCAGAAGGCGTTGACTTTGATGAAACTTTTGCTCCAGTTGCAAGACTTGAAGCCATCAGAATATCTCTGGCTTATGCAGCCCATCTGCAGTTTAAGTCTTCCAGATGGATGTCAAAAGTGCGTTCCTTAATGGAACATTGGAAGAAGTTGTGTATGTTAAGCAGACTCCAGGCTTCATCAATGAGAAGCATCTCCACTGGGTATATAGACTGAACAAAGCTTTGTATGGTCTTAGACAAGCCCCGAGAGCCTGGTATGATACTTTAACTAAACATCTTCTTAAAAATGGCTTTCAAAGAGGTGCAATAGATAATACCTTATTTATCTTGAAAGAAAAAGGTAATATCTTATTGGTACAAATTTATGTTGATGACATTATATTTGGTTCAACTGATGATGCAATGTGTAAAAAAGTTTTCTAAAATCATGTCATCTGAGTATGAAATGAGTTTAATGGGAGAATTAACATTTTTCTTAGGTCTTCAGATTAAGCAAACTGAAAATGGAATTTCATAAACCAAGGAAAATATGTCAGAGATTTGTTAAGAAAATACAAATATGATTCTATCCCATCGAAAAACACACCTATTGTAGCACCATTAAATTTGGACTCTGACCCAACTGGCAAACCAGTGAACATCACTGAATATCGTGGTATGGTTGGTTCACTGATATATTTAATTGCCAGTAGACCAGATATAATGTTCGCAACATGTCTATGTGCCAGGTTTCAGGCTAACCCTAAAGAATCACATTTACACGCTGTTAAGCGTATCTTCAGATACCTGAAAGGGTGTCCTAATCTTGGTCTTTGGTACCCCAAAGGCTCAGGGTTAGATCTAATGGGTTATTCAGATTCAGATCATGCAGGTTGTAAGATAGATAGAAAATCAACAACTGGTGGTTGTCATTTCCTTGGAGGAAAACTGGAAAGTTGGACCAGCAAGAAGCAGACGTCAGTCTCTATGTCCACTGCTGAGGAAGAGTACATTTCTGCGGCTAGTTGCTGTGCCCAGATTCTCTGGATCAAGAACCAGTTACTAGATTATGTTCAAAAATATACAAGGACCCCAATCTTTTGTGACAACACCAGTGCAATTGCTATATCTCACAACCTAGTGATGCACTCCAAAACAAAGCATATTGACATCAGGTATCATTTTATTCATGATCATGTTATGAAAGGAGACATTGAATTACATTTCATCCCCACTGACAAACAGCTCGCTGATGTTTTTACAAAACCTCTTGATGAGAAAACCTTTAAACATCTCATCAGCGAACTAGGAATGTTAAATCCTTAAAACTGGAGATTTTTGTTATGAACGCGTCAGTGACACTGATGAAGTTCTCCAGTTGAGGAGGTCCAAATAATCTTTGCTCGCCAGGCTATCGAACGCCTTTGTGATACTATCCTGGCATTAATCGATTTCTGGATCATCATTTTAGGGGGAAAGACTCAAAATAATTTTCTGACTAAAATTCGTTTTGTTTGAAAATGGCAACTGGAGAACTCTCCAGTTGGAAACTGGTGCTGGGCTAATCCTCCAGTGACCAGGTTCAGTCTTGTCTTAATTTTTCATAACGTTAGAAAATACTTGGTCAATATCTGAGACACGTGATGGTACTCGAGTGTTTTAACCCACTTGATATCGTCATCTGACGTGTTAATAGACATTTTGGTAAATGACAACTGTTTTTATTGGGAAAATGAAAATTAGTGGGCGCGTGGGTAAGTTAAGCCGTCGTAGCATTTAATGCTGACACAGTGAATTATGTTTTTGATTCAAAATTCAAACTTATTTTGTAAAAATATCTACAAAATTGATTTTGTTAATAAAATATGATTTTTGGTATTTCATTGGGATCTTGAATTCCTTATAAATACCCTTATTTACTCCGATCACATTTACTTCCCTTTACATTCTTTTCATTTACTTCACAATCATCTAAAATTGCTTCTTTTCTTTCTCTGCTTCATAAATCAAGAACCCTAATTCCAAAGTTTCAATTTAATTTTCAAATGGCACCTAAATCATCCCGTTCTAGAGATGTAAATCTCCTATCTGTCCCATATGCTCCTCCACCAGATGTCAAACAGGCATCTGGTGCTCCTGGTAATACTACGCTCATCAAACTAAATCCAAATAATCCGATAGCTAGTTTACAAGGATTTTGAGGGATTCTCCAATCGGACCCTCATTCTCCTTAAACCCACGCAAGATGTTTCACGACTACTTGTGTGAGTTTTGGTACACCGCTTCTCTTTCTTCCAACTGCTCCTCCATCAATTTCACATTAAAAGGTGGAACAGTCCGGTGTACCTTATCAGCAGATGTATTGAGGGATGCTCTACACCTCAATTACTGGAGACAAGGAGAGTCTCCTGTTGTCATCTCCCCAAATATAAATTTTCGCCAGGTCCTCCTTGATATGGGACACAAGGAGTGCCTCGAAAAAGGGGTTTTGAAAACAAGGGTGCGATGACCATGAAGGGCCTTACACCTTCATGGAGGTACTTTTTCATCCACCTTGTGGAAAGTATGGGTGGGAGTTCTGGTGGACTTGACCAGATTAACTCCGCACAGGCAGAAATGGCATACTGCCTGTGGAATGGATTGAGAGTGGATTTTGCTGATATCCTATACAGAAGCCTGGTTCAAAAACTGAAGGGCACCAGGGGACTATGTATCCCCTTCTCCAAGTTTCTCTCTCTTTGTTTTCTACAAGTTCTGGGCAGTGAAGCTTATTTTAGCACAGATTCACTTTACACTGTCCCAGATTTGTTGAGGAATTTTGACTCTCTAGTATCTGAAGCTGGAGAGGTCGAGATTCCAGATAGAATGCGGCTGGCATTCGCAAAAACCGATGCACCAGTCCATGGTGAGTCAGAAAGACAACTGGGCGGGCCTCAAAATAATGAGGGACCCACCAGTTCGTCTGCTGGAATTGTGACCATTGCCGAACCCGGGCAACAGTCTAACCCCTCCAGCTCCAGCGTGTCTGTCCCAACAGGTCTTTCAGGTGTTCCAAAGGCAACAAGAACACGTTGCATTAGGACTTTGTTAGCACTTGCCACTGACAGTAGAAACCTGACCAGCCCTCCAGTTTCCTCCCAACAGGAACCTGGAGATAGTCAAACGGGACAACCGCAAGCAGCCACCCTCGCAATTTCTGTAGGAGAGGGTGGTGAAGATGAAACTGGGCTACCCCAACCCAGAATAGAGTTTGAGTCAGCACAAAGTGTCCACGGCCTATCTTCTGACACTTCTATTGCACGAACTGACGAAGTCTCTGGCCAGTCACTACTGGAGACTGAGGTTCCAAACTCTGCGGCTGATGATGTTATGGTTGTGGATAGAGCAACTATAACTGAGGCAACCCCAGTTACCTCTATCCCTGGTGAAGATACCTCGGTATCTAACCCTCCAACAGATGCAACCTTCCAGGAAACTGGAGAAGGTCATCTGGAGACTGACCCATCTGGTCAGCCCTCAGTTACATTCATGGATCTGGACATGAATGTTAATGACGAGGAAATCCTTATTGAGTCTTCGAATTCAGAAGGTACTGCATCAGACTTGGAGATTTTTGAGTCTTCTGTACAAGATCAAAACCCTTCATCTCAAGTCTCGCCTCCAGATGCTTCAATTTCAGTTTTACCATCCCAAATAAATGAGCCTACTGATATTCCATTTCCCACATACAACTATATGTCTGGAAACAGACGTATGGCACCATCACCATCTGGGCAGTTCTCACTCCTTCGAGAAATGCCACCCCCATCGCCGCCGTTGTTCACACCTGAGCATTCTCAGCATGAACAACACATTGTTACTTCAGTCCCTTATTCTTCTACCACTCCAATTATTACTTCCTCGACTGCTGCGATGTCAACTGGGGAGGCTTCTCTATATTTGCCTCCTCCAGTTACTCCAGTAGTAACTGCTGCTGGTCCAGTGACACCTTCCCCTCCGTCACTGGACAGTCAATTTGTGTCTGTTCAAGCCGATATCCAAAACCTTCTCACCAGGGTGGAGGATATTCAAAAGACACTTGACAAAAACACCAAGTCTTTCTCCAGATACCACAAGGATCACTTGACCAATATTAAAGTGGTTGATCTGGGGATTAACAAGTTTTCAGCAAATGAAGACTTGGTGTTCAACAAGCTTAATGAGTTGGTCACTGGCTGCAACAATCTGGCAACATCTTTAAAAGAAGCCTTTGACCTTACTCAGACCAAAGTCACAACCTCAATCTCAAATCTGCTGGGTAACACTGTTAGAAGATCAAAAATTGATTTGAAGGAGATTGAAAAATAGGTGAAAGAGTTAGTTGAAAAGCCTGGGTTGAATGTGACTGAGCTTGGGCAGCAGTTGATGGTTTCAGTTGGTCAGAAGATCGATGATACGCTGGGTGCAAGGGAAACACAATTGATAGAAAAGGTGATGTTTGAGATCACCAAGCTGGCCACTCCTCAGGTTGATCTGGCCCCACTCACTAATGAGATCAACCAGTTGAGAGGCAGCATTGATAATTTGAGCACCCAGGTATCTAATCATACTCAGTCTATTGAAAATCTGACAACTGAAGTAAATAATTTGAAACAAAAGGATGAAGAAGTTAAGGAAAAGGTGGTTTCGGGTCTTAGTGAAGATTCTAAAATTTTGGATGAGCTGAAAACTGGTCAGCAACAGGTTACTGCAAATGTTCTGACCCAGTCAAAGGAGACCAACCATCTGTGGAGGTCTTTCAGGATGATGTGTGGAAAAAAAGAAGGAAAGAAGGAAAAAGAGGGAAGAAGAGAAAAGGGGGGAAAGAAAAAAGCTGAATGGGAAGCTATAAGGGCAGGTCTAGATGCTGCCAAGGGGGGAAAGAAGTGCAGTCCTTGCACCAGTTGCACCTGGAAGAACTCCATCTGAAAGTCAATCTGGTGGTGAAATGATTGTGGCTGCCAGTACTGATGCTGGTGAGCAAAGGGTTGAAGAGAATGTGGATGTGATGGATAGGGGGGGGGGGGGGGGGGGGGGGGGGGGGGGGGGGGGGGGGGGGGGGGGGGGGGGGGGGGGGGGGGGGGGGGGGGGGGGGGGGGGGGGGGGGGGGGGGGGGGGGGGGGGGGGGGGGGGGGGGGGGGGGGGGGGGGGGGGGGGGGGGGGGGGGGGGGGGGGGGGGGGGGGGGGGGGGGGGGGGGGGGGGGGGGGGGGGGGGGGGGGGGGGGGGGGGGGGGGGGGGGGGGGGGGGGGGGGGGGGGGGGGGGGGGGGGGGGGGGGGGGGGGGGGGGGGGGGGGGGGGGGGGGGGGGGGGGGGGGGGGGGGGGGGGGGGGGGGGGGGGGGGGGGGGGGGGGGGGGGGGGGGGGGGGGGGGGGGGGGGGGGGGGGGGGGGGGGGGGGGGGGGGGGGGGGGGGGGGGGGGGGGGGGGGGGGGGGGGGGGGGGGGGGGGGGGGGGGGGGGGGGGGGGGGGGGGGGGGGGGGGGGGGGGGGGGGGGGGGGGGGGGGGGGGGGGGGGGGGGGGGGGGGGGGGGGGGGGGGGGGGGGGGGGGGGGGGGGGGGGGGGGGGGGGGGGGGGGGGGGGGGGGGGGGGGGGGGGGGGGGGGGGGGGGGGGGGGGGGGGGGGGGGGGGGGGGGGGGGGGGGGGGGGGGGGGGGGGGGGGGGGGGGGGGGGGGGGGGGGGGGGGGGGGGGGGGGGGGGGGGGGGGGGGGGGGGGGGGGGGGGGGGGGGGGGGGGGGGGGGGGGGGGGGGGGGGGGAAGGGAAAAAAGAAGGAAAGAAGGAAAAAGAGGGAAGAAGAGAAAAGGGGGGAAAGAAAAAAGCTGAATGGGAGAAGCTATAAGGGCAGGTCTAGATGCTGCCAAGGGGGGAAAAAGTGCAGTCCTTACACCAGTTGCACCTGGAAGAACTCCATCTGAAAGTCAATCTGGTGGTGAAATGATTGTGGCTGCCAGTACTGATGCTGGTGAGCAAAGGGTTGAAGAGAATGTGGATGTGATGGATAGGGGGAATATGGATAAGGGTAAAGGTTTAGCATCTGATGAAGCCCAGCCGGCCACTGATGTACCAATGTTGGAAACTGGCAATGCTGATGTACTTCCTCCAGTTTCTGAAAGTGATAGCAAACGTTTGGCAAGGCTTGGTGATCAAATTAAAGAAAGAAAGAAAATGAAACAAGCCAACCAAGCTGAAGCCAGACAACATCTGGCCAAGATAAAATTGCTTGATATTAGTGATGCTCACTTGTTGGGAATCACTAAGGAGGAGTATGCTAGAGTGAAAGATGATGCCAGGATAGTGGGTATGTTAAAAGAAATGCTTGACATTGAACTGGACAGGCACTATCCTGATGATGAAGCTGAGCATGATGCCAGAAATTTAAATATATCAGTGGAGAAGGCAAAGGAGAACAGGGCCAGTGGTATTCAGAAAAGAATTGAAAATGTAAGAAAGGTTGTGAAAAGGGTATTGAATCCACCTAGAAGGAACCCTCAACCAAGAAAGCCACTGCATAGAGATGCTGATCTTAGAACTTTCGTTGAACCAACTGGCGATGTATCGAATGATGACATCAAGAATGCTGTGCTGGCTGCTGGAGCTGGGAGTATCAAAATATCAAATGAATCTGAAGCTAGAGAATATTATTCCCAGATCATGGCAACCAGAAGACACAGTGGGGCAATCAAAGGTGTTCATGTAACAATTAAGCCAGGCACCAAGTACTTTCATGTTGAAGTCAGTTATGCCAGAGGGCCACTGGTAAGAACTGACAATCCTGGTGCAATGCAATATGGGTTCTCGGAATGGGTAGAAATGGTGAACTTTTTGGAAGCAAAGGCATAAAAGAATATGTTTGAGAAAGCTTGGGTTAACTTTTTGAAGGGCAAGATTCAACACAAAGAGAATCTGGAGCTTAAGTTGAATATTGATCCTGAAGACTCTCAGCCTATCTCTTCAGTGTCAAAGAGAAGGAGAACTGGCGAAGGGCCATCTGATTAAGTTCTCTCTTCAGTTTATCTGCTTGTAATTTTGTTTACATTCTGTAACTTATGTATATTTCATTTCCTTGTATAAATGAAGTTACCAGTTTGTAACCACAAGATAGATAATAGATTAGATCTAACAAACTTAAAAGAAAAACCCAAGGCATTTACTGATCTATAAAAATGTCTTGGAAAACGTAGATAGATTTAATCGAACAAGTCTCTCCAGTTCACACTTGTACAGATACAAGAACTGAAAAAGACTTGCCAATATTTCAGGACATATAGGGGGAATTTGTTAGAACTAGTTTCGGTAAAACTGGCCAGTCTCCAGTTGCACCTGGAGACCAAGAAGATTTGTCCAGAAATATATTGAAGTCCAGTTGCATCGTACAGTTAACGCAACTGAAGACTTCCTCCAGTTGAGAACTGACCAGTTGAAGAATCATTCCAGTTGAAGTCGAAGACAACAAGTGGAAGATAGAGAATGACAATGGCAGCGAAGCCCAGTTGACGTTCTAGTCAGTTACAAACTGGAGACCATCAATGGAAAGCTCTTACAAAGCTTTACACTGATTACGAGGAATTGACTTTTATGCTTTATGTGCTATTACACGGATAATAAGATTTATCTATGTATAAAGTACAAAAAGGTACATAAAGCTGGTTGAGTAAAGTTGCTTTTTACTGCAACTTTACACAGCATTTTAAGGAATTAAATGCTATTCCTTAAATGTTCTCAACCATATTTGTACGGCCAAAGTTAACATCCCAATGTTAACTTTGCCTATAAATACAAGTCATTGCACAACAAGAATAATACACTTCATACTTTGCATATCAGACTTTGCATACAATATTCTTGGTGAACTTGTGCAATATTCTCTTAATCGTAAAAAGGAACATTTCACAACTTTAAGTGTTTCGATTGTTTAGAGAAATTCCAAGTGTAGATCAATTGTAGTTCATAGGTTGTTAGGATATTTACATACTTGATATTATCTTGGTTCCGCAACAACCTTGTAATTTATTTAAAGTTAATATAATTTATATTTTATACTTTATATATTATTCTATAATCTTTATATTTATATTTATATTTATATTTATATTTATATTTATATTTATATTTATATTTATATTTATATTTATATTTATAAGTTTATTTAATATAATAAATAATAAAATAAAGTATATTTATATTTATATTTATATTTATATTTATATTTATATTTATATTTATATTTATATTTATATTTATATTTATATTTTTATATTTATATTATTTAATATAATAAATAATAAAATAAAGTATATTTATATTTATATTTATATTTATATTTATATTTTTATATTTATATATATTTATATTTATATTTATATTTATATTTATATTTATATTTATATTTATATTTATATTTATAAGTTTATTTAATATAATAAATAATAAAATAAAGTATATTTATATTTATATTTATATTTATATTTATATTTTTATATTTATATTAATATAATAAATAATAAAATAAAGTATATTTATATTTATATTTATATTTATATTTATATTTTTATATTTATATATATTTATATTTATAAGTTTATTTAATATAATAAATATATATATTTATATTTATATTTATATTTATATTTATATTATATTTATATTTATATTTATATATCTATATTTATACTTATATTTATATTTATATTTATATTTATATTTATATTTATATTTATATCCATATTATTCCCCAATATATTTATATTTATATTTATATTTATATTTATATTTATATTTATATTTATATTTATATTTATATTTATATTTTTATATTTATATATAAGTTTATTTAATATAATAAATAATAAAATAAAGTATATTTATATTTATATTTATATTTATATTTATATTTTTATATTTATATATATTTATATTTATATTTATATTTATATTTATATTTATATTTATATTTATATTTATATTTATATATACTTATATATATTTAATTATTTATATCGTGTCCTTATATATATTTATATTTACATTTATATATCTATATTTATACTTATATTTATATTTATATTTATATTTATATTTATATTTATATTTATATCCATATTATTCCCCAATATATTTATATTTATATTTATATTTATATTTATATTTATATTTATATTTATATTTATATTTATATTTATATTTATATTTATATTTATATTATATTTAATTATTTATATCGTGTCCTTATATATATTTATATTTACATTTATATATCTATATTTATACTTATATTTATATTTATATTTATATTTATATTTATATTTATATTTATATCCATATTATTCCCCAATATATTTATATTTATATTTATATTTATATTTATATTTATATTTATATTATATATCTATATTTATACTTATATTTATATTTATATTTATATTTATATTTATATTTATATTTATATCCATATTATTCCCCAATATATTTATATTTATATTTATATTTATATTTATATTTATATTTATATTATATATCTATATTTATACTTATATTTATATTTATATTTATATTTATATTTATATTTATATTTATATCCATATTATTCCCCAATATATTTATATTTATATTTATATTTATATTTATATTTATATTTACTAAAATGAAGTTGCACTAATGATTTATTAACCAATAAAAATCTTATATTTATATTTATATTTATATTTATATTTATATTTATATTTATATTTATATTTATATTTATATTTATAAGTTTATTTAATATAATAAATAATAAAATAAAGTATATTTATATTTATATTTATATTTATATTTATATTTATATTTATATTTATATTTATATTTATATTTATATTTATATTTATATTTATATTTATATTTATATTTATATTTTTATATTTATATATAAGTTTATTTAATATAATAAATAATAAAATAAAGTATATTTATATTTATATTTATATTTATATTTATATTTTTATATTTATATATATTTATATTTATATTTATATTTATATTTATATTTATATTTATATTTATATTTATATTTATATTTATATTTATAAGTTTATTTAATATAATAAATAATAAAATAAAGTATATTTATATTTATATTTATATTTATATTTATATTTATATTTATATTTATATTTATATTTATATTTATATTATATTTATATTTATATTTATATTTATATTTATATTTATATTTATATTTATATTTATATTTATATTTATATTTATATTATATTTATATTTATATTTATATTTATATTTATATTATATTTATATTTATATTTATATATCTATATTTATACTTATATTTATATTTATATTTATATTTATATTTATATTTATATTTATATCCATATTATTCCCCAATATATTTATATTTATATTTATATTTATATTTATATTTATATTTACTAAAATGAAGTTGCATATATATTTATATTATATTTAATTATTTATATCGTGTCCTTATATATATTTATATTTACATTTATATATCTATATTTATACTTATATTTATATTTATATTTATATTTATATTTATATTTATATTTATATATATATTTATATTATATTTATATTTATATTTATATTTATATTTATATTTATATTTATATTATATTGTATATTTATATTTATATTTATAAAACAAATAAAAAACAAAAAAAATATAATAAAGGAGGGGGGGGCTTCCCCAAAGAGGAGCCTTATGGGGTAAGGAGTGGCCGGCGGTTTGAGGATTTTATGGGTCGATACCGGCGGTAACACCGCCGCCGGCATCGATTTTATGTTTCGGCGGTATGGTGAGAGGTGTGGGAACCCGACCTTCATAAAATCAAAAACGTGGGTGGGGAGCGTGCATAGGACCGTTGCATTTATGGGGGAGCCGTTAAATGTGTTTTAATTTATTTTTTTTTAAACTGTGATATCCCTTTACATATATAAGTATGTGTGTATATATCACGAAGGTAGAAGATGAAGTGCAGCGACAGCCACCAACTTTACCTTTTTTTTGTTAGTATAGTATTTACAAAAAAGACATTATATATTTACATATTTAGTTAGTTTTTTTAAATATAATTTGTTTTAAATAATTTGTTTAGTTTAATCAATGTAATGGATTTTTAAGTTTAATAATAGTTTTTTTGAATTAGAAAAAATTGTTTTAGTTTAATATAAAAAAGAAAAAGAAAATAAATTTTGGGAGGGTTGAGAATTTATGGAGTGCCAGTAAAAATGGTTGGGAGAGTTGGTTGAGAGGGTTGAAAAGTTTATGAATTGGATGAATGTTATTGGAATTTTGAGAGGGTTGATAAAATTGTGTTCACCACTCCTAGTCCCCTAGGTATGTCAAAAAAAAAAAAAAAAGAGGGACAACTCTTGGAGGGAGCTTCTGGCACATGGCGGAAGTCCTCTATGGAAGGAGCCCCATTTGCCCCCACTCCTCCTATTCTTACATCTCAATGTAACCAAAAATAAAAGATGGCTGACTAAAGTGACAAAAAAAAAATGAAAGGTTAAAACTAATAAAGTGATTTTTTTCTCAAAATATTTTCATACGATCGAGTAGTTCGATCTCGCCTCGAATTAAACCAATTCCATCGAGTAGTGTCTTGTCCTAGCTCAACTATCTGTACTAAACTTAAGAATCATCACCCCTTTTTTTCCCCCAAGAAAATGACTTCTTTCATCCCAATAATGAAAACAAAAAAGTAAAAAATGATTAATCAAAGATCCATCATCAAATCCAGACCTTTTTCATCACCAATACCATCATCATCTTCATCTCTAAATCTTGACGACAAATCCGATCAAAAAATGCCCAAAAAATCAATCTTGAAACCAGCCATAGCCACTATCCTAATTCTCACAGCTTTATACACTTTCTTTTTTCACACCCCTTTTCAAGCCCCCATCAAAACCCATCCTCAATTCCCTCAAAAAATCAAGATTTATATGTATGATCTGCCAATAAAATTCACATATGGGGTTATTCAGAGTTACGAAATGGCCCGAAATGGCGGTGATTTGGCAAATGCAGTAGTACATGATGATGATTATTTAAGAAACAGAAAGTATCCTGGTAACCAACATGCTGCAGAGTGGCATTTGTTTGTTAATTTAAATGACCCGGAAAGAACCGGGTCAAATGTGATCAGGGTTTATGACCCAGATGATGCCCAGTTGTTTTATGTGCCGTTTTTTTCGTCGTTGAGTTTGGTTGCGAATCCGAAAGGCGGGACAGAGTATAGTGATGAGGAAATGCAGGAGGGTTTGATTGAGTGGTTAGAACAACAGGTTTATTGGAAGAGGAATAATGGGTGGGATCATGTGTTTATTTGTCAGGATCCGAATGCGTTGTATAAAGTTTTGGATAGAGTGAAAAATGGAGTGTTGATTGTGTCGGATTTCGGGAGATTAAGAAAGGATCAAGGGTCTTTGGTTAAAGATGTCGTTGTGCCTTATTCGCATCGGATTAATGCTTATAAGGGAGATATTGGTGTTGACAATAGGAAATGGTTGATGTTCTTTATGGGGAATCGCTATCGAAAGGAGGTATTGTCGTTAGATTTATGTTTTGTATTGATATATTTTATATCATATATATGTGTATTTAAGTCCTAGTTGAGCATTTCGTTAATTGTACTAGGTTGTTGTAAGGGACCGTGACTGATACATAGACCTGACTTTCTACTTACAGTGACACTGTTTGAGCCGCCTCTAGCTGTAGTTAGTATCAACATTGTTCTTGTTGATATGTATGCTATTATAGATATTTGGTATGCTGATGTAGATGTAAAACTAAAAGGGAAATGGATGAAAAGGGTGGCGGTCCATAAATGTGTGATCTATGGAAACACGCAATTGCTGATGAACTAAGCTTTGATATATAATGGATTAAAATAAAGATGTTAAGTAGATATCATTAAACTTGCGGGTACAAAAACCTTCAAAGTATTATTGACTACACTACCGCATGTGCATAACGTTGATCAGTTATTGTCAAATCAGTGAATCGCACTTCTGAGTGAGTTTATTTGTCATTCTGGCACCACAAATCTGTGCATCAGACATATGTACTCTTGAAACGCTTAGAAAATCGTATAAAATAGTATCTCATTGAATTGTGAAGTTTCAACGAAAATAATCAAAATGTGGGACAATCGCCTATATGGCAAGAGAGTCACAAATCACATCATGTAAATAGGCAGTGAAACATGAATCCACAAAGATATAAACCGTAGCATATAAATCTATTGTCCTTACACCTATTTTGGGTTGTAGTTAATGTGGTTGGGTTTTGAGCATACATGGGGTTTATGAGCAATTTAGGAGGCCCTATATATACAGGATTGTGTAAAGCACTCACTTTGTCATTTGGCCCTTTAATTGTCAGTTTAATCACATTTTCTTGTAAATTGCAATACGTGCTTATCTGAATTGGCACATAAGAGAACGGGTTAAATCTATAAATGTACATGTATAGAAGTTTGATCATTATTGTGAATGAGAATTACACATGCATAGTAATTTTCTTTGTTGTGATTCTTTGTTTGAAGTATTCTGTATTCTATGACCAAAACTTCTATTTATCATATAACTAGACACAGTTTATATTTAGTTTAGTTAAAACAAGGGAAAGATAAAATCAACTACAAGACGAATGAGATGGACGAGTATCTTTTGTATTTTGTGCTCTTAAAATTTCTTTTGTATTGCAAGATGTCAATATCTTCTTGGAATATATCTCATGTTATCAGTACTTCATTTTGTTGGATATACATAAACTTCTTAAGTTAATTGTTGAGGTTCCTTTATTGATTTAAATTGGAATAAAGTGTTTCTCTTGTCCCAGCTAAACCAATAGTAAGTTAGTAACCCCTTTCTCTCCTTTGGGAATCAGGAGAAATGAGAAATAATATGGAGTAGCAGATTATTTATTAGATTTTGTTTGTTTTCGCTTCTTAGTTCTTACAACTTGATATTTGAAGTAAAATGGTCAATTTCTCCAGCAAAAAATCTGATCATCATGGAACTCGCCTAAGGCATTGTCAAGGTTGTATATCCTCTTAGGTCCTTAAAGCCTTGCTTGGTTATATCATGGTATTCCTGATTGAGAAAGGGAAATACTATAGGGCTTGTCATGGTTCTTATATTTGCCTCTCCGCTGTGCTTGTTTTTCTGCAATCCTAATGTGGATCGTTAATCTATTGCAGGGAGGAAAGATTCGTGATCTGCTGTTTCAGATACTTGAGGATGAAAAAGATGTTTTTATAAAACATGGTTCTCAGTCAAGGGAGAGTAGGCGAATGGCTACGCAAGGGATGCATACTTCAAAGTTCTGTTTACATCCAGCTGGTGATACACCATCAGCATGTCGCCTTTTTGATGCCATTGTCAGCTTGTGTGTTCCCGTTATTATCAGTGATTTTATCGAGTTGCCTTTCGAAGATGTCATAGACTACAGGAAAATTGCTGTTTTTGTCGACACTGATTCAGCTGTAAAGCCAGGATACTTGACGAAACTGCTAAGGGGAGTAAAGAAAGACCAGATATTGGAATATCAAACAGAGCTGAAAAAGGTTAGTGGTATCTGTGTGCTTCCTTTTGTTAGTTGGACATTAGTTACCTCTTTTACATTGATGCAAAGACCACACACTTAACAAAATTATCTCACCCTTGAATATATACTTATAAGGGGTGTTCAGTATTGATGATATAGGTTTGTTAGTGTTTGAGTATTTGTTGTTCCAGTCAGAGACTACGGGTTAGAGTGAATGAGAGTAGATCCCAATTGCCCATAAACTTGGTAATCTTCCATCCCCGGCTAACGAGTTAGATTTAGAAATCCATATCATTCCCCTTCCAATCTGTTAGTATTAAACCTATTCCCATACTGATTTGACCTTCGTCACTAGCGACTTGGTCACCATTCTGCAGTTCGGACAAGTATCTATAGCAAATGCACCTATTTGATTGGTTACATAATGTAGCAGGAGTAATTTTTTCATTAATGGTTTTTTTTTTTTTTTTTTTTTTTTTTTTTTTTTTTTTTTTTTTTTTTTTTTTTTTTTTACATTTTTTTTTTCATTAATGGTAAAGTAGTAAACTATATGCACCAGTATCACTGCTATCATCAACAGCTTTTTTTGGTAAGTACTATTGATAAAGAGGTAACTGTTGATTGATATTTGACCATATGGGGAATATTTCTTCTTCAGAACCTCTATAAAGTGTAATTTCTGCATTTATCGTGGCACATACTCACATAGGTTGTTAAATAGTAGTTCTTGCGTCAAATTTACCGACAAGGTTCACAAATGATCTATGTTTATGTACTAGTTTGAGATATTCTTGCTACTTCTATGTGCTTGAAACAGTTACTGATGCTGGTATATCTTGTAATGTGATTAGGTGCAACACTACTTTGAATATGATGATCCAAATGGGACTGTGAATGAGATTTGGCGTCAAGTTTCTTTAAAGGTTCCTCTTATTAATCTAATGATCAATCGTGACAAGAGGATTGTCAAGAGGCATCTGACTGAACCGGACTGTTCTTGCATTTGCTCAAACAAAACAGGCATCAACACATCATTATTAAGATAATTTACTATTTACACACGATTACGAGGTGGAAATTATGTTGCTGGGCTCATTTGCATTAGAAACCACATCTATCAACAAGGTATGTTTCGTTCTTGAAATGGTGAGGCTATAAATCTTCACTTCGGCTGTCTAAATTAGTGATTAATTCTAGTAAAATATGAGTTTTAGTAGTTTCTTTGTTAATCCATTTGGTATAGATGAGAAAAGAATACTAGCTATAGGTTTTTAAGTTCTTGTTGTACTATTTAGTTCACTCCCTGAAAGAGGATTTAGACATTCAGAAGTGGAGTGGGAACGCGGTAAATTTATAAAAAGAACGCATTATATATTTATTTTATTTCTCGCCAACTTTGAGGGTGTGTTTTTGCCTTTTCTATGCATCTAATGAACACATTCAGACTCGAAATTGTGTTGTCTTGAAATTTGGTTTTTTAGAGGTGGATAAGCTGGTTAAATATAAATTCGTGTGATTCTTTTGAGCAACACATCTACATTCATATCTAGATGACGACATAGTTTATCTTTGAATCGACGAGTAGTTGTTCATGTCAATACGCCTCCATACAAATGAGAAATACTAGATAGAATAAATCGATTTCAAGTCTCACTGAAAAGGGGGCTGTTGGTGATAAAAACTCCTCAGACCCACAAAACTGTCCTAAGGAGGTTTTGAATGCAAAATTCCTTTATAGATTAAGCAAAAAATGCTCACCAAGAGTCTCAATACGCTGCCAAAAGGACAAGAGTGTTCGTGATCCTGGAGACGGACTCATAACCTCAAAAAAGTAAAATTCTTGCCTGACAAGAATAGTGCAATCCAAGATCCCAAATCAAAACCCTGACCATCTATATCGAACACCTAGCTTAAACATGGGAGGGCATCTTGTTTTTGTCTCATTACAGTTTAGGGTCTGACTTATAACTCTTACAACAATTAGATTGTATTCATCTATTCATCTCGGGTCAAACCAGGTTGACCTGTACATTCCTTGGATGCACCTTAGAGTTGGACTATTTGCAAACACTGTAAACCACCACTTTTGATTGCATTGACTAGGTCTGCTGGAGATGGCTCTACCATGCATAGGGAGATCACATTATGACATTAACACGATTTTGTTTTCTCGGCGGTGTTATGACATCCAATTACCACTCAACCTGTCTACATGGCCGTCTAATCGTCCATGAACAGTAAAAATGATGTTTATCTTTTGTGATTAACATGTTTGTCATATAAACCCAAATCAAAGTATGTTTTATGGCTTTGATATACGTCACCTAACTGGTGTTTTTGGTGCTGTTTCCAATCATCCAAAGATGTTCCAACCATAAAGGTACAACTTCCTTTTTTACCTATAAAATAATGATCATAAGTATCTACAGTATGTTTTTGATACAAATGAAAATCTATTATCAACCTTTATTTTGACATGAGTTTAAATATAGTCGTTTACATATAATTTGTTATTATTACTTGAACGCTAATTTACTCTATTCGTACTCCTAAAATACACCAATATCAACTCTATTCGGACTCCTAAAATACACGCTAATTAGTGTGCTTTACGAGACAATACAGTTGAGAGTTCAAAGTTTATCGCGGACCAACATGTCACATCTTTTAAATGGCTTAGGATTCTTTCAAATTGTATCAACTTGGTTGATTAAATTGATACATCATCAACTATTAATTTAATCAAAAGTCAAGATTTGAAAGTTAAGCTTAAATATTGAACTTTGATATTAATCTCTTTTATATGGGACAAATTTGAGAAAATCTTTTTTAACTACATTCCAACCAAGTGGATGGATCAATTTATAGGTAAGTGGTGGCATCATCCACTTCTTAATTTCTTTATTGCCAAACTTTTTGTCCTTTCAAGCCCTACTTGACACATATTAATAGTCCCCACTCTAAATAGCCATGAGTATAGTTGTTTCAAAAACTTTATATGCATGTATGTATAATTTTTCAATAACCATATATCAATTTGTAAATATCATAAAAAATACTTTGAGAAGGCTGATTGTAACGAATCCAAGGTTAAGAAGTTCAATATCAACTTATAAACGAATTGAACCGTGGCCAAATTTTGTATGTCGCTGCCATAAGAGGTGATATAATATGAATCTTATAAGCCACTTTCAAGTGTTCATTGTTGAGTGATTGTTGGCTATCTAACCAGAAAGTATGGTTAGGAGGTTTCCCTAGGTACCAGAATGAGATTACAACTTCTCTTGGACTATTTTGATTTTTAAAAAAATAAATAATCGTTAATTTATAGGGGAAAAATATTTGTAGTGTAACAAACTAACAATACTTAGCATAAAAGTTGCTATCCTTACACCATTATTTATAATTAGCTTCAAGAGACAAAACTTCAAGAAGCATACAATTCTATTTTTTCCAGTGATAAATAACTACAATAGCACTCAGTCTTAATCAGATACTGCTGACTGTCAATTTATTTTCTTAATTTAAAAGTTATTATTATGTAAAACTAGAAAAGTGATGACATTATTATTAGAATTGAGATGTCGCTCTCTTGGATGATGGCATGCATAATGGGGTTGGAAATTACTTTAGTACAACTCTTGAAACAATAATATAATTTTAATTTTTTTTATAGCACCTCCTGATAGGTATATGAATGTTATTATATGACCTGTATCTAAGTTAAGAACTTGTTATCTCCATATAACATAAACACGACATATTTCATCAGTAAGATCTACTTAATATTTTTTGGTAACTATAATCAGTAAGATCTACTTAATATTTTTTAGTAACTATATTATAGATTAACTTACTCACTAGTAAGACTTAAAATGGAAAAATTATAGGTGGTGTTATAATAGCTACTAGAGCTATATCCCGTGTTAACACACGGATTGCTTATATAATTTTTGTTCGATATTCTTGAAAGTCGTCATTTTATAATTTAATATTTGTCTATGTATTAGTAAGAAGTTGTAATTTAATTTTACTATCCCGTGTTAACACACGGGTTGCCGCTATAATTTTGTTTTTGATATTGTTGAAAGTCGGGATTGTTAATAAGAAATTTAATTTTTAATATAATAATTAAATGAATTTAAATTATATTTTTGATACGTAATTGATATGTAATAGATTAAATATAAGTACATATATATTTAATGAAAGTAAAATAGTTGAATGTTATTAACTAAAAAGATGATTAACATAAAAATCAATAAAAAATTAAATATACAAATAAACATATAAATCTAAAAAATGAGAAAAGAATTAAAAATGTTTCTTTCTCTCTCTTCTATTAATACCCCACTCAAACATATCTATTTTTAATTAATATTTACATACTCTTACACATACCAAATACACCTCAAAAAACATACAAATTTCATCATCAATGACATCAGATTTCTAATGTGGCATACCTCCTTTCGCGACACGTCATGTTTTATGACATCGTTCCTCACTCTTCTTTAGTACAGTAAAGTAATATATAGGAGATATAGGAGATTTGTAAAAAAATAATAAATTATTTATAACCTATCATTCCTCCATTTAATTAGTTTATTTTTAGTTAAGTTTTTTTTTTCTTAGTTGAGAAAAGACGAGAGAAAGTGTTTTGACGACATTAAAGTTTATCTAAACTATCATACCGGCATATGTATTTTGTCTAGCTACTACTCTACTAGTGTATACACTATACACTACAAAACCTTTCTTCATAAAATATTATTCCCACACACACACATTCATATATAGATATAGATACATATATATATAATTAAAGTGATTGTTGCTGTGTGTGTAACAGCATTCGCTAACACTTTCAACAATGGCGTCATCATCAACTTCTAAAAAACCGGCATCTCTTCTCTCCGCCTCCGCCGCCGCCGATGTCGTACCGGACTGGACCACCGATCCTTCCGTCGGCGATCAGATTCGCCACCGCGGCACCGCTGCTTCCGTCGATAACTTTACTCGTCCTGTCGTTACTCAACCTTCAGCTTCTTCCACTTCTGCTAAAGGTATACTCACTCAATATCTATATCTATACATTATAAATATGTTATCATTTATATTGTTTATAATTATTTAGTTAATACTGTTAACTTTTTGGTATGATCTGTGATTTTTGTTAGATAAATGTGATTATAGCAGTTAGGTATTAAAACACGTGATAACCACGTGAGATCATATAAAAAATTATAGATTCATAGATATAGATGTATATGTTATTGATAAGTGTAGTTATAGTTATGGATTGATTGTGATTTTGGAAGTTACGTAATAGATTCAAACAAAAAAAAGCTGACTGTGTATGTATATTATTGGGGAAATATCATATGAAAGCCCTACACTTGTTAGTTGATTACAGGATGTCCACACAATGTGACCTACAGTAAATTTCACTATTATTGTAATCTTTTGGATTTTGCTACGGCTATCTATGCATCAAAATATATTGCCGGAATGATTAGCTGTTTTATGAAGGACGGTTATTTTTTTTTGTACAATAGTTGTGCGTCTTCGAACATATATTAAGTTGTATAATTAGCAAAATCGTATTTTTGGGTAACCTGTGCAGAACGGCGGCGGTACATGGTTTTTGTTGTTTTCTCAATTTTATGGTGGTTTTCACAGAGTAGTGTTAGACTTGTTGGGTTATATAACAAATTATCAAATTAAATCACAAAGCACGCAGCGGAAGATTAACTATGCAACTAATTAATTAACCAAGGAAGAAAACATGTACCTTTAATTGAAGATGATAAAGTAAGAAACTTTATAATAAGGTTTAAAATAAAACCTCTCTATGATTGCACACACGACACACCAATGTATGTATGCTAGTACTTGATCACGAACACTTGGCTTTCTCTTCTTGATTTGTCGAACAACTTAAACCGAAAATCCCTTTAGGGATTGCTTGCTACGGCCGAAAGAAGAGAAGAAGGAGGAGAGAATTGTGAGGGTTTTTCTTTTCTTGTAATTGTATTTTAAAACCCTTAACCTAAGCCTTGTATTTATAGGTATAGATTAGGGTTGATTTACTTGGAAAATAAGCTAGGATTAGGGTTTAAAACCCTATGCCAAAACCGGCCCCCTCCAAAAGAGGTTCTAGAATTCTCCTTTCAAATTACAAGATAACCCTTCCTCCGTTAACACCGTTAGTATTTTACCGTTAACATTTAACAAACGGTCGTTAGTTCAATTCGTGATCCAATTAATTAATAAATTACACTAACATATTAATTAATTATAAATACATTTGTGTCGAGACGTGTGACCCCGTAGGCTTAAATCATTTCCGGACATACGTTCATTTTCACGTGATCATATACTAACAGCTCCCACTTGAGCTCGTAACAAATGAAGGTAATAACATTGGTTAGCGTCTAGCAACACGCCAATGCTCCCAGAAATATTTAAGTATAGTTTCTTAAAGTATATTTAAATGGTTGAGGCATTTATTATCCCTTTGTTCAGATACCGTGTTAAACATGAATATGGATCAATGTCATTTCATGATTTAACGATTCTGTTTCTCATTCCATAACTAATTAATGATTACCAAATATAATCGAGAACCATCTGGATTTATTTGGGCACGGCCATGCAAACATCTTAATTAGTCCTAATGAGGGCGCCAATGGTATCATTCTGCAACTATTAGTTGGAGGAACAAATCCTGTATTGACTACACGTGTCAGTCATCATACTTCACTACACTTTCTGAAAATAGCCCTTTATTTACTCCCTTATTCAGGTGAGTTAGAACTATATCAAGTAAGTGCAATCCATACATGCTGACCTGCTTGTATCTCAAGTCAAAGGATCAATAAAGTAACCATTTACGAATTTTTACTTAATGAC
>CM067170.1:3910508-4079569 GCA_034093135.1 Erigeron breviscapus | reverse complement strand
TGAGGGGGAACCTTTTTGCTCAGAAAAACGTATTTAACTGAAGCACTTCAGAAAATCAAAGTTATTTCAGTTGAATTTTATTAACTGAGATGGTTCAGATCTCTTTGGAACTGACCATGCTCAGAATTTATTTTGTCATCACTGAAAGACAACAATCCTTTCAAGATATTTTTGATACTTGGTCAATTGTGTGTACACGTGGCCTACTGCATACTATTTTTTTAACTTACGTTGGTCATGCTTATGTGTCACACAAGTTGCGCCGTAAAAGGAAAGAAATGAGTACTTTTTCTGAAAAAGTGTTGCAGGGTGGGGTCACTCAAACGTCTCTGCATTTAATGCGGACTTGACCCCAGAAATTGTTTTTAATTGGAAAATCACTTTGTATTCCATTTTAAATTCAAATTCCTTTTCATTCTTTCATTTACTTCGTTTTTCATTTACTTCCCAATCATCAATCTCTCTCATATTTACTCTCAAATTCCTTAACTCTTCATATTCTTTTCACTTTCACTTTTGATTCTTAAAAAATGTCTAAATCATCATCTTCTTCACAACCCAAATCGCTCATCAATTTTAAATATACTCCATCGGATGATGTGAAAACATCTGCCACATGGCCAAAGAATTTCACTCCTTCACAAATTCGATTTAACATGAGCAATTTCTTGGCTCAATTAAATGTGAATTCCAAAACGCTAATGGGAAGAATCAATAATTTTTGGGAGAAATCCCCTTTTCATTATGCTCTGACCGCTAATCCTCAAGCATTGTATCATCGATACTTGCTTGAATTCTGGTATACTGCTGTGGTGAGCAAAGATGAACAATCCATCTCCTTCACTCTCAATGAGGGCACCAAGCAGTGTGTCATCACTCTTGAGGGGTTCAGAAATTCCCTTCATCTGAACTACCTCAAACCTTCCCAGGTATGCTAAACGACTCAAAGGAGTCAATTTCAGGGAGGTTCTAGTCGCCACCAGTCATGGCGATATGGAGGATGCTGATGGTAATCTGAAGACCTCTGGACACATATTTATGTCTGGATTTGGCAATTGCTGGAGGTTCTTCTGGACCCAGATTGTGGAAAGTCTTGGTGGCAACCATGGAGTGTTGGACCAACTTTCATTACCCCAAGTTGAGATGGGGTATTATATTTGGAATGGGATACAAGCAGACTTTGCTGAGATTCTCTTTTCTCATCTAATTACAAAACTAAAAGGAAAGAGAAGTCTGCATGTTGCCTTTCCAAGATTTCTAAGCTTATGTTTCATGGATATTCTTGGTGAAGCTTATAATCAAGCTGGACCTGAAGCTTCAGTGCCTGAATACAGCAGAGATTTCTCAAAGGCATCCACTGCTGAAGATGAGCCTGAACTATCCACTGCTATGCTTCAGGTATTTAATAAAACTGTTTCAGCCACACTAGCTGGTTCAGAAAGGTCACTAAGTGGGCCACAAAAGAATGTGGGACCCGTTAGTCGACCTAAAGATAAGGTTGAGCAAATCATTGAATCTGGTAACGATGCACCTGCTTCTGCAGATGTTGAACCAGAAACTGGTGCGGGTACTAGTGACCCAAACCAGAGCATATCTGACCAGATTGTAAAAGTGAATGCTTTCTGGGATGACGATGAGCTACCTCAGGGGAATCTCGATTCCCTTGCTGATTTTGAGTTTGACGAGGGATTATTGGAGGCGAATCAATCTGATTCTGAGCCAGCCACCATCCTCGCAAACGCCCCTCCTCCTCCCCCAGAAATCCAACAAGAACAAGATATTAATCCTTATGTTCCACCACCTCCATCTCATCAACATCCAATTTTTCCACCGGGCACTAATCCTGCCTATGTTACAGCCGGTACCTTTAATCCTTCACTTCAATTTCTTCACCCCCAAATTCACCAACTCCCACCGCCTATTAAGTATGATGCCCAAATAGAAACGGACTTGGATTCTGAAACAGAATCTGAGAGTCCAACTGATTTACAACTGAACAATGTTCTGAAAGGGCTTGGTAATCTACCATTTGTTGCTCCTGCTTCTGCACAGCCCCACCTCCTTTAAATGTAGAAGCACAGTTAGAGAAGACTCAAACTGAAGTCCAAAGCCTTATTCTAAGGGTGGAGGACTTAACCAAGTCTCTAACTGCCAATACTAGTTTTGTGGCTGAAATGAAAGGTGCTCAGATGTTTCTTGGAACTGAGTTAACCAAGGTTGCTGGAAACGAAGGACTAGTAGTTGGGAAGCTGAATGAGCTGGTGATGACTTGCAACAAGGTGAGCTCTGCAATCAGAGAAGCCTTCAAGCTAACAAAAGAGATGTGCAAGCTTCGGTGGTTGCAAACTTGACATCTTGTGTTCAGTTGTTGAAGCAAGATTTTATGGCTGTTGGAAAAGAAGTACATGAGTTGGTTCAGAAGCCAAGTATAAATGAAAAAGAACTTGGGGCTTCTATAAGTGTTGGTATTTTGGATAATCTGAAGTCTGAGCTAACTCAGAATCTAGTTGCTCAGATTTCAGAATCGGTCTCTGAGAAGGTTGGTGAGAAGGTTAGAGTGATGATTGCTGAACTAACCAAAGACACATATACCAAAGTGGACAAGGCTGTGAATGAAGTAAAAGATTCAGTGTCCAAACTTGAAGGCTCAGTTCAGAATCAGTCCAAACAGTTAGATGAAATTCTAACTCTTCTGAAGAAGGAAAGTGTTGTTGCTCCTCCACCCCCTGCTTCATTTACTGAAGAAGATAGAAAGCATTTAAAAGAAATAATGGATAAAGAGTCGCTGAATCTGAACTCCAATTTCAGATTAAGATCTCAGTTTGCTCAGCTTTCTAGAGGAATTTCTGAATGTTTACAACAACAAAGTTGGGAACCACTGAAAGGCATGCAAATGGCCATCGAAGAATTCGCTAAGTTGCCTTCAGAGGTCCCCAAAGGGGGAAAAGGTGTGCCTATTGGTCTGCTTGCAAGTACACAAGAAATCATTGAAGCAACCAAGAAGCAAACTGAGGTGCCATCTGGTAGTGCCTCAGTTCAGGGGGAACAAGTTCAGAGATCTGAAACTGAACCTGCTAAGAAAGACAAGGGCAAGGCCCAAGCAGTGGAAGAACCAAAGAAAAGTTCTAAGGGTTCTGGGATTGTTGTTGGTGAGAATGTGGATGAACATGGTTATCCCTTGCACGATCTTGATGCTGATAGTAAGAAATTGGAAGCTTTGCAAAAGTAGGTCTCCAATCAATTCATCATGTGGAGGGAAAACAAAGAAAGAGAAAGGGAACAACATCTGAAGATGGGGACCCTTGATCATATAGATGTTGCAGCTCTTGGTTTGTCACTGGAAAGATACTTAAAAATCAAAAATGATCCAAGAGTGCAAAAGGCTGTTGTTGATATGCTCGAGTATGAATGTGGGATGAATTACTCACCTCTGGAACAAAAGCTAGAGAGTCTAACCTTCAAGTTGTCTATTGAAGACTTGAAAAAAATAGAGAAAAGGAAATGGCAATTAAAAGGAAGGAAATTCTGGCCGAAGTTCTGAAGGTTGAAAAAGAGTTGTTCAGACCAACCACAAAGCCCAAAGTAACTGGAACAAGGTCTGCAAGAAAGAATTCTCGTGATGTTGTCTTTACTTCTCTCAAACCATCTGATGATGCTGCTGAACTTGAAAGAAAGCATGAGAAGGACCAGTATGATCATTACATGAATCATCGATCGCATCAGGCCAAAATCATTGATATAGAAGTTACAAAGGCTGATGGATTGAAGTTGTTTGATTTGATTGTGAAAAGAGAAGGTAGGGCAGCTGAAGAATATAATCAAGTTTCAGTTCACGAGTTTGGGATTTCAGAGCATAGGGAGATGATCCAAATTCTGAGGGGGAAGCCAAAATCTGCCTTGATTGGTGCATGGTTAGCAAGAATACAACAAAAGATGCAGGCCAAGGTAGAAATTGAAGGAAGATTGTTTGGAAAGAAGGATCATTCTCCACTGAAGAGGAAACCTACTGAGGCACCTTCTGGTTCAAGGCCTGCCAAGAAGTAGTTCTTTTTTCAGTTTATCATGTACTTGTAATATATTTACATTTGTAACAAACATTTCAGTTTGTATATATATGTTGCAAATTGTAACCAATAAGTAGATGGTAAGTTTAAGTTAGAAAAACCATAAGTAAAATTCTGAGACATCAATGATCTATAAGATGTACTTAGAAAATTTTTACAACTTAAACAAAAACTTGCATTTCAAACTTACAAACATGTATAGATAGAAGTCTGAGATGTATGCACTATTTCAGAACAAATAGGGGGAATTTGTTAGGTCGGAAATCGACCAAGTATAATTTGTTCAGAAATAGCTTGAAGTTCAGTGAAAACGTTTGTACAGAATTCTGAGCCGTCTCAGAATTACTTCACTGAAGCTTCACTTCAGTTCAGATCAAGATAAATCTGAAGCATTCATTCTGAAGTCAAAGACTGAAGTATGAAGAAGAGAATCATCTCAGAAGCGAGCAAAGAGTGATTCTACCAGATCGAAGACTGAAGCATCTCAGTGTAAAGTATTTACAACACTTTACACTGATTACGAGGAAGACTTTTTACTTTACATACCTTTACCCAGTTAATAGATTTATCTATTAATAAAAGGTACAAGGTAAAAGTATAGGTTTGGAACGTAGTACTATAAGTCACATCAACTGACTTATATACTCTTCCTAGTACAAGCATGTAAGGAATTAAGTTTAATTCCTTAAATGCTCACAACCACTTTTATACGATCTTGTCCATGTCATCATGAACTTGGTCTATAAATATAAAGTCTTCTCACAACTTGCAAAAGGCTTGAAACTTTAGCATTGCAACTTGTGAGATATACTCTAAGTAAACTTACGAGTATTTCCAAGTTATTTAGATCACTTGTTTTTCGGGATTGTTTAGATACTTACACTTGGGTGTTTATCTTTGTTCCGCAACAATCCTTGTATTTGTTTATATATCAATAAATCAAATACATTAGAAAGAAAACAACGTGTCTCAATGCTACATACTTGATTATACATATATATATCTTTATATAGTTTTTGCCATTTAGTTCTTGCATTTTACTTTAAGTCAATTGTTTCTTGTTATCCATATCTGGATCGTAAACTTAACTTGTCCATCAAGATTAGTTGTACTTGCCAGTCGGGTTTAGTTAATCATCTATATTTGGGACTCACACATATCATCTTTCATTGCATAACATAGTTCATTACAGATCGTATTTCATAACATCTCAAAGCATTTCATATCATTTCACATCATATCATATCATCTCATAACGTCACATATCTTTGGGGTAGCATTTCAGGCTTCAATATGCATATACATAGCCCATATCACCTCCCGTGTAATCCCGATTAACCATAAGTAAACAAAAATGTCATTTAGAGGGTTTTTTTTTCGTAAGAACAACACAGAATGTAGCTTTTCAAGATATTCAAGATATAAGAGGATACCAAACACAAGTCACAATTTATCGACTTACTTGAACTCATGAACTAAACAAGACAAGAAATATCGAACACTATACTTCTAGAATTGAAATGAGCAAGTGACGTAGTTTTGAACAAGTATGTAAGCCAAAAGACGATCGTATTTCATTTATACCCAAAAACTTTTACATAATCTGACTTGCACATTTCAAAATCTTGTGGGAACTACATCCACAAATCAAATCATATGGGAACTACATCCACAATGATATACTACACAGTCAGAGTGATACGATCCAAAACACGTGGGAAATACATCCACAAAACTAGACTACAACTCAAATACAAGAGTATGAGTTGTTATAAGTTCTTAGGCTTACAATACGTTACTACTACAGATTACATCTTGAAAAGAAAGACAACAAGCAACGCCACAACCAAAACTACAAAAACTAACAGTATCCAGATCAACATCCCAAGGGTCTCCTTCCCTTTCCTAGCAACCATCATAGCTTCAGAAGCATGCTGATAAGCTCCAGTCAGTGCTTGAGCTTGGTTCTCAATAGCCTCTCTAGTACGGATGAGAGAGTTGTTCATCCTTGACATTTTTCGGAGTGCATATTCCGACCTATCAGTTGCATCAGCAACTGGCATCACATTAGCAGCATCGGGGTTGTAAACAGGCACTCTGGATGAACCTGCAGCATACGGATCACCCAGAAGAAAAGAAGGACCAAACATACGGTTGTCCTGAGCCGGTGCAGAAGGACCTGCAGCATAAGGATCTCTAGGAGTGTAAGGAATACGAGCTCCCTCAGTAGTCCTCCTCTGATATGGAGCTACTGGTGGTAAAGATGATTGAACATGGATAGACACATGTTCATTTCCAGATTCACTAGACGACGATACAAGATTGATAGGGCGAGATTCATTGCCCAAAGCTTCCATTGGTTCCTCTTCAAAAGAGTTAGGAACACGAGGAATGGAATTAGCTACCACAGGAACTGGAGGTGTACATGGTACAACAACATTAGAGCTAACTCCGTCCGACATGACTAGTCTGAAAAGATAGTCAAGAATCCATATAAGTCCAACGGATATGACAATTCGAGTCAATCGAATGAGACAGTACGCAACATGAGTTTCAAAGAGATCTTTGTCTAGATTATACACATTCGGTTTGAGTTTCTATTACCAACATATCTTCAATGCTTATATATAGGGTCACCCGCAGCCTTCCCACCACATTTACAATATGTTGTTAATATAATCCAAACTATCACGTATATAAACCTTATGTACACACATACGATTTGAGTTTCTATTCCTAACATACCTTCAATGCTTATATATAGGGTCACCCACAGCCTTCCCACCACATCTACAGTATGTTGTGAATATAATTCAAACTAACACGTATATACACAATTTAAGATACTTATTTCAAGCCTTATACTATTTTACATAATCGGGACGTAGTTGATCGGGTTAGGTCTAATTATTGACAAATAGTATAACTCTCGAGATAACTATCCTAAACCTTAAAGACTTAGATTTCCTTTTTGAAGCGGCCATGGCTATAGATTGAGTTATTCACGAGGAATAACTCCGTATTCACTATAACCTTGGCTCTGATACCAATTTTGTCACACCCCGTTGTAGCGGAAATACAGGGTTAACAAATAATTGCGTACTAATCAGAAGGTAAATAGAGATTACATCCATTAATCCAAATACGAGTTTATTACAAGTATAATCGTTCAGATGTGGACCCCAATACACGGATACAAACTATCCTCAATTGGAAATGGGCCCACAAATACACTAACAACATTTGGACAGTCTAGTACAATTAGAACTAATAATATGATAGTCCTCAGATGTCTGACGCTAATTGTACGTCCAAAGTTTAAAAGATGGCTTCTAAAATGCCATATACGCTTTCAATACTTACTGTTGGTTCCCTGAAAAGCATGAAATTTAAGAGGATCAACTATCGAAATAGTTGGTGAGTTTACAGTATGTTTGACCAAATGTTTATTCGTCATTTTGAGCACACAAATGACATATAGTTATAAAAGACCAGACAATCAGTATATCTAAATCTGACAACACTTTTATAACAAAACAGTCAGTATATCAAATCTGACACATCTCTTTTACTTTATATCAAGACAGCCAGTATATCTAAATCTGGACACATCTTATATCACAATTTATAATAAGATAGTCAGTATATCTAAATCTGAACTCATCTTATATCAAGTCAATCAGTATATCTAGATCTGATGACAGCATATGCCTCGCACAGGATTTCCCTTCGACAATAGGGTGCGGACCATAACCTCGCACAGGATTTCCCTTCGACAATGGGGTGCGGACCACAACCAAGACAGTCGAGATATCTAGATCCGACAATACAACCAATAGGGGAAACATTTTAGTTTGTCAAACACAAGGAAACCATTTAATCAGCCCTCACACGGCAATTCAACGTCATTTCATTCAACATTTAATAAATGACACGTATACACATTTTCGACAGCCGTCAACATGGCAAATTTAAGTCAAATGATCTAAGCAGCCAAATCACATGGCATACACACAAACAATCATTTATTTAACAAATCGTGTATATAATAACACATGCTTTTCAGGCCCAAAGTAAAAGGAAAAGAGCGCCATAAACTCACCTTAGCGTTCAAAGTGCTAAAAAGGTGCTAATAACTTGAGAAGATCCACAGTCAATTCTCCACGTTATCCAAAACCTATGATATGATTACCAATAGTGAGGATCCAAGCTCACAACGACAAGTATCCTATGTAGAACTACTTAGCTATAGACCCTAGAATGCCATAACCGAGAATGTGATTTAAACTTTCATTTTATTTAACTTTAGTTGGTAATATCAATGACATTCTCATTATAAGGTAGCCTAAAGTACCATTCGATATTCACCAAGTTCAAACGTTCAAGTTGTCAAAAACTAAAAATATCAAACAGACTAAAAACTCGCGGCGCGATCTGGGTGACTCGCGGCGCGAAGGCCAATTTACACTATATCGCCGCGCGAGACCTGGAGGGTCGCGGCGCGAGAACAGACCTGCACGAGTGAAAGTGCAGTTTTTGACCTTTTTCGCCAAACCAAATCGTTTCCATTTCAAACCTTTTCATTCCAACAAGTTTAAACATATTCAAAAGACCTGGAAACATCCATTTCGCCTACCATTTCACCATTTCAACCATTTTGATTTCAAAGACCTAATTCTAAATCAAAATTTCCATTTATCATCAAAACCCTAAATTCATATCTAATTTAAAGGCTTCTAATTCCATTAACAATACTGAAACAAACCCTTAATTGAATTTAAATCAAATCAAAAGTTTAGGAGAAAAATGGTTACTTACAATTTGAAGTTCTTGAAGACAAAAATTGAAGAAGATAAAGATGGTGATGATAATACTCCAATATTATAACTTTAAAACCCTTTTAATTCTTCCTTTGCAAAACCCAATTTAGAAGAAATAAGATAAGAGAGGATTTGAGATTGAAGAGTTTTGTGAATTGTGTGTGTGTGATGTGTGTGTGGTCGACACAAAGAAACATAGGGGGGGGGGTTGTTGGTTAAATTCCCTCCACTCAAATATAGAACCGGCCATGTGGCTTAATTTGATATTTTTGTATACCCTTTATTTGGTAAAATGCTTACGATTAAATACCATTTGACTAAAAGGTTATAATTTAAAGTAAAGGTATTTTTCTCGTCTCATTTTAGTTAAGACAAGCAAATAAAACTTCGTCAAACTAAACTTTATTTAAATCTTTATTTAAAGTTATTTTTAAGACTCGGCATTCGTCTAAATAGCTAATATTCTACGTCATCAGGATACGTCTAATTGAACTATATCAAATGTTCAATTATCTAATAACTTCCACGTCATAATCTCTAAATTAGACGAAATTATAATTATGATCGAGATTAAGACTAACCCGTTGCTAATAAATTACGAGTTGTCACAATATCTCAGACCTGAACACCTATAAACATGTCCCAATAGAATGCTTGATGCATTGAAGATTCGATTAATACTTTAGAGCTCACAGAACTCGACGAAACTCGACCTTCACTTACTAATTCAACCTTTCAGGTACTTTGACGTTAGAATAATCTTTTAAAAGCATTACCATTAAAAAGTAGACTCTCTCACGATTCCATGGATAACTTATTTGTCAAAAACGGAGTTACGGTTCAAAAGTTATGGCCATTTAAAACTTCTGTCGCTAATGCGTCGCAGTGGGCAAACTGCGTCGCAACTAAAGTCGCTGCACACAAACTGCGGCGCAGTTTAGTGACTGCGGCGCATCAAGCCCCGATTCTGCACAAACCACTTTGTTTAACCTCCAAAACTTAACCAAACACACCCCAAGCGACCTCAAACCTTATAAATGACTTTTGTACCTCAAAATTCATCATTTTAAGACCATAATGATGCAATGAAATCATTGATTAACCCCTACTTGATTTGCATCACAATAACAAACGTTTTAGGTTACCGAATCGATCAAAACACACGTTTTTGACATCAATTAATCCTCTAATGACCTAGACCAGTAATCAAACGAATAATATGATTGAAACGACATAAAATCAATGTTATTGTACCTCTATTACCTGAAGGTTACAAAAAGGATGCAAAAGCTTGATCAAACACACCCGAATCAACACTTTTTGGAAGATTTTTGCAATGGAATCGATATGGAGTCAAAGGGGGCGGTTCTAGGGTTCAAAGGAGAAGAGTGAAATATGATTTTGGGGCTAATGATCAGTAACCCTAATCCCATTTTTTTGTTTACACATATGTCAAAACTAGTCCCTAGACTTCCTTATGGTTCATATTAGGCTAAAATCACCTATTGGGAATACTTACAATACAATAACCACTTCAAGCACCTCTAAGGCATTTAAAATATACCTTAAACACATAATCACATCAATCATTAAGGCATTAAAGCCTTACACATATAACACATTAAACACATAGCCATTAAATCTCCTAGAGACTTAACAGACACGAAGTGTTGACTTAACGACTCAAGTCAACCGTTAATTAAAAGTTCGAGATGTTACATAAATGATACTTATACTTTTCAAATATGAAATGAATGTGACGCTGACGTAACATTAAGTAAGAGGTGAAAAAAAAGGATTACGTGAGACCTAAGATTTATCCCTTAATTTTAATCTTTTTTATATTTTCAATATGTGAAGTGATAGCATTACAAATCTTTTTTATATCACAATGACAATAAGTAATATATTTACTACATATATGTTTTATTGATTTATATAATATTTATAATAATCCCTTGTTATATTTTCAAAATTTCAATATGTGATGTGATACTTATATCAACAATAATTAATAGATTTATCTCATATGCTTTTATTTACAGTTTTAAAAATGTTAATAGAAAAATACAATGATATCACTATTTATAAGTAAAAAAATTAAAACCTGTGTCCATAAGTTAGTTACCCATTGTAAAGTAGGGCCATATATAGCAAAGTTCGTGAGAATGAACCTTGAAAAGAGCGTATAGATGGATAATTTAATATTTTTCAAAATTATTACTCCGTATAATTGTAGACCCGACTAGACGAGTAAGTTCCTAACGATTATTTATAGCAAATTAATTTGTTATAACGTCTCACTACGTACCATAGACTAGTCTAAGTCAGTAAGTCTATAACATTAAAAATATTCTTTCGAATTAAAAACTGGTTGTGATTTGAGTTTTGAACATTTTAATTAAATGAGTGCAATAAAAAACCATTTTCGGAGTTTAATAGGTTATATCGGATTTGGGCTTTTATCGAACCGGTTCATCAGGTTTATCGATCCATCCCACATGTTGATCAATCCCCTAAGAGATAATGGTTTGGACACCTACAATTCGTTTTTCTCATTTGAAAAGACGTTGTTACTTATATAGTATAAAATTCCAATCTTGAGTTAAGGCCACAATCATTATATGGTCACAAATAGTTTTCTTACAAGATGATAAAATATAAAATCATTAATTATTTTGATTCATGTATATCAAAATTCTTGTTTTAGTTGACTATAGAAAAAGAATGTGCAAATTGTTAATTTATAAAAACAACAAAAATACAAATGAATAAAAGTGGAGAAAATGGAAAAAGGAAGATAAAAAGGGTGAGGATAATAGGATATGCTCATCTTGAGTGGGAACCACAAGACATCACCAATAGGGACCTCCTAATCTGATTATTTTCTCCCATCTAGCTTTTTTCTATTCTTGATAATTAAAAGAAAACGACGTATTTATTTTTTTGATGTCTCTTTTTTGTATGACGATGTGGGATTCATTTATCTCTTCTAAATCTAATTGTTCATTGAAAAATATCCAATAATGACTTTAAGTACACTATTTATACCTAAATCAAAAGTTTCTTGATAATCCGGAAATGAAAAACCTTATACGCTGTTTATCCTATTATGGCGTTTTTGAATGCAAACCACGGTTAACGGCATTCTTGTTCGGAGGGTAAATATAATTATCTTTTTCTTAAAAGGTTTATGTGAAAACCACTTGAACGGAAAGAACCATGAGAACCTCTAAATTATAACTTGATATTCATATGTGAACGTTATATGTCAACATCTTCGTTCACATATGAACAAATCAAATTGTTTTTTATTTATATTTATATTTCATTTATTAAAGTGGGTAGATATTCTATATTAAAATTCACATATATATATTTGTTTTTAAAAAAAAAAACCTATTTCATAATAAAAAAAAAAAAAGTCATAGTCATAGTGTAACATAATTTTTCTTGAGAAGATAAATAAAATGGTCTAGTGATCTCAATGAATCGCAAGTATATGAAAAAGTTTTTAAAAATGTGATAAAATATTATGTTCCAAATTCGAAAATATGTGGATCTTGAAAACGATAACAAGGTGAGAGAAACAAGTTGGCTGAAAAAAATTGAGTACACAAATTTAACAAGTAAATGACAAGTGTTTTAAATAGGGTAAATTACACAAATGATACCTGAGCTTTGTTAGAAACTACATTGGTTACACCTACAATTTAAAAATTACGCGAGACATACCCATCGTTGTCAAAAATTTACACTGACCATACCTATCGCTGACGGACGTCTATTTGGCCGTTAAGTCAAGTCACGTGTCGTGCATGTGAGGTATCAAAACCGTAACTTCGTGTAAACTTCAGGTATGATCCGTGTAATTACCATAATAATTTTTTTTTAAGATATTTATATTTATATTTCATTTATTAAAGTGGGTAGATATTCTATATTAAAATTCACATATATATATTTGTTTTTAAAAAAAAACCTATTTCATAATAAAAAAATAAAAAATGTATGAAAAAATGTGATCAAACGATACAAGTTAAGGCTTAGAAAATCTAAGGTCAGACTAACAACTAACCTTAGAATCTCAAACTCAAAATGCTACAGATTGCTAATGTGATGTGAAATTATACTTTAAAACCGTGACGAGTCTTCGACTTTGCTTTACCTCTCTAATCTGAGGGGGATGTCATCAAACCATACGAAAAAATTATATATTTTTTTTAATTATTTTTTTGTATTTCTTTAAATAGGTTTCTTTTAAAAAGAATAAATGATAAAAAAAAATAATAAAATAAAAATAATATAAAAGTAAAAAATTTAGTGGTTTTTATGGTTCTAATCCTTTTTTAATTCACTATACAAATATAACAAAATAATAATGATATATATAATAATAAATGCATTCTTGTATCAATTATTTTTCTTAATATATTTTTCATTGAAAAAAATAAAACTATATTTTCATAATAAATTTTATATCTTCAACTTAAAAACTAAAGTGTAAATAAAACTCTAAATTCTTAATAATTATTATTTTTAGGGTGAATTACAAGGATAATACCTGAAGTATGCACAAAATTACGGTTTTGATACCTCACATGCACGACACGTGACTTGACTTAACGGTCAAATAGACGACCGTCAGCGATAGGTATGGTCAGTGTAAGTTTTTGACAACGATGGGTATGTCTCGCGTAATTTTTAAATTGTAGGTATGACCAGTGTAGTTTCGAACAAACCTCAGGTATGATATGTGTAATTTACCCTTTTAAATATGACTTATAAATACAATATTTTTTTCACTATATTTCTTGAGTTTATGTTAAGTTGTAAAACTAAAATGTAATGTTTACAATTTTGGAAGATTTCATTTTAAGTTCAAAGCTTACTTTTTATATTTGTGGGCATTAAGTAACGGTTTCCGAAAGTCTTATTTTTCATTTGCGTAATTTATTAATAAAAATAAGATAATTTGTCGTTCTAAAAAATAATATAAAACTAATATACCTTTATATCTATATCTACTAGATGTATATCCGCGCGATGCGACAGTGATAATTTTAACGACGGCGGTTTGGTGGCAGTGGTGCCAGAGCTAGCTAGAGAAGGCGGAAGCTCAAGCAGGATGTATGTTTTATGGCTACGATTTAAGATATGTTTTAGGGATGGATACACACATAGTTAGGATTAGGAAAAGAAAAAAATGTGAAAAGTGTTAAAAAAAGTAATTAGGGGTATTTTGGGATAATGAAAAAATGTTTAATTTCTTAATCCACTTTGTTTTATAAGGGATTATAAATTATAGAATTTTCTTTAAAAAACATATTAACCCTTTCCATTTTAAGCACAAGTAACGTAGAGACAGAATACACTTGATTTATTATTGCTCCACCTACATCCTTAAGTGATCATCCAAAAGAACCTTTAATGAAATAATTACAAAATCTATCTCATAATTCATAGAATAACTACATTACATCTTTTACATTAAAAAACTTATACTAACCTACAATACTTAGCTCACAACCTCCAACGCCACCGTCTCCGCCATGAGTAGAATTATGTTATACACACATTTATATTAAGAGTAGTGGTATTAGTACTACAAAAATTGATAGATTTATCACACATGTGTATAAAATACCTGCATTTTATATAATTTGTAATCAGTGGTAAGTTTATCAATCTTTATGATATTGATATCACAACTTTTTTTTTTTAATGATATTTACGTATATTATATTACTAAATGAGTCAATCAACGATCTAAGACACGAAAAAAAACCTCTATATATGGAAACCATGGTGTTTTTGATGTAGCCCCAAATCCAATCATATTTAAAGAAACAACCCAACAAAAAAAATGAAAAGCAATTACAGTACTACCAAACGATTCAAACGATTCACCTACATAATTGTTTAAGAACCGCATTCTGCACTACTCGTTTCTGTAACTCAAATTATATATATATATACTAAAAACCTATGTGAAGGTACAAGTTCTTTATGCATGAAATGTACAAGTTTTTATAGCACATAATAGTTTTTACCAATTTAAATGTTAACCCCCTAAATTTTTTATCTTTTAACTTTTTTCCCACATCAAAGTTTTCGTTTTCGTTTTCATTTTCTTGACACTTAACTTTTGGGTTCTCATGTTTTCATCAAAACAACTTTCACACAGTTACAGTTTTACTTATAATTTTCATCCGTCTTTTTGTATATCTAATGTTTTAATATATAATAACTTTCATCATCGTTATGTCTTACGTTCATGTAACATTTAAAACGTTCCTATAGCGCATAATAATTTTTAACAATTTTCATTTTAATCTCCTAAGGTTTCTATTTTTTAACTTTTGCCCCACATTAAAGTTTTCATTTTCATTTTCTTGACACTTAACTCTTAGGTGCTCATGTTTTCATCAAACAACTTTCACACAGTTACAGTCTTTTTTTTTTGAACGGCAAAAGTATGTATATTATAAATACAGGTCAACTAGAAATACTAGAGACCAAAATTCAAGCTATACAAAAAAAAGTCTAGAAGTACAACAGTGAAACACAATCTAGACATAACACGATCCCAGATAGACCAAAACAAGGAAAGCAACAGCAAGTACAATAGTGTATCACACAAGAGCCCGAGCAGATGATAGGTCAAACACATCCCTGAATATCGATTGGATTTTTGAGCCATTCTTCCCACTGCACTTTATCTTTTCTTTCCCTGCTATTGTACCAGAAGAATGCAGTTACGATCTTACCTTTAAACATGTGATTTTGATTATTTTCATCCGTCTTTTTATATATAACTTTATCGTTACGTCTTACATTCATGTAACATTAATATAGTTATTGTTTATATTTTATACATCTTATTATTTTTTACATTTTTTTATTGTTATTGCTACATGTTTAGTTATCCTTTTTAAAATTTCGGTTTAAGTATTTGACATAAATTGGGGTCTAAAATATTGCCGTCTGAAAAACGTGTTCCGCGGCAACGCGCGGGTAGAAAACTAGTTTTTTACTAAAATCATCTCAAAACTCGTGGAATCACTTTCAATCAAATACTCAACGCATTCCCTTAATAACTATCTCTGATCAAAACCATTATTGAAACATGTAACATATTAAACAAGTAAATCGGACCCAAAACATCATCAACCATATTTTCAAAAGTATATACGAAATTCACCCAACCTACAGGAATAACTGGCATTATTTTTATTCTATTTTCATTTCTTTCAATATTTTGCAATGACATGTTAATTAATATTACGATAACTAAGTGAGAAAATACCTTTACTTATTCCATCAACGAACATCCCCCAACCCCTATACTTGAAAGTTTTGGTTGAAACAATTCTAAACAAAAAGTTAAAAGTTAGTTAAGAAAAGCGAAAAAGTTAAGTTAACCTTTTAGTTTATTTAGTTATTGACCAAGAATCCCATGACTGGACATCCCCTTTTCGATACAGAATCCTTTGAGCAAAAATCAATGTACAACTCTACTTGCAGAAACATTTGTTTTATCGAAAGGACTTGAGCACATGCTCTGCCCGGCGGTTATATATTCGAAAGAAATGATCAATATTTTCAAACGGAAATAATATATCTTTTTAAAAATTAGCCTAATTTTTTTTTTAAAATCATGTAGATTCAACTAATTCTCTAACCTAATCTTATCTATTGACTTTGCACTTGTTATCATTTTATGATTATGAGAATTTTTAGGTTACTTAGTTTGGAGGATTAATCGGTCCTTTTTTTCCCTTAAAAAATTATTCAAAAAATCTTTCTAAATTAAAATATATGAATATGAGACCATTCGTAATGGTTCACATATTTTACTTACATACACTTTTGTTTGTCACGCTAACTTCACCTTCTCATTCTTTTCACTTTTTTTCTCCTGTAACCATTCACCTATCATTTGGATCATGCATCATTCAAATTAAAAAGCCCAATATATATTGAAATAGTCGACTAAAATAAAACAACAATAACAAAATTTAAGAAAATAGAAGGAGAAATAGGTGAAAGTTTTCACCTAACCAAATATCACCTGCTCTTTCACCATGTCATCTTTAACACTTTCATCTATCTTCATTGGTGATCACTTACTCTCTTCATGTGACAACCGCCAAAATTTCAGGTTGATAAATTTACTATTATGTATACTACTTAAATGTTTATAGATCAAGCAATACGAACAAACATTTTATGACATAATAAACTGAACAAATATTCTTTGAATAAATCATGGACAAATTAATGCCAAGAACTCAAATAGTTATTTGAGAGTTGCTTGGAAATACTTTTTCATACTTATACTAACAATAACTGTATTTATGAATAGTACCGTATTCGTGAATAGTAACCGTATACATGAATAGTACCGTATCGTGAATAGTAATCGTATTCAGAAACCGTATTCATGAATAGTGATTGTGAATAGTACCGTGAATAGTGACTGTGAATAGTAACGGTAAATAGTAAAGGTAAAAGTAAATTTTAAATAGTAAAGGTAGAAAGTAAATTATAAATAGTAAAGGTAGAAAGTAAATTGTAAAAAGGTAATAAAATAAAATAATAAAGCGGTAGGACCCACATGGGACCCACGTCAAATCATTCCTACGACTTTGAATTTCTGATTCCGAATAATTTCAAAAGTAAATAGTGCTGAATAGTAAACATCGCTTTCATACTTTATTCTTATAATATAAACATCCAAAACCCGCTCACAGGGGTTAGTTGAGTAAAAATTATTAAAATGAAAGTTGTAGATTTTAATTTTCTGATCTTATAGAAACTTGAATTTTCTCAATAGGAGCCCGTATGCATAATTTAGGATTAAAACAATGTATAAATATATACTACTAGTATAAAAAAAATCTATCATTAGAAACGTCCAAGAGGTAGTGGGAAACACACTTTTATCTACTTTATAATTTAAAATTCATAAATTATGAATCACGGGTTTAGTTCACTAGAGATATGGACAAAAAAAATACTATATATATACATACCCCTTATTCATGATTAACTTTATAATATAATAATAATATAATATAATAATAATATTATATATAAAACGCGTTTACGCGTTAATATATCGAACGTTATTATTAACGCGTTTTCCTTCCCTATAAATAGCACCTTCGTTTAATCATAAAACTCACACCATCATATATTCACTTCTAAATTTCTCTCTGATAATCACACAAGATTAAGTACGTCTAAGTGATCTTTCTTCTACAACACTAAGGTGAGTTTCCATATTCCCCTTTTTAATTCTTTTATATGATTTATTTCGGGGACTGAGATACATGCATAATAATTATTTTATGTTATATATATACGAAACTTTGAAGAACAATTGCAAAACTATATGATATATAATATACTATGTGAGTTTCCATATTTCCCTTTTTAATTCTTTTATATGATTTATTTCGGGGACTGAGATACATGCATAAAAACTACTTGTTATACTTATATGTATATTTACAAAGTTATTATTATTATTATTATTATTATATTATTATTGTTATTTTAAATTATATATTATTATATTTTATTATTATTATTATTATTATTATTATTATTATTATTATTATTATTATTATTTTCAAAAAATATTTTTTATATTGTTAAATTATTAGTTAAGTTTTATAAAAGTTTATTAATATTTATAATTTTATTATTATTATTATTATTATTATTTTATAAACAAATATTTTTTATATTGTTAGATTATTAGTTAAGATTTTATAAAATTTATTAGTATTTATACATTTTATTATTATTATTATTATTATTATTATTATTATTATTATTATTATTATTATTATTATTATTATTATTATTATTTTAAACAAATATTTTTTATATTGTTAAGATTATTAGTTAAGATTTTATAAAATTTATTAATATTTATACATTTTATTATTATTATTATTATTATTATTATTATTATTATTATTATTATTATTATTATTATTATTATTACTTATTATTATTATTATTATTATTATTATTATTATTATTATTATTATTATTATTATTATTAAAATCTATGATATTATTATATTTTATTATTATTATTATTATTATTATTATTATTATTATTATTATTATTATTATTTTCAAAAAATATTTTTTATATTGTTAAATTATTAGTAAGATTTTATAAAAATTTATTAGTATTTATACATTTTATTATTATTATTATTATTATTATTATTATTATTATTATTATTATTATTATTATTATTATTATTACTTATTATTATTATTATTATTATTATTATTATTATTATTGTTATTAATTAAATTATGATGGAATCGTTGTTTATTATTATTATTATTATTATTATTATTATTATTATTATTATTATTATTATTATTATTATTATTATTATTATTATTATTATTATTATTATTATTATTATTATTATTATTATTATTATTATTATTATTATTATTATTATTATTATTATTATTATTATTATTATTATTATTATTATTATTATTATTATTATTATTATTATTATTATTATTATTATTATTATTATTATTATTATTATTATTATTATTATTATTATTATTATTATTATTATTATTATTATTATTATTATTATTATTATTATTATTATTATTATTATTATTATTATTATTATTATTATTATTATTATTATTATTATTATTATTATTATTATTATTATTATTATTATTATTATTATTATTATTATTATTATTATTATTATTATTATTATTATTATTATTATTATTATTATTATTATTATTATTATTATTATTATTATTATTATTATTATTATTATTATTATTATTATTATTATTATTATTATTATTATTATTATTATTATTATTATTATTATTATTATTATTATTATTATTATTATTATTAAAATCTATATATTATTATATTTTATTATTATTATTATTATTATTATTATTATTATTATTATTATTATTATTATTTTCAAAAAATATTTTTTATATTGTTAATGATTATTAGTTAAGATTTTATAAAAGTTTATTAATATTTATACATTTATTATATTATTATTATTATTATTATTATTATTATTATTATTAAACAAATATTTTTTATATTGTTAGGATTATTAGTTAAGATTTTATAAAATTTATTAATATTAACATTTATTATTATTATTATTATTATTATTATTATTATTTTAAACAAATATTTTTTATATTGTTAATGATTATTAGTAAGATTTTATAAAAGTTTATTAATATTTATACAATTTATTATTATAAAAAATATTTTAACTTATAAAGAGAATAAAATTTAATATTTTTGTAAAAAAAATTATTATATTATAAAAATAATAATAATATTTTTATACAAAATACTTGAATGTTTAGTAATATGTATTACAAAGATTTTTTATATCGAGGGCCTTTTGGATTGTCAATAATTTGCACAATTGTACTTTCAATACAAAAAGTTCACACTTTAAATATTATGATAAAAGTATAACTATTTTATGAACCTTAATAATAGTCATATCAAAGGAAATTATTAATCCTTTCAAATAAATAATCTAAAAAACATTCTAATTATAAGATAATGACAAATGATAATATCAAAGGTTAAAATTAAAAAAAGAATTAATGGAATTCACATGTCACCTTTTTATAGTTTTAAGCGAATTTTTAAGATAATTTTTAAAAAATTAATCATTTCATGTAGCTAGATTAGAAAGTACATCATCAAATTTAATAACTTGATTGATTGAGTTTGTACAACAAAAAATAAATGAAATGTAATGTTTTAGAGATTTATGGGAGATGGTTAATACCGCACAAGAAGACAGAGTATACGTATGGTAATCTTAACAGACCCAACCCCTAAATGGGCCCCAGATTTCCCAACCCATACGCTAAACTTCTCTAACCAACTCTATAAATACGTTGCTAGTTTCACCATGCTTAAGCTTGAAGAAACAAACAAACAATCTCTTCAAATTAAGACCATTTTCAGAAATCTTCAAAGATGGTAGGACCTTCTCTTAATTCACCCAAGCCCCCAGCAAGCACCAACACAACAATCAAATTCCTGTGTAGCTATGGTGGTCGGATTCTCCCTAGATATCCAGACGGAAAACTCAGATATCATGGCGGCCATACTCGGGTCCTTGCTGTTGCTCGCTCCATCTCCTTTTCTGGTTAGTAACTAAAAAAATTTCTGTCGTATTTCCAAAAGTGTAGATTGTCGGAAACGTTGTTGACCCGGATGTTTTTTTGGCATCAGTCATTGTCTACCCCATAAAAAATAGCTTTTGGGGCATGGTGCTTGAACCCAATGCCTTATTATATAGCGTGTCACCTTAGGTAAAACCGGAAGTAGCCTTACCCCTACTTAAGCCTCTCTAATTCTCTAATTTAGGTAGAGATAACTCTGTCTACGTCAACCTTCCCATACAACATGAAAGACAGTATTGAGACTCATAACCCGATAGTTACTTTTAATGTTGTGGAGTATGAGTTAATTAATAATTTACTGACCATTTGTGTGTTTTCTTATGATTAACAGAATTGATGGCGAAACTAACAGAATTATGTGGGAAGACGGCGAGTTTAAGATGTCAATTACCAACTGAAGATTTAGATGCACTTGTTACAATTACATCTGATGAAGAACTAGAGAATCTTCTTGAAGAATATGATTCAACCACACAATCACAATCTCATCATCTTAAAATCAGAGCATTTCTGTCTCTTACTAAGAAATGTTCTTCCCCTTCACTAACACGAACACCATCATCCGCCTCGGCTTCAGGATCCGGATCTAGCACCTCATCCACGGATTCACCCACACCGAAATCTCCTTCCCCATCTTTGTCGGGTTTCTACACGGCCGAAAAAATGAATAGTGTTATCTATACGTCATCAAAACCCCCGGTCTGTCAAAATAAAGCTGCAGCAGGAGGAGGAAATGGGAAGATGCCGTGTTATGGTTATAGAAATAATGGTTACAATAATCGGTTTTGCGTTGTTCCTAATGGAAATTATTGGCAATAACAGTTTTTAAATTCGGCAGGAACTCTGGTGAAAAATATATACTCGTAATATGTAGACGATATAATCGAATATAGAGACAAAATTAGAGTAATTAAAACACTAAAAACCAACACACTAAAAAGAAAAGAGGAGGAAATGATGACGATGATGATGATAAGCGCAGAGATATACGTGATATATGTATAATTGTAATCAACTGTAAATAACTTTAAGATTTGGATATGGAAATGAGGGGGGAAAAAAATCTATAACAGTTGAGTCCATTTTTTTGGTGTGGTGAATTCTATCGTGTTTCGTTGGTTAATTTCATCTTCATTTTTCGTGAGGATTCCGTTAATTGCCTACTCCTTGTGAAATGGTTGGAGGTCCTTATGAAATCCTTTCTTAACTTAAGTAGGAATAAGGCTATCTACGTGTTGTTATTGATGATCTTGTCAATTGCCTCACAAACTCTCTTCAATGTGATATGGTTTGATCGGTGGTTTAATGTTTTGTCATTTTGTTGTGGTGATGAGATTTTGGTGAATTGGGGGTTATCTTCTTTTTCCATTGATTACATCATCCCCACACTTTATGTCTCCAATGTATGTATGTATGTATAACCCATACGTATACGTGTTGTGTTGGTAATAGCTCTATAGGATTGTTGTTTAACGGCTTTCTTGTTCGGTTTGTTTATTTTCTTCCTCTGTTTTCTTTGTGTTTTTGTATTTAAATTAATGTTTTGCTTGCTTTATATATATATATATATATACATATATAATATCATAGAAAATTTCTTTATATGAATATTCTTATGCTGTAATTTGATTAAAGTGGCTGATTTTCAGGTTAAGGATGTTGCTATATACTGTATTTGGTTGCCATTCAATGGACATATATACATAGAAGAAGAGACTCCTAGCTTGCAGGTATTGAGATATAGCTTGAAACCATATGCTCGTAATATTATTCTTATTCACTCGATTGAGTTTAAATTAATTAATGAACATGGTAAATAGTTAGTTTAAGTTAATATTGACTTCAGTTCAGTTGGGTTTGCATTGCAGTACGTTTTTTGTACAGTACATTATTTGTTTAGACATGGTCATTGACGCTTGAAACAAGTTATAATGGTCATTTTTGTTTCGATATCAGAGTCATGAGTGTATACTTTCTTAAATATGCAGTTAGGTTATGGGTGGGACTCTTAATGTCCCGTACCAGTCTTGAAAACCATAAAAACATGGTAACGGTTTTAGTCTTATATAAACTATATATTTTTTTGAACGGAAAATTTGGGCTCAGCGGCATGCCTCTTCATTACCCAACTCCAATTCCAGAGGAAACCCATACTGGGAAAACCCTTGTCTCCATTCCTGGGAGCATTTTGCTCACACCAGGATTTGAACCCAAGATCTCTCAGTCTCAGGCTCCACCATATACCAATCCATCTATTGATGATTGGGACCAGTATTTTTCGGTTTATTTCTCATTATCGATCCTAGAAACCACTAGAAGCACATATTATAAAGATGGTCCTTAATGGAGTTTCAAATGTAAAAGGCCTAATAAGTACTTGTTCCTTCTTTATAAGAAAAATTTATAAATTAGCACAACTTCAATGTAATGTTAAGGGCTGGCCTAAGAAGCCTTAACTCAAAGATTGCTAAAAGGAATTTGATTAAATTAATTGCTTTGTTTTTGGTAGGTTTGGAGTAATTTGGAAAAAGATCATGAAGTATGAGAAGCCCATTGCTTTGGCCAGGTCCATCCGGGTAGGTATTAAATGCAAAAGAGATGATATTTGTTTGGTGGGTCATTACACATCTCAATCGATCGGATTAAACATTGATGAGTTGATAGCAAGCAACGTATAAATGAATGATTCTATGGTGGCTAAATTGGCATGATGGACTTTTTGGAATATATATAGATTAAGTGGTGGCAATCCTAAAGCGTGGCATGACTGCTGTTGTATATATTCAGTTATATTCTCTTTTTGGCGAATTTTAGTCAGCCATTTGGTGTATGACCAAAAAGATGGTCCAGGAATTTCATAGATAACCTTTTTCCTTCTCTTGCTAGTTGTTAATGGAGAAAAGGATTGCTAGCTGGTGATAACCAAGTCGTTGTTTTGATTCAAATTTGGTCGGTTTGTCAGCATCACAATGAAATTTTGATGAGTTAATTAGTCGGGTAGTGATTAGCATGGAAAATGTGATTGGCATTAAGTTGTATGAATGTAAAAACAAGAAGAATTAGGAGTGTCGCCCAAGATAAAATCTTCTATAATAGATAATTATCTGATAGTGTGAGAGATATGGACATCCATATATTCCATATAACATATCAACATTTGTATGTCGAATAATGCTAATTTTATATAATAGCAATGTATTATTATCATGTTTATGGCAATTCGTTTGTCAGATAAATAAGCTTAATCAGAAATTCCACATGGATATCATTTATCTTAGATAAGATATGATATAGGTTGTCTTTATAATAATGTTGTATTAAAAAGTACTCCGTAATTATATAAAGAAACGAATTCAAAACGATACTCTCAGCCAACTTTGGGATATCTCCAATGGGGTGCCTTTGGTTGCCCTTAGGTGTCCTTGGATATCCTTTGTCGTTGAAGCTTGTCCAAAACTAAGGATTTTTTTGAAGGATGCCCTTACCTAAGGGCATGCCCTTACTTGTCCTTACCTAATATATTTTTGTTTTTAGTTGAAAGTGTAAAAGGATATGTAAGGATGTTTGTATGATTGGAGATAAAATTATAGAATTTGAAGAATTTATAAGGATGTATAAAGATTTGTAAGGATATGATATGACAGCTCAAGAACGCCTAAGGGCGTCCTTAGCATTGGAGATAGCCTTAGATAAATGTGCTAAAATGGCTAGGGCTGTCAATTTCGACCCAACCCGAACCCAACCCGAAAAAAATCAGGTTAGGGTTGAGTATTTTCGACCCACCAACCCACCAACCTGATTTTTTTGGGTTGGGTCCGGGTTGGGTTGTTGGGTTGTCAGGTCGACCCGCCAACCCGATAACTTTAAAATAATTTAATTATATATAATAACTCATACTCTACATTACACTAAACCATACGTCTCATTCTCAATTTCTATATTTCTAACCTAAAGTAACTTCAAATCTGAAATAGGAAGAGGATTCAAAATTCTGTGAGATGATAAGTGATGTAATATGAGACGGTAAGTGTATTAACTTTGTGCCAAGTACTAACAATACCCTCGCATTTCTTTCTTTTTTATACCCTTCGTTTTCAGCTTACACCATCAATGATAAAGCTTTATATTGGTTGACTTATTCCATTTTATATTTATATATATTTGCTTATCAGGTCACATGGGTTGGGTCATGGGTTGGCGGGTTAGCGGGTTGTGGGTCAGGGTTGAAATTTCTGACCTGAAACTTTTAGTGGGTTGGGTTAGGGTCGGAGTTTTTCAACCCACCAACCCGAACCCGCCAACCCGAACCCGAACCCATTGACAGCCATAAAAATGGCCATGTCAATGAAGATATGATTTGAGAAATAAAATGTAATCTAGTGGAGTAGTGATGTCATGTAATATAGTTAGATGTTAAAGATTTGGGAGATAAGATGATGGCTAATTAGCGATTAGCCACACGCACCATCTCTTTAGATTGATGTAATCATTAACAAGTTGTTAATTAGTCTTTTTTAGCCCACTACATAGTAATTTCGTAAGTATCTCTTTAGATTATAGATTATTCCTTCTTTTTCATAAATTAGCATTATCCTTCTATTGCCTATGAAGAAGTTTTCTAATTCTAGGTTTTAACATCAAAGAATTTTGAGTTTGGGTTTTAATTATGTGGCGATAACGCTCATCAAAGGATCAAGTAAATCTCTTAGACATGAACCAATGTATAACTACTCTTCTTCAAATTACCGTAAAATTTTATGGGAAAACTATAGATGACTTTACTAGTATTAGGTCACGGGTTTAAATCTTCTTTAACTCCATATTATGATATACCCAAAGACATATATACTCATTGTCTGGGATTGGTCTTTGGGGATGATATTTTTGATAAAACTAGCGGGAACTTTTTTTTTTTTTTTGAAAAATGACTTTTATCTACATAAGCGTCATATATTGAGAGGCAAAACATATACAACTAATACAAAAGTTACTCAATATTGAAATTACACCAATCCTTTCATTTATGTTATTTGTGATTAAACCTATTATTATACCCCGAGAGTTTTAATGTTATGGAGAATCCTAAAAGGGCACACTTCAAGATTTCCAAACCTCTTGTAGTTTATTGCTATCCAAATGCACCTACATCACCCATACGAGACCCTTTAGCCTTTCGGGCTTACTTCCCGAAACCACACAACTTTATGAAGCTCAACCAAATTTTAACATAGAGAATGGTAAGTGGCCCAATCCTGCACCATTTGGTGATCAAGTGCCACACCGGCCACCGAAGCCACCTGACACAAACACAAAATGTGATCAATCGTTTCTATTCCTTCATCACACATCCCACGTCTCGTATCTCCAAATTTTTATTTCTACTCCTAAATTACTTTTATGTGAAGTTAACTAAGGTAAACTAAAGCCGGCCGGTAAATTAAAAGAGATTTATTATATAAGTTAATTTTAACCCAACTTCATTATATCTATTTTTTATAATGTTTAGTACATTTGAACATATTTAAAGGCTTTTTGATAGCAACTCTTTTGGTTGATATACGGTTATGTATTTTAAAGGTATCAAATTATCAAAATATACAATTTATTCTTGGGCTTGCTGCAAACGAATGTAGAAACAAGAACTTGGATATGGGTGGCCCAATTACGAAACGTAATATGGCCATATATGTCAAGTTTTTTTTTTAAAGTTAGTTTCGATTCAGACATGCTGTAGGCAATTTTAACCAGCGATTTGCTGGACCTCCAACCCTCCCTCATGGAAAATACCTTGAGATGAGAAACCCAAGACTCGAACCCGAGACCTTGGGAAAAACTCACCCCGGGGCCCACATAGTGGATTTAAAAGATACCTCTGACTAACCCACCTAAACGGAGTTGGTTGGCCATATATGTCAAGTGAATTATGAATATAAGGCGTCTTCAAAGTTTGTTATGTATTATGTAATGTTTTAGGAAAATGCTAAATGAATCCCTTAGGGCTTCACTTAACGTGCATAAAAAAGTTGTACGTTTCCATATCAAAACTCCACCCTCTGAATTTTTTGGTAAGTATACAACTATTTAATGCACCTTAACGAAGCTTCGTTTAGCAAAACCCAATGTTTTAAAACTGTAATAGAGAGTTTAACATTAGCGTTTTGTTGTGGAGTTATATTATATTATTGTATGCCCTGAAAAACGGAAAAAGTTTTTAACAAAAATTAAATTAGTTGGAAATAAAAAAGTCTTCAATCATGATTCTTACTTTTATCTTATCTTGATAGAAATTAAAATCAAATTATCAAAAGGCAAAGTTGGAAAGCAAAATATGAAAAAGACCTTGTTGTCCATAAATCTTATGATGAAAATTTATTTTTTTAAGGGCCATATAGGAAACCAATTTACTATTACAGATAATACGCCCGATAAAAAGACATTTGTGCCATTTGTATTTTAATGAAACTGGTTTCCGGTTGTATTTATGTTCAAAAAGAAACTGGTTTCCCAATTTCTTTAATTTAACCAAAAAGAAACTGGTTTTCCAGTTTCTTTAATTTAACCATATTAGGTAACTATATAATGTTTGCTTAGGTTTATAGTTTATACTGAGAAATGTGTACACAAGGTTAATCACACATTTTGATTTATGGAACACATCCTTCAATGACTCAGATAAATATGTGAAAATTCATATACATAGTTTGGATCTAAATGGTCAAAATTCATATATAAAAATTCATATATGTTTTGATACATATATGTTCGATCCGTTCTTGATAGTTGATACCTCACAACTTCATATATAGTTCATTAGTGCAACTAGTGTGTTACATTCTTATTACATTTGTGCCCCAATTTTTATTTTATTTTTTGAACGGCATTTATGCCCCAATTACATGATTTTGCCCGACTATCTAGTAGGGTGGTCACCATTCCCCCACAACCAAATTTATTATGTAAATTTATATATTTTGAACATTAGACACCAACTTAAAATACCTTGCAACCCAATTGTAAGTAAAAAAAATTTCAGCCCTCGATCTTCAAAAATCCTGAATCCGACATTACCGGTAGTCATTTTTACATAGGACTATAGGAGTATAGGATTTATATTTAATATCCTCTACAAATGTAGCTACAAACATAAATAATAACGAGCATGGTACCCTCGCAATGCGGCGGCGGTGGCGGGGACGGAGGTCTAGTAGTGTCAGTGACGGTATTATTGGTGGTGGTGGCAGTGTCAAGTGGTGTAGGTTGATGTAAAAGTGATAGTGGAATATTTAAAAAAATAAGGGCTTAAAGTGTTAATTATTAAAATAAGAGTTTAGGGTGTAAATTAATTCATTAAGGGCAAATTTGATAATTTATAAAAACTCTTTCCATAGTGGGTATTTATTAAGGGTAATTTAGTAATTTCGTATGTAACATTTGAGTAACACTTTGGGGTGAATAATTTTTATAAAGGAGTACGAGCATGATGTTTTGGTCAAAAATTATCCAAGATAATCTACCTTGAAGACTTAGATTAATTATGTAACCAAACTTTCGTTCGTGAGGTTAAGGGCTTGTAAAATATGTTGAGTTTCAAAGATGCATGTTAAAGAAAAGATTTGTTTAAAAAGATGTCGACTAAACAAGGAAATAAAGGACAAAGATAATCGTAAATAAAGAACTTAAACGTATCAAGATAATGCTAAGAACAGAATGTAATGCTAATTATAATGAAGATCTAATAATTAACAAAATAAAAGCAAAGATAAGGGAACAAGAACACTTTTATAGGTGAAATTTCAGGTGTCAATATCCTGAAGGTCCAAGATCTTGACAGCCCAGGATCTTGACATAGAAGAATATTCTGATTACTTGTTAATGCTTTGCTAACGTTATGTTTCAAATGTTATTATCATTTCCACGTAAGATAAGCATGCAGGTTCCAGGATATTTGATATGAAGCTAAGGAAAATACCTCTAACGGTAAAAGGAAGATTTCACACATGGGAATTACCATCGACACGTAGAGAAGACCCGTTCTTCCAAAGTAATCGGACTTCAACTTAAAATCAGCACGAGGAAGATACTTCAACGGTCACTTGACTGGGCAAGATCTTCCACAACGTTCACTAACTGAAGACCCGGAAGATCCCTACAAACTCGCATAGTTAGTTAGATCTTAGGTCTATATAAAGAATGAGGCTGATCGATCATAGGCATCCTATCTATCACTTACATACTGCTCAATATACACTTGTATTCACACACACTGCTCTCATTTACTTTACACTTAGATACATCGATCAACCGAATTCCATCATTTGTAATCATTTAACAATCATTAATAAGAGAACAAAGGCAGGGACGATTGCTTCCTCCCGGGGTTTTTATGCCGGCAATCCTCAAAGGATTAAGGGCTTTTCCTCGATAACAAATCTCGGTGTTCTTGTTCTTTACTCTTTACTTTTAACGCATTATTTACTTTGATTAGCATTATTCATCGTAATTTCATTTATTTCGATACTTATTATTCTGATTATCCTTGTTTTACACCTTTATTTCTTGTTTAGTCGACATAATCATTCTTTAAAACCTCTTATTAAACGCATCTTTGAATCTCAAACATAATTTACAAGCCCTTAACCTCACGAACGAATGTTTGGTTACAATATTGATCTAAGTCTTCGACGTAGATTATCTTAGGTAATTTTTGACCAAAACAAACACTGAGATTTGTTGACGAGGAAAAGCCCTTAATCCTTATGGATCGCCGGCATAAAAACCCCGGGAGGAAACAATCGTCCCTGCCTTTGTTCTCTTATTAATGATTGTTAAAATGATTACAATGGTGGAATTCGGTTGATCGATATTGCTAAGTGTGAGAATAAAGATGAGAGGATCGAGAGCAGTGTGTGTGAATACAAGTGTGTAGTGATGTTGCAGATAAGTAAAGATATCCTAAATCGATCAGCCTCATTCGTTTATATAGACCTAGATGCTAACTAACTATGCGAGTTTGTAGGGATCTTCCAGGTCTTCAATATTTGAACGTTGGAGAGTATCTTGACCAGTCAAGTGAACGTTGAAGTATTTTCCTCATGCTGAAATCAACTTGAAGTCCGATTATGTTGGGAGACTGAGTCTTCTTTGCGTGTTGATGATTAATCCCATGTGTGAATTCCTCTTTGCACCGTTGGAGATATTTTCCACAACTTTATATCGAATATTCTGGAGTCTGCACACTTAACTCATGTGGAAATGATAATAACAAGTAATTCATAACGTTAGCGAGATAATAATAAGTCATCAGAATATCCATAAATGTCAAGATCCTGATAAGTCAAGATCTTAAGCTTTCAAGATATTGGTACTTGAAATTTCACCCATAACACATGGTACCCGCGCAATGCGGCGGCGGTGGGGAAAGCGGTCTAATGGTGTCGGTGATGGTACTATTGGTGGTGGTCGCGGTGTCAAGTAGTGTATGTTGATGTAATTGTGATAGTGGAAATTTTTAGAAGATAAGGGCTTAAAGTGTTAATTATTAAAATAAAGGTTTAGAGTGTAAATTAATTCATTAAGGACAAATTTGGTATTTTATAAAAACTCTTTCCATAGTGAGTGTTTATTAAGGGTAATTTAGTAATTCTGTATGTAACTATTTCTAAAAATGGGGGTGTGATAATTTTTATAAAGGAGTACAAGCATGGTACCCGCGCAATGCGGCGGTGGTGGGGAAGGCGGTCTAGTGGTGTTGGTGATGGTACTATTGGTGGTGGTGGCGGTGTCAAGTGTGTAGGTTGATGTAATTGTGATAGTGGAAATTTTTAGAAGATAAGGGTTTAAAGTGTTAATTATTAAAATAAAGGTTTAGAGTGTAAATTAATTCATTAAGGACAAATTTGGTATTTTATAAAAACTCTTTCCATAGTGGGTGTTTATCAAGGGTAATTTAGTAATTCCGTATGTAACTATTGTGTAACTATTTCTAAAAATGTGGGGTGTGATAATTTTTATAATGAAGTATAGATAGATATCAGGTGGCTGTATAGCATGGTACCCGCACAATGCGGCGGCGGTAACGGCGACTGCGGTATAGTGGTGTTGGTGACGCGTGGTGATGACATCGACAATTGGTGTCGAGTGGTGTAAGTTGATGTTAAGATAATAGAAATATTTTATAAGATAAGGACTTAGAATGTAAATTAGCAAGATAAGGGTTTAGGGTGTAAATTAATTCATTAAGGGCAAATTTGGTAATTTATAAAAACCCTTCCATAGTGGGGTGTTTATTAAGGGCAGTTTAGTAATTTCGTATGTAACTTTCTTGTAACACTTTCCATTTTGAGGGGGGTGGATAATTTTTAATAAGGAGTATAGATAGATAGATATCACGTGGCTGTTTTTGAAAAGATGACCTCATCTAAGATGTGTAGTTTGATGTCAATAGTGTCATCTTAAAAGGTATCACTAAGTCGAGTATTGAAGTCTTTCATGAAAATGTTTGTAACATCCCAAACTTTTATTAACGTTTGACTAAAGTCGTTAAGTCAATATTATGTGTCCGTTAAGGCTAATGCTAGATTTAATGCTTATATGTGGTTTATGTGTTATATATGTGAGACTTGAAAGTCTTAATGCATGATATGAAAATATGTTTATGAAGTAATTATATGCCTATTAGGAGTGATTAACGAAGTATTTAGGTAGTATATGGTCCTTGGAGGAGTTTTTGACTAGTAATGAGCTATATGGAAGCCTAGGGACCAAATTTGACATATGGTGAAACTCAAAAACGGGTTTAGGGTCACATGAGGAGTCATTTGAGTGTCATTAGCAGATAATTAACTTCCTCTCAAGCCCTAACCACCCCCCTTTTCATCCCTAATCAATTCTTGAGCAAAAAGGCTAGCAAAAGTGCGTTTCGGAAGTGTTTAATCTAGCTTTTCTCATTCCTATTGTGATCTTCAGGTAATAGAGGTATATTGATTTTGATTTTATGTCTTTTTGATCATATGAGTCATTAGAAATCAGATCTAGACTATTGGAGGGTCAATTGATGTCGAAATAACGTTGGTTTTGATAATGCATATCATGAATGGTTTAATAAAGGAGTTAATTGCATTGTAATGGTTTGAATATGAAGAATTTTGATGTATGAAAGTCATGTAATTGATTTTGAGTCGTTTGGATCTGGTTTGGGGGTAATCGAGCAAAACTTGTGCAGAATCGGGACTAGTTGCGGCGCAACTGGTTTCCAGAAGGATAAGTTGCGGTGCAATGTGAAGCATTGCGGCGCAACGAATGGCTTGAGCTGCGGCGAAACTCTATGTTGCGGCGCAACTCACCAGTTTTCAGCAATTGATATAGTTTTGAACCGTAACTTCGTTTTGACTCATAGTTTACTCCTGAAATCTAGAGTGGGTCCTTGGGTATGTAATTCCAGATTATGGTCTTAATGACTAGTGTTTTAATGGCCGTTTACTAATCATAGGTAGATGAGAGTTGTTGCTTTGTTCGGTAACTTAGCTATCCTTTATTGCGTGCTACTTCGAGGTAAGATACACTACTTTGACACGCTGAGGGATTCAACAAAAGCATAGTTTTCAGAATATAACTTCTCTAATCTCATCTTGGTTACTTAAGGGTATTCGGGTTGTATGGGAGGTTATATGGGATATGTATTTGACTTATGAGACCTGAAATGCATTTCCCTTTGTATACAACGTAAAGTTATGTTATGAAATGATATGCAATGTAATGAAATGTGATGCAAGTATACGTTGATTATGATGTGCATGTATGTATGGCTTGGTCATCTAGTTCACTAGACTTTATAAGTTGTCATGTCACGTGCACGTTTAAGGGTCCAAACGTAAAAGATGATTATATGTTATGTTTAGGTAACTTTGTCACCTAAACTATATGTGATGAAATCGAGCTCGTATATATGATGAAGTGTTAAGCTTAACTCGTATTCACCTTAGCCGGGTGGGTGAGTATATGTTGTTGCTTGGGTGGCTCCTTGCAACGTAATTACGTGGTTTGAGTATCTCCGGGTGGAGTGATTACCCACCAATGTCTTGAACATACGGACTACTCCTGGAGTGGCTTGCCATTCCTTAACGACACTTGATGGACCGCCGTATGGCTCATCCATCTAGTCGGGTGTGAGGTTCCCGTTAGGTCTTATGACCGCCTACACACAAACTTACACCTTATATGATATGCGTGACTTATGTCACACCTAATGTGATGATAAGTGATGACGAAATGATGATTAGGCACATTTAGGATGGTTAATCCTACCATGAAAGATGTTGATGCTATGATATGTATGTGATGATATGCGAAATGTGACTTTAATATGAAAAGCTGCTTTACCAAGTTTTAATTGGGCAAACATTTATTTAACTTAGTGTTATCTTACTTAGCTAATTCGTTAGCTAACACTTGTTTCTTGAAATGTGTTGTCCCCTCAGGTTTAGCAAGCTAGAAGTGGTTTGATGGATAGTGAGCGAGGCATGGGTAGTATACTTGAAGATGCTATTAGTTACCCATAGTTGCTGCTCATTTTAGACATTTGATTTCGTTATGACTATTATGTTTTGATATGACTTGTATACGGTTGTTTTATGTTGGGCAACCATAGGATTTCCATTTATACTATTTTGATGATGTGACGAGTAACGCCTTCTATCTTATGAACAAACCAAACTGGATTTTATGGTTTGGACTTTTAAAATGTTATTCCGCATTCTTTAACACCGTTAGGTGAAAAGTTTTTGGAAATCCGTATTTTTAAACGACGGGTGTTACAAGTTGGTATCAGAGAAATGGTTTAAGTGAACCATGAACCATAGGTATTACCTTAGTTTTTGGACTTAAACCGACAAAGGTTATGTAGGGCTTAAGTAGGAATGCTTAGCCTTAGAAATGAAATGCTTAGGACGGGTTTGGGAATGAGTGAGAGTGTAGATGAGGCATGATTAGTTATATTTTGATGCTGAATATTTTAAGGTTAAGTAGCCTTATCTAGCTATTCTCATGGAAACCTTGCTAACCGTCGTCATTGCATTGTAGACATCATGGTTAACACACGTGCTAACAGTCAACGGGATGGAACTAATGCTAGTGGTGCTCCGCCTAATGGGAATGGGGCTGGAGATGGTGTTAACCAAAGACCTCCGCGAAGGCCACTCCCGGGTGCACAACCCACAAGGTCGGAAATTGATAGGGCAAACCCGGTGATTGAACAGGTTCCTAATCAAGCAGAATTACATGAAGAGTTGAGGGCTATCCGGGCTCTCTTGTTGAGAAATGAAGAGGAATTGATTCAACTTAGGGCCGAAAGAGATGCAAGAATGCAAAGGAATGAGCATACGGATGGGAATTATTCCAACCGCTCAAACCGTGCCGAGCCATCGAATGAAAGGTCTTTGATTGCTCCAGAAGAGGTTGTAGCAAATGGAAATGGTGTTGGAAACATAGTGGAGCCTCGTGTAGTGGTAGCTCCTCGTGCTCATAACTTTAAGTACGAGAGCTTTCAAAAGTGTGGAGCTAAGGCATTCGATGGTACTGAAGATGCTGTTGGTGTTATGGAATGGTTAGATGATATTGAGGTTGTGTTTGCTTCTTGTTATTTCCCGGACGATATGAAGGTGTTGTGTGCAACCCGAATGTTGAAGAAGAACGCTAGGAATTGGTGGAGGGCTGCTACTATATCCTTGACTCCCGAGGTGCTTGCTGCTATGCCTTGGGGTATATTCAGGGAGAAGTTCATAGAAGAGTATGTGGGAACCCGTGAGCTAAGATTGATTGAGAAGGAATTTAGAACATTGACAGCTAAGCCGGGTGCCATCACTGAGTATGCACACTCATTTATGGAAAAGCTGAAATTTGTTGGACATTTGGTTAGGAGAGATGTTGATTAGGTGGAAGCGTATTGTGATGGACTCCCTGCTAGCTATCGGTGTCTATGTAGATAGCATACTACTTTATATGCTGCTATCAAGGAGTCCAAGAGATTGGATGATGATTTTAAGACTAAGAAAGTGGTGGCTAAAGATGATGATAAGAAAGCCGGTTTCAAAAGGAGATTCAATGGATCTTCGAGCTCAAATAAGAAGTTTAAAGGTAACTCTTCTTCAAATGGAGACAAGGATAAGAAGAGTAGTTCATGGTGTTCGTCTTGCAAGTCTCATCATAGTGGTCCTTGTTCTGATAAGACCAAGAGGTGTGATAAGTGTGGCCATCCAGGGCATTCTGCTGAAGTGTGCAAAGACAAGACTCGTTGTTACAAGTGTAAGGAAACGGGTCATATGATTGCTAATTGCCCTCAGATGAAAGATGATGGGAAGAAGGCGGCTGCACCAAAGCCTAAGGTTCGTGCACTTCAGATGACTACAGAAGCTGCTAAAGACAACGATGAGGTAGTAAGCGGTATCTTCCTTGTTAATTCTAAACCTGCTTCTGTACTTTTTGATTCGGGTGCAAATAGGTCTTTTGTGTCTACTGTGTTTGCCCCTAAACTTGAAAGAGTCACTACCCCCCTTGATTGTTCCATAAAAGTTGAAATAGCTGATGGTACTGTTAGTGATATACGTGAAGGATATGATGATTGTGCTATAGAGATTGAGAGTCGTTCTTTTCCAGTCCAGTTGTTGCCTACTTCTTTAGCTGGTTTTGATATAGTCATAGGAATGGATTGGTTAGCTCAAAATGATGCCACCATAGTATGCTCTCAAAAGATTGTAAGGATTTCGACTCCTGATGTTAAACTATTTCGGTCCATGGAGATAAGAAAAGAGGGGGCATAAAAATCATTAGTTTGATGAAGGCTCTAAATTGTATTCGGCATAATAAGAGTCATTTCCTTGCCTATGTTATCGATGCACGAAAGGAGAAAGCTCCCATTTCTAATGTTGATATAGTTTCTGAATTTCCTGATGTTTTCCCGGATGATCTTCCCGGTATTCCTCCTGACCGTGAGGTCACTTTCCAAATTGATCTTGTACCCGGTGCTACTCCCGTCGCTAAAGCACCGTATCGTTTGGCTCCTACCGAAATGAAAGAACTTATGTCTCAACTTCAGGAACTACTTGACAAATGTTTCATTCAATCAAGTTCCTCGCCCTGGGGAGCTCCGGTCCTCTTTGTCAAAAAGAAAGATGGTTCTATGCGCATGTGCATAGACTACCGTGAACTGAACAAGCGAACGGTCAAGAACAAGTATCCTCTTCCCCGAATAGATGATCTTTTTGATCAACTTCATGGTGCTTCATTCTTCTCCAAGATTGACTTACGTTCCGGCTATCATCAATTAAAGGTCAAAAAGGAAGATGTAGCCAAAACAGCTTTTCGCACTCGATATGGGCACTATGAGTTTCTTGTCATGCCATTTGGGTTGACAAATGCTCCTGCCGCTTTTATGGATTTAATGAATCGGGTATGTCGCCAATTCTTAGATCATTTTTTTATTGTATTCATTGATGATATTTTGATTTACTCCAAGTCTGAAGCTGAGCACCGTGAACACCTAAGAGCTGTTCTTGAAGTTCTTAGGGAAAAGAAATTATATGCCAAGTTTTCGAAATGTGAGTTTTGGCTTCGAGAAGTTCAGTTTCTCGGGCATGTCATCTCTTCGGAGGGTATTAAAGTCGATCCCGCCAAGATTGAAGCTGTATCTAAGTGGGAACAGCCAAAGACTCCTACGGAGATTAAGAGTTTTCTTGGTCTAGCTGGATACTATAGAAGATTTATACAAGATTTCTCTCAAATAGCCAAACCAATGACTGAACTGACCAAGAAAGGAGTGAAATATGGGTGGGCTGAAGCACAAGAGAAAGCTTTTCAAACGTTAAAGACCAAGTTATGTGAAGCTCCTATTCTTGCATTACCCGAAGGTACGGATGATTTAGTAGTGTACAGTGATGCTTCTATTACCGGTTTGGGTTGTGTCCTTATGCAGAGGGACAAGGTGATTGCCTATGCTTCACGACAACTGAAACCTCATGAAAAGAATTATCCGACACATGACCTAGAGTTGGCTGCTGTTGTATTTGCATTAAAGTTGTGGAGACACTACCTTTATGGCACTAAGTGTACCTTGTATACCGACCATAAAAGCTTACAGTATGTGTTCAATCAAAAGGAAATGAATGTGAGGCAGAGAAGGTGGATGGAATTATTAAAGGATTATGATTGTGAGATTAAGTACCATCCAGGTAAAGCCAATGTGGTGGCGGACGCCTTAAGTAGAAAAGTGCAGAAATTTTCTTACCGGTTGATGAGCATGGTTGTGCAAGCTAAGTCTGGATTACTCGATCATATTAAAGAAGCTCAAGTGAGGGCTTTAATAAAAGATAACATTGATAAGGAGAGCATTGGAAAGAAGAAACATCTTGTGATGGAGACAAATAGTCGTGGGTTTAAGACTTACAAGGGTCGAATATGGGTACCATTGCTTGGTGGTAATCGTGAATTGATCCTTGAAGAAGCCCATAGAAGTAGATACTCGGTTCATCCTGGTGTCACTAAAATGTATGCAGATTTAAAGCCTATTTATTGGTGGCCGGATATCAAAGGTGAAGTAGCACATTTTGTTGAAAGATGCTTGACTTGTGCTCGTGTGAAAACGGACCATAAAAAGCCATATGGAATGTTGCAACAGTTAGAGATTCCAGAATGGAAATGGGATCACATCACTATGGATTTTGTTACTAAGTTACCTAGAACACCGAAAGAAAATGACATGGTATGGGTAATTGTTGATAGGTTGACTAAGAGTGCTCATTTCTTAGCAACTCATCAAGATGTACCTTTGACTAAGATGGCTAAGATGTATATAGATGAAGTTGTCTCGAAGCATGGGGTTCCATTGTCTATAGTTTCGGATCGAGACACGAGATTTGTATCTAGCTTTTGGAAAGGTCTCCAACGAGAGTTAGGTACTAGAGTGAATTTGAGCACGGCTTATCATCCTCAAACCGATGGTCAAAGTGAAAGAACCATTCAAACATTGGAAGACATGTTAAGGACTTGTGTCTTAGAGTATGGTGGAGCTTGGGATGATCACTTGAGGTTGATAAAGTTTTCGTATAACAACATCTACCATTAGAGCATTGGAATGCCACCTTTTGAAATGCTTTATGGTAGGAAGTGTAGGACTCCAAGTTGTTGGATGGAGCCTGATGAAAAGCAAATTACAGGCCCTGAAATTGTAGAAATCACAGTCGAGAAAGTGAATATTGCAAAGGAAGCACTTCGTGTAGCTAGAGAAAGACAGAAAACCTATGCCGATAAGAAAAGGAGACCGGTTGTGTTTGAAGTTAGTGACTTAGTGATGCTGAAAGTTTCTCCATGGAAAGGAGTGATTCGGTTTGGTAAGAAAGGAAAGTTGAGTCCAAGATTCATTGGACCGTTTAAAGTGTTAAAACGTATTAAGGATGTGGCTTATCAACTAGAATTGTCTCCAGAATTAGACGGAATCCATAACACATTTCATGTCTCATATTTGAGGAAGTGCTTGGCGGAGGAATCTAGTGTCATACCTATTGAAGATGTGAGTGTGGATCCGACGAAAAGAATGGTAGAGGAACCGATAGCTATTCTTGGAAGGAAACAAAAGAAGTTACGCCGAAAGATGATTAATCTAGTCTTGGTCAAATGGAGACATAATCATGGTGAAAGCCTTACTTGGGAAACTGAAGCGGTAATGAAAGAAAAGTATCCCGAGATGTTTCTTACTGAAGAGATTCCGGGGACGGAATCCTCTTAAGGGGGAGGTATTTGTAACATCCCAAACTTTTATTAACGTTTGACTAAAGTCGTTAAGTCAATATTATGTGTCCGTTAAGGCTAATGCTAGATTTAATGCTTATATGTGGTTTATGTGTTATATATATGAGACTTGAAAGTCTTAATGCATGATATGAAAATATGTTTATGAAGTAATTATATGCCTATTAGGAGTGATTAACGAAGTATTTAGGTAGTATATGGTCCTTGGAGGAGTTTTTGACTAGTAATTAGCTATATGGAAGCCTAGGGACCAAATTTGACATATGGTGAAACTCAAAAACGGGTTTAGGGTCACTTGAGGAGTCATTTGAGTGTCATTAGCAGATAGTTAACTTCCTCTCAAGCCCTAACCACCCCCCTTTTCATCCCTAATCAATTCTTGAGCAAAAAGGCTAGCAAAAGTGCGTTTCGGAAGTGTTTAATCTAGCTTTTCTCATTCCTATTGTGATCTTCAGGTAATAGAGGTATACTGATTTTCATTTTATGTCTTTTTGATCATATGAGTCATTAGAAATCAGATCTAGACTATTGGAGGGTCAATTGATGTCGAAATAACGTTGGTTTTGATAATGCATATCATGAATGGTTTAATAAAGGAGTTAATTGCATTGTAATGGTTTGAATATGAAGGATTTTGATGTATGAAAGTCATGTAATTGATTTTGAGTCGTTTGGATCTGGTTTGGGGGTAATCGAGCAAAACTTGTGCAGAATCGGGACTAGTTGCGGCGCAACTGGTTTCCAGAAGGATAAGTTACGGCGCAATGTGAAGCATTGCGGCGCAACGAATGGCTTGAGCTGCGGCGCAACTCTATGTTGCGGCGCAACTCACCAGTTTTCAGCAAATGATATAGTTTTGAACCGTAACTTCGTTTTGACTCATAGTTTACTCCTGAAATCTAGAGTGGGTCCTTGGGTATGTAATTCCAGATTATGGTCTTAATGACTAGTGTTTTAATGGCCGTTTACTAATCATAGGTAGACGAGAGTTGTTGCTTTGTTCGGTAACTTAGCTATCCTTTATTGTGTGCTACTTCGAGGTAAGATACACTACTTTGACACGCTGAGGGATTCAACAAAAGCATGGTTTTCAGAATATAACTTCTCTAATCTCATCTTGGTTACTTAAGGGTATTCGGGTTGTATGAGAGGTTATATGGGATATGTATTTGACTTATGAGACCTGAAATGCATTTCCCTTTGTATGCAACGTAAAGTTATGTTATGAAATGATATGCAATGTAATGAAATGTGATACAAGTATACGTTGATTATGATGTGCATGTATGTGTGGCTTGGTCATCTAGTTCACTGGACTTTATAAGTTGCCATGTCACGTGCACGTTTAAGGGCCCAAACGTAAAAGATGATTATATGTTATGTTTAGGTAACTTTGTCACCTAAACTATATGTGATGAAATTGAGCTCGTATATATGATGAAGTGTTAAGCTTAACTCGTATTCACCTTAGCCGGGTGGGTACGTATATGTTGTTGCTTGGGTGGCTCCTTGCAACGTAATTACGTGGTTTGAGTATCTCCAGGTGGAGTGATTACCCACCAATGTCTTGAACATACGGACTACTCCTGGAGTGGCTTGCCATTCCTTAACGACACTTGATGGACCGTCGTATGGCTCATCCATCTAGTCGGGTGTGAGGTTCCCGTTAGGTCTTATGACCGCCTACACACAAACTTACACCTTATATGATATGCGTGACTTATGTCACACCTAATGTGATGATAAGTGATGACGAAATGATGATTAGGCACATTTAGGATGGTTAATCCTACCATGAAAGATGTTGATGCTATGATATGTATGTGATGATATGCGAAATGTGACTTTAATATGAAAAGCTGCTTTACCAAGTTTTAATTGGGCAAACGTTTATTTAACTTAGTGTTATCTTACTTAGCTAATTCGTTAGCTAACACTTGTTTCTTGAAATGTGTTGTCCCCTCAGGTTTAGCAAGCTAGAAGTGGTTTGATGGATAGTGAGCGAGGCATGGGTAGTATACTTGAAGATGCTATTAGTTACCCATAGTTGCTGCTCATTTTAGACATTTGATTTCGTTATGACTATTATGTTTTGATATGACTTGTATACGGTTGTTTTATGTTGGGCAACCGTAGGATTTCCATTTATACTATTTTGATGATGTGACGAGTAACACCTTCTATCTTATGAACAAACCAAACTGGATTTTATGGTTTGGACTTTTAAAACGTTATTCCGCATTCTTTAACACCGTTAGGTGAAAAGTTTTTGGAAATCCGTATTTTTAAACGACGGGTGTTACAATGTTTCTAGTTCATTTTTTTTTGGATTAATAGTTGTAGTAGATCAGTAATTTGGATTATCACAGATTTGTCCTAACTATTTTGATGATGTGACGAGTAACACCTTCTATCTTATGAACAAACCAAACTGGATTTTATGGTTTGGACTTTTAAAACGTTATTCCGCATTCTTTAACACCGTTAGGTGAAAAGTTTTTGGAAATCCGTATTTTTACGAAACGGGTGTTACAATTTGGTATCAGAGAAGTAGTTTAAGTGAACCAAGGCCTATTGACCATAGGGTTCCAAGAGGAAACAATATCATAAAGTCTATGAGAAACTATTGGGTAGACTAAGGCCATCTTGATCATCTACCCATCTCTCGTCAAAGCTTCACACGTCATCTCACTGCTTAACCTGAGGGGAACAACACATTTAAAGAACAAGTGTTAGCTATAAATAGCTAAGTAAGATAACACCAGGTTTAAGCAAAACATTTCATCCATTTAAATCGTCCTTTTAAAACTTTAAGTCATTTTAATTAGGCATACATATCATCATATAAACATATCCACGTCACATATAAGCATAGAGTTCATGACCCTAAATGTGCCTAATCAATTTCGTCACTTTGATTCATCTCGTTAAATTGTGACTAGGTCACCGTTAAGTTGTAACCGAAGTTACCGTTAAGTTGTAACCGAAGTTACCGTTATCATATAGGGTATGAGTTTGTGTGCAGGCGGTCATACGACCTCAAGGAAGCCTCACACCCGACTTGATGGAGAAGTCTTTCGACGGTCCATCTGCGTCGTTAAGGAAAGACAATGTCGATCCCTGAGTAGCACGTTATGTTCATGACATTAGGTGGGTCATCAGACCACCCGAAACTACTCGCCACGTATGACTGTTGCAAGGAGCAACCCAAGCAACCACCTCAGCGTACCTATATCCACCGTCAGGCACGGGTTATGCATAACACTCATCATCTAATTAGCTCGAGCATTTACCACATTTAGTTTAGGTTTCTTATGTTATCCTAAACTAGTCATCATCTATCATCATTTCACGTTAGGGCCCTTAAAACGTGCACGTGTCATGGCAACCTAAAAAGGTCTAGTGTTCTAGATGAACAAGCCACATATAAGCAATAGTGGTGTTACTAACGTATCGTAGAAATAATAAAAGAAAATCCATAAGATTGCCCAACATAAAGCAATCAAAACAGCAGTCATTACATAGGGTTCCAAGAGGAAACAATATCATAAAGTCTATGAGAAACTATTGGGTAGACTAAGGCCATCTTGATCATCTACCCATCTCTCGTCAAAGCTTCACAAGTCATTTCACTGCTTAACCTGAGGGGAACAACACATTTAAAGAACAAGTGTTAGCTATAAATAGCTAAGTAAGATAACACCAGGTTTAAGCAAAACATTTCATCCATTTAAATCGTCCTTTTAAAACTTTAAGTCATTTTAATTAGGCATACATATCATCATATAAACATATCCACGTCACATATAAGCATAGAGTTCATGACCCTAAATGTGCCTAATCAATTTCGTCACTTTGATTCATCTCGTTAAATTGTGACTAGGTCACCGTTAAGTTGTAACCGAAGTTACCGTTAAGTTGTAACCGAAGTTACCGTTAAGTTGTAACCGAAGTTACCGTTAAGTTGTAACCGAAGTTACCGTTAAGTTGTAACCGAAGTTACCGTTAAGTTGTAACCGAAGTTACCGTTAAGTTGTAACCGAAGTTACCGTTAAGTTGTAACCGAAGTTACCGTTATCATATAGGGTATGAGTTTGTGTGCAGGCGGTCATACGACCTCAAGGAAGCCTCACACCCGACTTGATGGAGAAGTCTTTCGACGGTCCATCTGCGTCGTTAAGGAAAGACAATGTCGATCCCTGAGTAGCACGTTATGTTCATGACATTAGGTGGGTCATCAGACCACCCGAAACTACTCGCCACGTATGACTGTTGCAAGGAGCAACCCAAGCAACCACCTCAGCGTACCTATATCCACCGTCAGGCACGGGTTATGCATAACACTCATCATCTAATTAGCTCGAGCATTTACCACATTTAGTTTAGGTTTCTTATGTTATCCTAAACTAGTCATCATCTATCATCATTTCACGTTAGGGCCCTTAAAACGTGCACGTGTCATGGCAACCTAAAAAGGTCTAGTGTTCTAGATGAACAAGCCACATATACATGCACATATCATCATTACATCATATCATTAACCACCGTTCATCATAACATATCATATCGTTAAACATATCATCACATATCATATCATAAACGTATTTACGGGGAAGCATTTTAGGCATAGGCATCGTCATCTTTAATCCCCGAATACCTCCCATATCAACCCAACCACAATATAGGTTATACATTACCGTTTGGAGGTTATAGTTTATGAAACCATTTTTTGTTGCACCCTCAGCGTGACAAAAGTAGTGTATCTTACCTGGTAGTAGTGTACGCGCGTAATGAAAGGCTAAAAGTGCTTAACAATAATCCCCGACACCTAAGATACATTAATATACAAAATATAAGTCATTTGGGACCCAAACGAACCTTACAGACCTCACGAAATTAGTCTGGAAAATCCTTCTTACGAACTTAGCTACAGTTCTTACGAAGATAGTTTGTTCTTACGAAGATAGTTTGTTCTTACGAAGATAGTTTGTTCTTACGAAGATAGTTTGTTCTTACGAAGATAGCAAAACGAAGATAGATTTGTTCTTACGAAGATAGCAAAACGAAGATAGATTTGTTCTTACGAAGATAGCAAAACGAAGATTATCTTCGCAAGTACAAAATCAGACTCAGCTAACGAATTTAACGTAATTTCGTCCAGATTTCAAAAACGACCAAGTTCTTCGATTTTTCCATAAACGAACGACTAAATCTTCTCCCAAAACATGTTTTCGACATAAATAAACATCTTTTGATCATCAAGATCGACCTTAGACTCGTTTAACACCGTTTTGATCATTAATTAACCAAAACATAATATAAACCCTAATTCTTTAAGAATCTCTTTTAAAATCAGATTTGAATCAATATATAACATCTTTAGATCTGAAAATATAGACAACGAATCATGGATTACCTGTAGCAAATGATGGCCGATCCAATTCAATACAAAACACTCGATTCGATTGACCAAAACTTGAAGATTTTGCTTAAGAAATCAATTAGGGATTGAAGAAACTTTGTGTTTGCTTTTTAATTATGTTTAGGCTGGAAAATAACCCTAGATTAGGCTAATCCTAACCTAAACCCGTTTTTAACTTTACACCTTTGGCAAAACTAGTCCCTGGACTTCATATTGACTTTATTTCGCTTAAAAACACCTATTGGGGATACATATAACACACTAAAGCACTTTCGCACACTACAAAGGCCTTTTACACATCATTTAGTCCACTTTATTGTCACTCATTAAAGATAATTAAATCTCACATATAGGGCACATAAACATATAAACACACATTTTACCACATAACATATCACGAACTTAGAATTTGACCTAACGACGTTAGTCAACAGAAACGATTAAGTTTTGGGATGTTACAATTACCTCCCCCTTAAGAGGATTCCGTCCCCGGAATCACTTCAGCATCAAAAAGGTGGGGATAGGTCTCCCGCATTACGGACTCGGTCTCCCAAGTCATACTTTCGCCGTGATTGTGTTTCCATTTAATGAGAACTAGATCGATAGTCTTTCGTCGTAACTTCTTTTGTTTCCTTCCCATTATAGCAACAGGTTCATCAACAATCTGCTTGTTTGGATCAATACTTACGTCCTCGAGTGGAATGACATCCGCTTCATTTGCATAGCATTTACGTAGATAACACACATGAAATGTGTTGTGAATTCCATGAAGTTCTGGAGGTAATTCCAGTTGAAATGCCTGTTCATTAACCTTTTTAATGATCTTAAAAGGTCCAATGAATCTAGGGCTTAGCTTTCCTCGTTTGGGACCCAAACGAACCTTACAGACCTCACGAAATTAGTCTGGAAAATCCTTCTTACGAACTTAGCTACAGTTCTTACGAAGATAGCAAAACGAAGATAGATTTGTTCTTACGAAGATAGCAAAACGAAGATAGATTTGTTCTTACGAAGATAGCAAAACGAAGATAGATTTGTTCTTACGAAGATAGCAAAACGAAGATAGATTTGTTCTTACGAAGATAGCAAAACGAAGATAGATTTGTTCTTACGAAGATAGCAAAACGAAGATAGATTTGTTCTTACGAAGATAGCAAAACGAAGATAGATTTGTTCTTACGAAGATAGCAAAACGAAGATAGATTTGTTCTTACGAAGATAGCAAAACGAAGATAGATTTGTTCTTACGAAGATAGCAAAACGAAGATAGATTTGTTCTTACGAAGATAGCAAAACGAAGATAGATTTGTTCTTACGAAGATAGCAAAACGAAGATAGATTTGTTCTTACGAAGATAGCAAAACGAAGATAGATTTGTTCTTACGAAGATAGCAAAACGAAGATAGATTTGTTCTTACGAAGATAGCAAAACGAAGATAGATTTGTTCTTACGAAGATAGCAAAACGAAGATAGATTTGTTCTTACGAAGATAGCAAAACGAAGATAGATTTGTTCTTACGAAGATAGCAAAACGAAGATAGATTTGTTCTTACGAAGATAGCAAAACGAAGATAGATTTGTTCTTACGAAGATAGCAAAACGAAGATAGATTTGTTCTTACGAAGATAGCAAAACGAAGATAGATTTGTTCTTACGAAGATAGCAAAACGAAGATAGATTTGTTCTTACGAAGATAGCAAAACGAAGATAGATTTGTTCTTACGAAGATAGCAAAACGAAGATAGATTTGTTCTTACGAAGATAGCAAAACGAAGATAGATTTGTTCTTACGAAGATAGCAAAACGAAGATAGATTTGTTCTTACGAAGATAGCAAAACGAAGATAGATTTGTTCTTACGAAGATAGCAAAACGAAGATAGATTTGTTCTTACGAAGATAGCAAAACGAAGATAGATTTGTTCTTACGAAGATAGCAAAACGAAGATAGATTTGTTCTTACGAAGATAGCAAAACGAAGATAGATTTGTTCTTACGAAGATAGCAAAACGAAGATAGATTTGTTCTTACGAAGATAGCAAAACGAAGATAGATTTGTTCTTACGAAGATAGCAAAACGAAGATAGATTTGTTCTTACGAAGATAGCAAAACGAAGATAGATTTGTTCTTACGAAGATAGCAAAACGAAGATAGATTTGTTCTTACGAAGATAGCAAAACGAAGATAGATTTGTTCTTACGAAGATAGCAAAACGAAGATAGATTTGTTCTTACGAAGATAGCAAAACGAAGATAGATTTGTTCTTACGAAGATAGCAAAACGAAGATAGATTTGTTCTTACGAAGATAGCAAAACGAAGATAGATTTGTTCTTACGAAGATAGCAAAACGAAGATAGATTTGTTCTTACGAAGATAGCAAAACGAAGATAGATTTGTTCTTACGAAGATAGCAAAACGAAGATAGATTTGTTCTTACGAAGATAGCAAAACGAAGATAGATTTGTTCTTACGAAGATAGCAAAACGAAGATAGATTTGTTCTTACGAAGATAGCAAAACGAAGATAGATTTGTTCTTACGAAGATAGCAAAACGAAGATAGATTTGTTCTTACGAAGATAGCAAAACGAAGATAGATTTGTTCTTACGAAGATAGCAAAACGAAGATAGATTTGTTCTTACGAAGATAGCAAAACGAAGATAGATTTGTTCTTACGAAGATAGCAAAACGAAGATAGATTTGTTCTTACGAAGATAGCAAAACGAAGATAGATTTGTTCTTACGAAGATAGCAAAACGAAGATAGATTTGTTCTTACGAAGATAGCAAAACGAAGATAGATTTGTTCTTACGAAGATAGCAAAACGAAGATAGATTTGTTCTTACGAAGATAGCAAAACGAAGATAGATTTGTTCTTACGAAGATAGCAAAACGAAGATAGATTTGTTCTTACGAAGATAGCAAAACGAAGATAGATTTGTTCTTACGAAGATAGCAAAACGAAGATAGATTTGTTCTTACGAAGATAGCAAAACGAAGATAGATTTGTTCTTACGAAGATAGCAAAACGAAGATAGATTTGTTCTTACGAAGATAGCAAAACGAAGATAGATTTGTTCTTACGAAGATAGCAAAACGAAGATAGATTTGTTCTTACGAAGATAGCAAAACGAAGATAGATTTGTTCTTACGAAGATAGCAAAGACAATGTCGATCCCTGAGTAGCACGTTATGTTCATGACATTAGGTGGGTCATCAGACCACCCGAAACTACTCGCCACGTATGACTGTTGCAAGGAGCAACCCAAGCAACCACCTCAGCGTACCTATATCCACCGTCAGGCACGGGTTATGCATAACACTCATCATCTAATTAGCTCGAGCATTTACCACATTTAGTTTAGGTTTCTTATGTTATCCTAAACTAGTCATCATCTATCATCATTTCACGTTAGGGCCCTTAAAACGTGCACGTGTCATGGCAACCTAAAAAGGTCTAGTGTTCTAGATGAACAAGCCACATATACATGCACATATCATCATTACATCATATCATTAACCACCGTTCATCATAACATATCATATCGTTAAACATATCATCACATATCATGTCATAAACGTATTTACGGGGAAGCATTTTAGGCATAGGCATCGTCATCTTTAATCCCGAATACCTCCCATATCAACCCAACCACAATATAGGTTATACATTACCGTTATGGAGGTTATAGTTTATGAAACCATTTTTTTTTTTTTTTTTTTTTTTTTTTTTTTTTTTTTTTTTTTTTTTTTTTTTTTTTTTTTTTTTTTTTTTTTTTTTTTTTTTTTTTTTTTTTTTTTTTTTTTTTTTTTTTTTTTTTTTTTTTTTTTTTTTTTTTTTTTTTTTTTTTTTTTTTTTTTTTTTTTTTTTTTTTTTTTTTTTTTTTTTTTTTTTTTTTTTTTTTTTTTTTTTTTTTTTTTTTTTTTTTTTTTTTTTTTTTTTTTTTTTTTTTTTTTTTTTTTTTTTTTTTTTTTTTTTTTTTTTTTTTTTTTTTTTTTTTTTTTTTTTTTTTTTTTTTTTTTTTTTTTTTTTTTTTTTTTTTTTTTTTTTTTTTTTTTTTTTTTTTTTTTTTTTTTTTTTTTTTTTTTTTTTTTTTTTTTTTTTTTTTTTTTTTTTTTTTTTTTTTTTTTTTTTTTTTTTTTTTTTTTTTTTTTTTTTTTTTTTTTTTTTTTTTTTTTTTTTTTTTTTTTTTTTTTTTTTTTTTTTTTTTTTTTTTTTTTTTTTTTTTTTTTTTTTTTTTTTTTTTTTTTTTTTTTTTTTTTTTTTTTTTTTTTTTTTTTTTTTTTTTTTTTTTTTTTTTTTTTTTTTTTTTTTTTTTTTTTTTTTTTTTTTTTTTTTTTTTTTTTTTTTTTTTTTTTTTTTTTTTTTTTTTTTTTTTTTTTTTTTTTTTTTTTTTTTTTTTTTTTTTTTTTTTTTTTTTTTTTTTTTTTTTTTTTTTTTTTTTTTTTTTTTTTTTTTTTTTTTTTTTTTTTTTTTTTTTTTTTTTTTTTTTTTTTTTTTTTTTTTTTTTTTTTTTTTTTTTTTTTTTTTTTTTTTTTTTTTTTTTTTTTTTTTTTTTTTTTTTTTTTTTTTTTTTTTTTTTTTTTTTTTTTTTTTTTTTTTTTTTTTTTTTTTTTTTTTTTTTTTTTTTTTTTTTTTTTTTTTTTTTTTTTTTTTTTTTTTTTTTTTTTTTTTTTTTTTTTTTTTTTTTTTTTTTTTTTTTTTTTTTTTTTTTTTTTTTTTTTTTTTTTTTTTTTTTTTTTTTTTTTTTTTTTTTTTTTTTTTTTTTTTTTTTTTTTTTTTTTTTTTTTTTTTTTTTTTTTTTTTTTTTTTTTTTTTTTTTTTTTTTTTTTTTTTTTTTTTTTTTTTTTTTTTTTTTTTTTTTTTTTTTTTTTTTTTTTTTTTTTTTTTTTTTTTTTTTTTTTTTTTTTTTTTTTTTTTTTTTTTTTTTTTTTTTTTTTTTTTTTTTTTTTTTTTTTTTTTTTTTTTTTTTTTTTTTTTTTTTTTTTTTTTTTTTTTTTTTTTTTTTTTTTTTTTTTTTTTTTTTTTTTTTTTTTTTTTTTTTTTTTTTTTTTTTTTTTTTTTTTTTTTTTTTTTTTTTTTTTTTTTTTTTTTTTTTTTTTTTTTTTTTTTTTTTTTTTTTTTTTTTTTTTTTTTTTTTTTTTTTTTTTTTTTTTTTTTTTTTTTTTTTTTTTTTTTTTCTATTATTAGAATGCGTTTTCTGTTTTTCTTGTTTTGTTGGAAAACAAGTGTATTTTCCGCAACCAAACGCATCATTAAATTCTTTTTTTTTTACATGAAAATTATTATATGGTTTTATGTTAGTTATGATGATAATTTGTCATAATATTAAGTCTTTTCCAATGTTTGCATAAAAATGATGTAAATTTGATAGAAACCAACTCAATCAAAACTTACAATTTATGTAAACGCCATATTATTCATCAATCTAAATCCTATTACATTTTTCTTTTATCAAATAATTAACATATAGCTTATAAACTAAATTATAATTTTTAACCAATTGATCATATATCAACTGGTACCGTTACCATGTGACCACATGGTCCCACATACGAAGGCTACAAGTCACAGGTAAAAATCTTACCAAAGGCCAAAATCGAAGAAACTATATCTTGTGATCTATGTGTGAAAATAGCGAGTCACCGCGATATGAATTCTATGCTATGTGCGCTTTAGATACCAAGATTATAATACCTCAAATTTTGAGATAAAGTAGTCTAATAATGATATATTGAAATTATTATAATTTACATGTAATACATATATATAAATATTAGATATTTGAGATGAACAAAGTTTTAATAAATAGCTTATAGAAACTATATCTAAGAGTTCAAGTAAAGATCAAATACTAATAAAGATACATATATGTTATAGTAATTAAATGTCCAAGCCTGAAGGATAGAGGAAACGTTTCAAAACCCAACAGAACTTCCGTAACTTGTGGCCCATATTCTAGAATTTATAGTAAGTATATATAGAGATACACCACACGTAATTTCAATCGACACACTCAAAAGAAAATAAGAACAGGGACGGTTGGTTTGAGCAGAAGGTTTAGAGCCAAAGTTCTTCACCAAAACTGTTTGAGTCTAAGGTAAAAACACACCTCGAATTTGTGTATATACTTAGTATTTTTGTTATATATGTTTTCGGGTCACGTCACTTTTGTTATGCGAGTCAAAATCTCTTTCGAAATCACCAGCCATGGTGACAAGACGGAAGTTTCGAGTCTAAAAAAAACGTAACTTGTTGGTGTCTAAAACTTACAAGAATTTGTTAATATTGCTAGACTTATAGTTGGGCTGTCACTTAATCTTGATTAATTTGATTTCCTAAATTTGATTATATGAGTGTAACAATGGTGAGGATGCTCCAGGAGGGTGACATGGGCATGGGTTATTTGTTTTAAGAAAAAAAAATACTAGATAAAGTGTTCAATGATATAAGGTTACAAAAACAGAGTACTTCAATAAACCAAAAAAAAAAAAAAAAAAAAAAAAAAAAAAAAAAAAAAAAAAAAAAAAAAAAAAAAAAAAAAAAAAAAAAAAAAAAAAAAAAAAAAAAAAAAAAAAAAAAAAAAAAAAAAAAAAAAAAAAAAAAAAAAAAAAAAAAAAAAAAAAAAAAAAAAAAAAAAAAAAAAAAAAAAAAAAAAAAAAAAAAAAAAAAAAAAAAAAAAAAAAAAAAAAAAAAAAAAAAAAAAAAAAAAAAAAAAAAAAAAAAAAAAAAAAAAAAAAAAAAAAAAAAAAAAAAAAAAAAAAAAAAAAAAAAAAAAAAAAAAAAAAAAAAAAAAAAAAAAAAAAAAAAAAAAAAAAAAAAAAAAAAAAAAAAAAAAAAAAAAAAAAAAAAAAAAAAAAAAAAAAAAAAAAAAAAAAAAAAAAAAAAAAAAAAAAAAAAAAAAAAAAAAAAAAAAAAAAAAAAAAAAAAAAAAAAAAAAAAAAAAAAAAAAAAAAAAAAAAAAAAAAAAAAAAAAAAAAAAAAAAAAAAAAAAAAAAAAAAAAAAAAAAAAAAAAAAAAAAAAAAAAAAAAAAAAAAAAAAAAAAAAAAAAAAAAAAAAAAAAAAAAAAAAAAAAAAAAAAAAAAAAAAAAAAAAAAAAAAAAAAAAAAAAAAAAAAAAAAAAAAAAAAAAAAAAAAAAAAAAAAAAAAAAAAAAAAAAAAAAAAAAAAAAAAAAAAAAAAAAAAAAAAAAAAAAAAAAAAAAAAAAAAAAAAAAAAAAAAAAAAAAAAAAAAAAAAAAAAAAAAAAAAAAAAAAAAAAAAAAAAAAAAAAAAAAAAAAAAAAAAAAAAAAAAAAAAAAAAAAAAAAAAAAAAAAAAAAAAAAAAAAAAAAAAAAAAAAAAAAAAAAAAAAAAAAAAAAAAAAAAAAAAAAAAAAAAAAAAAAAAAAAAAAAAAAAAAAAAAAAAAAAAAAAAAAAAAAAAAAAAAAAAAAAAAAAAAAAAAAAAAAAAAAAAAAAAAAAAAAAAAAAAAAAAAAAAAAAAAAAAAAAAAAAAAAAAAAAAAAAAAAAAAAAAAAAAAAAAAAAAAAAAAAAAAAAAAAAAAAAAAAAAAAAAAAAAAAAAAAAAAAAAAAAAAAAAAAAAAAAAAAAAAAAAAAAAAAAAAAAAAAAAAAAAAAAAAAAAAAAAAAAAAAAAAAAAAAAAAAAAAAAAAAAAAAAAAAAAAAAAAAAAAAAAAAAAAAAAAAAAAAAAAAAAAAAAAAAAAAAAAAAAAAAAAAAAAAAAAAAAAAAAAAAAAAAAAAAAAAAAAAAAAAAAAAAAAAAAAAAAAAAAAAAAAAAAAAAAAAAAAAAAAAAAAAAAAAAAAAAAAAAAAAAAAAAAAAAAAAAAAAAAAAAAAAAAAAAAAAAAAAAAAAAAAAAAAAAAAAAAAAAAAAAAAAAAAAAAAAAAAAAAAAAAAAAAAAAAAAAAAAAAAAAAAAAAAAAAAAAAAAAAAAAAAAAAAAAAAAAAAAAAAAAAAAAAAAAAAAAAAAAAAAAAAAAAAAAAAAAAAAAAAAAAAAAAAAAAAAAAAAAAAAAAAAAAAAAAAAAAAAAAAAAAAAAAAAAAAAAAAAAAAAAAAAAAAAAAAAAAAAAAAAAAAAAAAAAAAAAAAAAAAAAAAAAAAAAAAAAAAAAAAAAAAAACATAATTATAGTTACAGTAGCTTACTCTTTTACTTTCAATGTGTAGTCACGCAAGGCTGTTCAGATTTTAATTAGATAAAGGTTCTGACTTTTCTTACAAAACACAAAGATCATGATATAGTTTTGAAACCGGTGGGAAAATAAGAAAACATGTTAGAGATGCGGGGGAGAAAAGTGAGAGAGATGGAAAATGAAAAACAATAAAAAGATGTTTTCAAGTTTTCCATTAAAATGTTGAAAACATTGTTTTCTGTTTTCGTAAGAAATTATTTGGAAAACTATTATTAGAATGCGTTTTCTGTTTTCGTAGAATTATTTGGAAAACTATTATTAGAATGCGTTTTCTGTTTTCGTAAGAAATTATTTGGAAAACTATTATTAGAATGCGTTTTCTGTTTTCGTAAGAAATTATTTGGAAAACTATTATTAGAATGCGTTTTCTGTTTTCGTAAGAAATTATTTGGAAAACTATTATTAGAATGCGTTTTCTGTTTTCTTGTGATTTTTGGAAATATGAAATTCTGAAATATAAGTATATTGATAATGTTGGATTTGAATATACGAAGCTATGTAGGCTTTTTGATAACTTTGGATTTTGATATGTTCCGTTAAAAATGTGCAAAATATTTATTTGATCATATAATTATATTATGTCTCGAATTAGCCTTTATTTAAAACTTGCTTTGAATCTTTGGTCCATTAAGGTAATTTAAGTCTTTCCATTTGTAAAAAGATTTGTTTGAAAAATGTCTTGCCTCTTTTACTTATTCTTATACATCATTCTATATCCGCGCACTGAGCAATTGGCTCAGCCGCAGTTTTCTTTTTTTCCCTGCGGCAGGTAATCAAGGGGATTTTAGGCAAAGTGATGTGAGAGATATTGGAAATGGATGGCGCATAAGCTCTTACTTTTAAGTTTTGGTTGTTCGTTGGATTTTGGAGATTTTTATTTTGGATATTAGTACTTTCGTTAGTCTATTTCATCATTGGATATTTGAAACGCTTCCATTTATTGCTCGTCATTTTGCAATAAGATATTATGGTTTGAATTTGACATATTATTCGTTAGTTTGGTCTATAACTCCCTAGTTTTCTTCCTTGAGCAATTGGGGTGTTACAAAGATGATACATGTGACCAGAAAGTTCCCACCCAAACTAGCATGGTACCCGCGCAATATTTTGAAAACATGTTCTCATTAGAAAATGTTATCTTCATTTTCCTTTTTGATAAACTAGAAAACATGTTAGAGATGCGGGGGAGAAAAGTGAGAGAGATGGAAAATGAAAAACAATAAAAAGATGTTTTCAAGTTTTCCATTAAAATGTTGAAAACATTGTTTTCTGTTTTCGTAAGAAATTATTTGGAAAACTATTGATTAGAATGCGTTTTCTGTTTTTCTTGTTTTGTTGGAAAACAAGTGTATTTTCCGCAACCAAACGCATCATTAAATTCTTTTTTTTTTACATGAAAATTATTATATGGTTTTATGTTAGTTATGATGATAATTTTTATTTTTTTTTTTTTTTTTTTTTTTTTTTTTTTTTTTTTTTTTTTTTTTTTTTTTTTTTTTTTTTTTTTTTTTTTTTTTTTTTTTTTTTTTTTTTTTTTTTTTTTTTTTTTTTTTTTTTTTTTTTTTTTTTTTTTTTTTTTTTTTTTTTTTTTTTTTTTTTTTTTTTTTTTTTTTTTTTTTTTTTTTTTTTTTTTTTTTTTTTTTTTTTTTTTTTTTTTTTTTTTTTTTTTTTTTTTTTTTTTTTTTTTTTTTTTTTTTTTTTTTTTTTTTTTTTTTTTTTTTTTTTTTTTTTTTTTTTTTTTTTTTTTTTTTTTTTTTTTTTTTTTTTTTTTTTTTTTTTTTTTTTTTTTTTTTTTTTTTTTTTTTTTTTTTTTTTTTTTTTTTTTTTTTTTTTTTTTTTTTTTTTTTTTTTTTTTTTTTTTTTTTTTTTTTTTTTTTTTTTTTTTTTTTTTTTTTTTTTTTTTTTTTTTTTTTTTTTTTTTTTTTTTTTTTTTTTTTTTTTTTTTTTTTTTTTTTTTTTTTTTTTTTTTTTTTTTTTTTTTTTTTTTTTTTTTTTTTTTTTTTTTTTTTTTTTTTTTTTTTTTTTTTTTTTTTTTTTTTTTTTTTTTTTTTTTTTTTTTTTTTTTTTTTTTTTTTTTTTTTTTTTTTTTTTTTTTTTTTTTTTTTTTTTTTTTTTTTTTTTTTTTTTTTTTTTTTTTTTTTTTTTTTTTTTTTTTTTTTTTTTTTTTTTTTTTTTTTTTTTTTTTTTTTTTTTTTTTTTTTTTTTTTTTTTTTTTTTTTTTTTTTTTTTTTTTTTTTTTTTTTTTTTTTTTTTTTTTTTTTTTTTTTTTTTTTTTTTTTTTTTTTTTTTTTTTTTTTTTTTTTTTTTTTTTTTTTTTTTTTTTTTTTTTTTTTTTTTTTTTTTTTTTTTTTTTTTTTTTTTTTTTTTTTTTTTTTTTTTTTTTTTTTTTTTTTTTTTTTTTTTTTTTTTTTTTTTTTTTTTTTTTTTTTTTTTTTTTTTTTTTTTTTTTTTTTTTTTTTTTTTTTTTTTTTTTTTTTTTTTTTTTTTTTTTTTTTTTTTTTTTTTTTTTTTTTTTTTTTTTTTTTTTTTTTTTTTTTTTTTTTTTTTTTTTTTTTTTTTTTTTTTTTTTTTTTTTTTTTTTTTTTTTTTTTTTTTTTTTTTTTTTTTTTTTTTTTTTTTTTTTTTTTTTTTTTTTTTTTTTTTTTTTTTTTTTTTTTTTTTTTTTTTTTTTTTTTTTTTTTTTTTTTTTTTTTTTTTTTTTTTTTTTTTTTTTTTTTTTTTTTTTTTTTTTTTTTTTTTTTTTTTTTTTTTTTTTTTTTTTTTTTTTTTTTTTTTTTTTTTTTTTTTTTTTTTTTTTTTTTTTTTTTTTTTTTTTTTTTTTTTTTTTTTTTTTTTTTTTTTTTTTTTTTTTTTTTTTTTTTTTTTTTTTTTTTTTTTTTTTTTTTTTTTTTTTTTTTTTTTTTTTTTTTTTTTTTTTTTTTTTCAAAACGGTGTAGGTAATTGATGTGAAACTGTTTGATTTAAAGAGGATAGTAGTGATTTTTTATAATATAAGAGTGTAAGAGACTAATGGTGTAATTTAATATTAAAGATTGGTAGTGATTTAATTCATTAAGGGTAGTTTGATTAATTCGTGTGTCTCTTTTTCCTTAACTTTCAACCTATAATTTTTATATAGTAGCATAGAAATATAGATAAATTAAATTCTTTTATGTATTACCCGTGATACTTTTCATTTTCTGTATAAATTTGGACCCTCAAACAGTTCGCTTTTTTGATTTTCACGTTCAATCCCATGATTCTCGTCATCATCATCATTTTAAAGTTATACCCAATCCATCTTTTTGGTTTATTGTTGGCCATCTCTTCTTTGGAAAAGTATCATCATTGGTGTTTTTGGTGAGAACAATTTGGTTTAATTATTATCTTGAAACTAACTCACGTAATTTGGTAGTGATAGCGATAGCGATAGCGTGGTGGCGGCACATGATGTTGATGGTGGCAGCGATTGTTGATGATGATGACATCGGCGAGTAATGTAGATTATTAATATATATGCGTTAGTAGATTTATTCTAGAAGATAAATGACTGAGGATGTAATTCAATTATTAAGATTATTTTGTAAATTCATATTTTGTTCTAATTTTTCAACAGGATCCAACAATTTTTATAAGATAATAAAGATATGTTAGATTTAAACTATGTATGATCTATCTATACTATACTATATAGAAGTTATCTACCTATGTGGAAATTTCCAATTGAAAAAGACAAGTTTGCCCTTAATGAATTGATTTCAACACTAAACTCTTATCTTATCCATTTACATTCTAAAAACTTTTACCTTTTAAAATATCTCACTATCACTTTTACATAAATTACATTTACATCAACGTACATCATTCAACCCCGTCACCGCCACCAATTGTCGTCTCCATCACCACCAGTCGCCGTCACCACCAAACCGCCGCCACTACCGCTGTATTGTGCGGGTACTATGCTAATATTAGTATATATTTATGAGACAAAGCACAATTTTTAGTAACTAAGTAAACATAGCCAAATACGTTAAGAAAAAGTCTATTTTTAAACTTTTGTAGGAGATAACTCTTTTATTTGGTAAGTTGAAATGAAAAGGATGGAAAAAGAATGAGAATAATTTTTCTTGTTTGATTGTCTCAAAGAATAGAATCAAAGAGCTAGAAGTGGGAAACTCTTCCATTCTCATCATTCTTTTCAAAATAGTGAGAAATGATGAAAATAAAATCTTTATTGTAAAGAAGAGAATAGAGAGAAGAGATTATATTATTACATCAATGAGATTATGGTTATAACCCTTTATATATTGTACATAAATTTGGGGAATAAGATAGGGGTAAAATAGTCACTACATGATATATATTTGTACATATAACACTCCCCCTCAAATATATATTACTACACATTATGCAATAGTTCATCTGTTGCCTCATTAAAAAAACTTTACTAAGATAACTCAGTGGGATAAAACTTAGTTAAGGAAAAAAGAGTACAACATGTATAATGCTCTCTCTGAATTCAGTCAAACATCTTCTAATCTTCAAAACTCGATCTTGTATAATAATTGCTCGAAGCTGCTTCTATGTAAGGGTTTGTAAATATATCGATTTGTCCTTCCTTTTGTAGGTTATATGTTGAGAAGGACTTTGATGAGATGTGCTCTATTCAATCACCTTTGATGCAGTTCTCTCTGATCTGAGCTATGCAAGAAGCATTGTCTTTATACAAAAATGTTGGAGCGTTGTTCTTTGAAGAAATACTACAATATCCATGAACATGTTGTATAACATTCACCTTTGGGTGTCCATTTGAAAGATTATGCCTCATTAAAACCTTATTAGACATTCCCTCCGTCCCACTAGAAGTGTCATGTTTTGAATCTTCAAAATCTAACTTTTATAATTTTGACCTTACATAATTTTATTTGTGTTAAATAATACTTGATGAAAGTTATATGAATTGATTGTGTTTTAGAAGTGTTTTCAATGATATAATTTTCATTAAGTTTTATATAACATAAAAAAATACATTTAAGGTCAAAATTAAAAGATTAAGACTTTGAATAGTCAAAGTAAGACACTTCTAATGGGACGGGGGGAGTAAAACCCAATGGGACAAAAATCTAATGAAGGAAAAAGAGTACATAAGTCTTTTGATACGCTTAGAGATATTACCTTATTAAAAACCTTACCAGGAAAAGCCATTGAGACAAAACCATGGCTAAGGAAAAAAGAGTGCAATGCGTATCTTCTCTCCCTCATGATCACATCACTTAAATTCGTTGGTTGGCACAAACCAATATCGCAAACCAATATCTTTGACTTTATCATAGTAAGTGTCTAGATCAATTCGATTATAGCGTATAACAAACTTGCTATTTTCTCCACATGTGATCCACATATCATACATCATATATTCCATCCGAGTACATACTCATACTAAATAAATTACACTTTACCAATAAATTCAAGTGAAATGATGTATTATTTCATGACCAACAGGGACTATCAATGCTTTAATGACACTTTTAAAATAATATTATGATCATTATCTTTAGAAGTTGAAGAGGTCCCTTCAACATCATATGACCTCATAGCCATGAGCGTCATTTATTCATAAAGTATATTAAAACATCTTATCCCACTTGCATGTTACACATGCATTTTATCTATATCCTTTAGATGTTGAATCAAGACAAACTTTGTCTTTTATTTGACATTTACTAATTCAATCACCATTAGACACTCCCTGAGTTTCATTGATTTTTCAAATCATCAAAGTACATGAAACTTATATTATACTCACATCCAGATTTCTTTATATTATACTCACATCCAGATTTCTTTATAGAGTTTCATGATCATGATAATTTCTATGGCACTTTTTCAAATAATATACACTTGGGAACTTGTAACACATATGGCAGGTTTCATTAAATATTATTCTCGAGAAGTTTTCGAATATGTTATAAACTTTTTAAATCACGAGACTAGCAACATAATAACATCACCCTTTTTTTGATAAAAAAAAGAGAGGGTCAAGTCAAAAAGTCTTCTTCATGCTTCATGCATTTTATATCCCTCATGGAATCCCAATATCAAACGAGCTCTATTCATATATTTTTTAGGCGCAAATCAAATATCTTATCTTGCCAGACTTTCAATAGATCAATAGTTGCTTCCACCATATGACATTTCTTACCCATAATCAATATAAGGTATGTTCAACAATCTATGTGTCATACTTCAATTCAATATTTAAACATAGACCGATTTACATCATATAATTTATGCACTTAAAGTGCTTGGACTTCATGTCCAAAATACTAGCGTCTTTTCATCATTGGTCAATCATCCATCTTTGGCGCTATCATAATCAATCAATATTGACGTCGTTTTAAATTCTCTGGACATGTCACAATGCATTGAGATCTCATTACTTCTAGGCAAGGTTGTGAAAGTCGGCCGATACAGCCGATTTCACCGAGTCGGATCGTGTATCGGCCGACTGGCGATACGAGTTTGTCATACTCGGTCTGAACATCGGCCAGGGTTCTAGACTCGGGTCAACTTGGTCAAGACTCAGTCGTATCGGTCAAGACTCGGTTGTATCTGTCAAGACTCGGCTGTATCGGATCGGGTCAACCAAAGTCAAACTTTTTTTTTGTTAAAGCTTTTATGAATTATGTTATTGTTTCTAGACAATTATGTTTAAGTTAAAAAATTATGTTATGTTTAAGTTTGAAGTTTTATATATATTTTTAATTTTTTTCTTACATATAATTTGAAAAACTATTATTTTATACATAAAAAACTCACTATTCACCGATCCGATTCCGATCCGATTTTTAAAAAATCCTGACTCCCCCCCTTTCCGATTCGATCCCGATTCCCGAGTTCTGTAACCTTGCTTCCAGGTACCCAGGTTTTCTCAAAAACCTTTATGTCTAGTTTCTCATCATCAATCTCTTATGGGGTCTTTATACCTCGACTTTGACCATCTTAAATTTATGCTCCTTTTATATAAAGGCTTTTTATTTGGAATTGACTTTTCTACCACTTTCAAATGTGCGTAGACTCATTAGCAATTGGAGCATTAGCAGTTGATATATGTGATTTAATCACAATCTCCTATTGGTTAGTTAACATGCTGGCAATTACTAAATGTTCTGAAGGAATTATCTCACAAACTTTAAGCTTATATTCATTGGTGTGAGGATCTTTCATAATTCATTCTTGCTTTCTTTAGCTGCTTTCCATTTTCCCTAATGTTGGGAACATCTCCCCCTAATGTTGGGAAAACTAAATCATATCAATGAGAAACATAAGCCATAAACAAATCTTCCAATGATGGCTTTATTGATTACATACACATCTTTCATGTTTCAACTCATACCCAAAACAGCCATACTAGTGTAACACCCGTCGGTTAAAAATATGGATTTCCAAAAATTTTCGCCTAACGGCGTTAAGAGATAGCGGAAACAACTTTAAAAGTCCAAACCAACAAAATCCGTTTGGTTCATTTATTAAATGGTGTTACTAGCAATATCATCAAAATAAGTTCAATTGGAAACCCATCGGTTGCCCAACATTAAACAACCGATCACAATATCAATTCAAGACATAAACATCTTAACATAAAACAAATGTCTAGAATGAGCAGCCACTATGGGTAAACTATAGCCATCCTCAAATGCAATCTACCCATGCCTCGCACTTTAATCATCATCTAGCTCAAGCTTGCTAAACCTGAGGGAGCAACACATTTCAAGAAACAAGTGTTAGCTAACGAATTAGCTAAGTAAGATAACACGTGGTTTATAAAGCATTTGTCCATTTATAACTTTATAGAAAAGTCATTTGAATCGTTAAGGCACAAATCACATCATACATTACATCTCACATAACATATCATCACATCAAACATCATCATAATAGAATGGGTCATCCTAAATGTGCCTAGTCATCTTTCATATCTTTTTCACATATCATCTTTGCAAGTGTGACATAAGTCACGCATATCATATAACATATACATCTCATTAAGTGTGACATAAGTCACGCATATCATATAACATCTTCGGAATTGTGACATAAGTCACACATATCATATATCATTTGCAAGTGTGACATAAGTCACGCATATCATATAACATCTTCGGAATTGTGACATAAGTCACACACATCATATAACATATACATATCATTAAGTGTGACATAAGTCACACTCGACTAGATGGACAAACCTTACGGCTGTACATCAATGTCGTTAAGGAATGGCAAGCCAATCCCGGAGTAGTCCGTATGTTCAAAGACATTGGTGGTTAATCACGCCACCCGGAGATACTCAAACCACGTAATTATGTTGCAAGGAGCCACCCAAGCAACCACATATACGCACCCGCCGGGCAAGGGCAAGTACGGGTTAAGCTTAACATTTCTCACATCATTTACGAGCTTGGTTTGCATCACATATAGTTTAGGTGTCCACATTACCTAAACATCATCACATATTCATCTTTTAAAAGCATTACCGTTAGAAAGTAGACTCTCTCACGATTGCGTGGATAGCTTATTTGTCAAAAACGGAGTTACGGTTCAAAAGTTATGGCTTTTTGAAAATTCTGTCGCTATTACGTCGCAATGGGGAAATTGCGTCGCAACTTAAGTCACTGCATTCTTGTTGCGCCGCAACTGGCCCCGATTCTGCACAAAACTCATTGTTTAACCTCCAAAACTTAACCAAACACACCCCAAATGACCCCAAACCTTATGAACAACTTTTGTACCTCAAAATTCATCATTTTAAGACCATAATGATGCAATGAAATCCTTGATTAACCCCTACTTGATTTGCATCACAATAACAAACATTTTAGGTTACCGAATCGATTAAAACTCACGATTTTGACTCCAATCAACCCTCTAAAGACCTAAATCAGTTATGAAACGAATCAAGGGATTGAAAGGACATGAAATCAATGTAATAATGTTAGGTCCAGATTTACTGGACCCACTCCAGACTTGAAGACTGGAGCGGCACTGAAGATTTGTCCATAAATAATAGAAGACCAGTGAGCTGTTTACTTGTACAAGAATCTGGATTCCACCAGATTAGGTCACTGGACTTCACTCCAGTCAAGATTGTTTCTACTGAAGACATTCTCACTGAAGTCAAAGACTGAAGTTTGAACAAAGAAGACTGACAAACAGTGGAGCCCACTGACAGTCTTACCAGATCTCTTGACTGGAGCTTTATCAGTGTTCTAGACCTTACAAGTCTGAACACTGATTACGAGGAATTGACTTTTGCCTTTACACACTTTTACACGGACAATCCGTTTCTCTATTGATAAAAGTACAATACGTGTGTAAAGGTGGTTGGTTAAAAGGATGACAAGTCACATCAACATGACTTTATCCTTGTACTTTAACCAATGCATTTAAGGAATTAAAGTTACTTCCTTAAATGCATGCAACCATATTTGTACGGCATAATAAATTCACTGTTGAATTTATTTGCCTATAAATACCAAGTCACATACCTCGTATAAATACTTTTTGCAATTTGGTGAACTTGCTAAAATACTCTCGATCATAATAGTTATACTTCACAACTTTAAGTATATCGATCCAAGGAGATTATTTAGCAAGTATAGATCACTTGTAATTCAAGATTGTTTCTACTGAAGACATTCTCACTGAAGTCAAAGACTGAAGTTTGAACAAAGAAGACTGACAAACAGTGGAGCCCACTGACAGTCTTACCAGATCTCTTGACTGGAGCTTTATCAGTGTTCTAGACCTTACAAGTCTGAACACTGATTACGAGGAATTGACTTTTGCCTTTACACACTTTTACACGGACAATCCGTTTCTCTATTGATAAAAGTACAATACGTGTGTAAAGGTGGTTGGTTAAAAGGATGACAAGTCACATCAACATGACTTTATCCTTGTACTTTAACCAATGCATTTAAGGAATTAAAGTTACTTCCTTAAATGCATGCAACCATATTTGTACGGCATAATAAATTCACTGTTGAATTTATTTGCCTATAAATACCAAGTCACATACCTCGTATAAATACTTTTTGCAATTTGGTGAACTTGCTAAAATACTCTCGATCATAATAGTTATACTTCACAACTTTAAGTATATCGATCCAAGGAGATTATTTAGCAAGTATAGATCACTTGTAATTTAAAGATTGTTTAGATAGTTACACACTTGTAATATCTAGGTTCCGCAACAATCTTGTATTTTGTTTAACATCAATAAATAAAATACACTTGAAAATTACATTTGTGTTCCACCATTTATTTATTTGTTTAAATATTGTTTTAAGTCTTTATTACTTTATTTATATTCTTGCATTTATATTTAAAGTAATACTAGTTCAATCTAGTGCATACTTGACTTGTTATTTTACACTCGTGGGTTAAACCATCGTGTGAGGGACTTTACAATTGGTATCAGAGCAGAAGGCTAATATACTTACCTAGATCTGTTTCACGATGGCCATCCCAGAAAATACACAAGAAACTCCTGAACCTAATCTTAATGACCCACCCGTTGTAAATAATAATCCTCCACCTTCTCCTCCTCCTGCTTCTCCACATGTGCATGTGCACTACTCGAATAATCCTGTTCCTAAATTCAATGGGAGCAGTGATGAATTCGGTACGTGGAAAGCTAGGATGATATTACATGTCACTGGTATTGAAAGGAATATGATGAAAATTTTAAATGAAGGACCCTGTGTGCCTAGACTTCCTATCAATGCACTCCTTGACCCAATTGGATCAAGAAGTGGAAGGGAAAAGAGGGAGGAACACTGGTCCGAAGAGGAGAGGAGATTGGTAAATCTTGATACCATCCATAAAAACATGATCCTCGGGGCTGTTCCAGAAACCCTAATTCCCACACTAGTTCTCTATCCCAGTGCTAAAACCATGTGGGATGAACTGGTGAACCAGTATGAGGGAGGTGATGACACTGTTGTTACCAGAAAGGTCTCCCTAAACAAAAAGTATGAGTCATTTTTTGCTCTCCCCAATGAGTCTCTAACTGGTACTTACACCAGATTTATGAGCATTATAAACCAGTTAAGAGGATTAGGGGTTGAGAAAGACAAGGATATACTTTTGGAGAAATTTTGTGATATTCTTCCCACTAAATGGTCTCACATGATTCTGGTCTTGAGACAAGGTAAAACCTTGCACTCCCATACTCTGTCAACATTGTATGGAGCCTTCAGATTCACTGAAGAGAATCAAGCCCAAAGGATTGAGGCTTAAAAAGATGCTTTAAATCATGCTTCCAGTAGTTCCACATTGGTAAGTAATTCTGAACCACCCTGTGCTGCATTAATATCTTCCGAGAATGTATTTTCTATGAAGAAGATGATGTCTGAACTAATAGATTCTGGAGTCACTAATAATATCTCTCCAGACTGTGATGAAACTGACAGTGATGACCTGGTTGCAATGATTGCTAAAACATTTAATCGTTCTAAAGCAAAAGCAAATAGGCCCACTGGACAACATGCACCCAGTTCCTCTACTGACAAGACCAATCTGACATGCTTTAAGTGTGGCAGAAAAAGTCATTTCATGAAGGAGTGCAAGTCCAGTCAGTTTGTCTCTCAGTCTGGTCCATCTGTTTCTTATAACAAGCCTGATGATAGCTATAAGTCCAAGTACAAAAAGCTTAAGGCTCAAATTGCTCTCATGTCTCAACAAATAGAAAATAATAAATACATGATTGCAACCACTGAAGAAGCATGGGTTCCTTAAGATGATTCATCAGTTGAAGAAGAAGAGGAAAGAGATTGTTGCTTTATGGCTCTGGTAGATCAAGAGCATCTGGTGAAGGATGATGTCACATCTGGTTGATGGGTGGACATAGTTATAAAAAAGGTTAGTGAGTATTATATTGAAACTGATCCTGAATTAAAATTGGACATTGCTGAAGCTCTAAATTCTGATTTAATTTTTGTGGAAACTGTTAGATTTGACAGTCTTAATGGTATAGAAACAGATTCCTCTAAAATCGCTGCTTTAAAATCAAAATTAAAAGAACTTCAAGATATTGAACTGGCATTTCAAGCACAAGTTTTGGTAACTGAACAACTGGTTCAAGAAAAACATGACATGGAAATAATTTTGCAAAAAGAAAAACAGGTCATTAATTAATGGCTAGAAACAAGAAAGTCATATGATGCTGGAATAAACCAATTTCCATCCCAAAAACGTGCATATCTGGATGGAAATACTCATATTGCAGCATTAATACCAGTTATTGACCGGTTACCAGAGGAGGTTAAACCAAGTACCATTTATGATGAACCTTCTACTCCAAAAACTTGTATTATCCCAGCTCAACTTCCAGAGGTTAAGACTGGAGCATCCCAGATGACTGCTCCAGTTAAAAAGGTCAATCAGAATAAACCTTTGCCTCAGACTGCTTCTAAAGAACCCAAGTTCAAAAGAAAAAGAACAGTTCCCTTCATAAGCCTAAGGTCCAGTCATCTGGAAAGGCTCAGGTGTCATCTGAAGAAACAATTTTGTTAAGGTTGGAGAGCCAGTTTCAACTACTGGCTCGTCAGGTTCAAAGCTGTAATGCAAGATTAAACAACTTTGAGGGTACTTCATCTGGCCCTAAACAAAATTCCAAATCTTTTTCTAAGAAAGATAAAAATGTTCCTTCAATTGAGAAAAAGAAAAAGCTTTCTAAACTATCAACTCCAGTAGTGTTTTCAACAAAAACTACTGTTAAAGAAAGTGAACTCAACCAGATACCCCCAGGGATCCATAAGGGAGGATCCAGTGAACCCATCAGTCGATGGGTTCCCAAATCTAACTGATATATCTGGTGGATGTGCAGGGCGATCGAAAGAAACATACTTGGTATCTTGACAGTGCAGCTGGCAGGACAATGACCGGACGTAAGACCCTGCTGGAGGAGTTCATAATTTCTGATGGACCCTCCATTACTTTTGGAAATGATGGTTGTGGAAAGACTGAGGGGTATGGTATTCTGAACAATGGACAAGTCAAATTCAGACGAGTTGTATATGTGAATGGTTTGAAATATAACCTGATCAGTGTCAGTCAACTATGTGATGATGGCTATCAAGTTTTGTTCAATATTGTTCATGTCATCGTATTCAACAAGGACTGGAAGGTAGTATTGATTGCTCCCAGAAAAGGGAATGTGTATGTAATGGATATGGAAAGCTCTCTGATGTGACCAATTTATACCCATCGCCCACATCATTATTGGCCTTGTTATTAAGTGTTTTTAGTCGATTTTGTTGGCATTTGGCGCGTTTATGTGTTTGTTAGTGTTGTCAGGCTCTAAACAGGATACGTGTCCATTTGGTGTAAGTTCGGATGATTTCATAGGCCAAGATGTTGATTTGTGAGCCTGAGAGTTGTTCAGGGTTGTGAAGATAGAAAAGTCCAGCATGATTGGACTGCGCCGCAGTGAGGAGTGCATATGCCACTGCGCCGCAGTCATCTAATGGAAAGGCGTATTGAGACCAGTTATATAGCACTGCGCCGCAGTGGTGGTGACCTAAACCCACTGCGCCGCAGTCATCAAGTGCCAAAAGGAGGATAAATTCCAGTGATAATGCACTGCGACGCAGTGAAGGCAACATATATCACTGCGCCGCAGTCAGGCGAAGTCAAAGTCAAAAGAGATCCACTGCGCCGCAGTGGAGTCCTTATTTTCCCACTGCGCCGCAGTGGCTCGACGGGCCTGTAGGATTTTGGCAGCCTCGTTGCCTCAAATTCCAGGGGTATAAATAGATAACAAAAACCTAATTCCCAAATTATCAAATTATCTTTCTAGGAGCTGCACTATAAGGGATTTCTTCAAGGTTCAAAGGCTAGTTTTCTTCCTCAAAATCATTGGAGATCTACGTGCACCCATCTAGATCGTATCTACTTTTCTTGTCTTACAATTTACTTTCATCAAACGATTGGTACAATCATGTTTACCTTTTCTTTTGATTATTATTTACCATTCATCATGAGTGGCTAGATCTATTATCATCCACCTTGATGAAACTAGACGGATAATGTGATTGCTATGTTTTAATTCAAGAGTTGATTCTATTATCGTTATATTGAGATCTTCATTGATTAATTCCTTATTCTTTATTCTTTGTGATATTAATAATTTATTTGTTCATCGTTAGTGGTACTAGGTGAATAGGTATTTTATTTCAATTAATTGTCTATGATTGATTGTCTCCGGTTGGTGGTACCACGGTGAATGTCATTAGAATAATAGGTATTAATTGGTAAACGTGTTTAGATACGGTTGGTGGTACCACGTATTTATTCACATAGATATGATTGATAATTGTTAATCAAACAAACTAATTACTAGGGATATTTTCTTAAGCATTGGTGGTACCGGCTTGGGTAATTGAACTATCAAATTAGGTGTTTGGGTAATTTGCAAGCGGTTGGTGGTACCACGTAAGCATCTTTATCCTTACACGATTATCTATTCAACTTAATGAATCTGATCTTAATTTAAAGCAATCACATTTGAAGTCGAGGGAAGTCAAGGTGGATGAATTTTAATATTATTGTCTGAAGTTTCATTTCATTTTATGTTTTTGATTTTCTGTTAAAAAGAGATTGAAGTAACACCCTTTTTCCAAACCATTTTATGAAACAACTAGTTCAACCAATCCCTGCGAACGAACACGGTCTTACCTGTTAACTATATTACAAATGATCGGGTCCACTGCCCGTGAGTGCGTAGTAGTGAGTTTTTAGGTGATTCTAGTTTTAAAAATATAAAACTCGATTTAGCACATCACTCTCCTTCAGAGCAGTGTTTCTATACTCAAGCTAATGAAGACACAAACTGGTTATGGCATAAAAGGTTATCCCATTTAAATTTCAAAAATATTAATAAGTTGTCTAGAAAACAACTGGCAGATGGGATACCTTCAGTTTCCTTCAAAAAGGAAAGGCCATGTCCAGGATTTGAGATGGGAAAGCAGAAACGTGCCAGTTTCAAGACCAAGCAGAATTTTAGCATATCTGAATCACTTCATATGCTTCATATGGATCTTTTTGGTCCAGTGAATGTTCAGACTCGTGCTGGTAAAAGATTTACCCTGGTGATTGTTGACGAATACTCCAGATTTTTGTTGGGTAATCTTTCTCATGTCTAAAAGTGAAGCTGCTGCTGAAATCATCACTCTCATCAAGCAGATTGAACTCAAGTACAAGCGAAAAGTGTGTCAGTTAAGAAGTGACAATGGAACAGAATTCCAGAATGCAACTCTGGAGAAATTCTGTACTGACACTGGCATCTTTCAGAACTTCTCTTCAGCACACTCCAGAGCAGAATGGAGTGGTAGAAAGGAAAAATCGAATGCTGATAGAAGCTGCCAGAAGTATGCTTGCTGAATCTGGTCTTCCTACCAGTTTCTGGGCTGAAGCAATTGCAACTGCTTGCCACACCCAGAATCGATCGGTGTATGTGAAGCGACACAAGAAGACATCCTATGAAATATTAAGAAATAGAAAACCAAATATTGGTTATTTTCACGTTTTTGGATGTCCAGTTTACATCCTAAACGACTCCAGTCAGTTAGGCAAATTTGATGCCAAAGCTGATGAAGGATATTTCTTAGGATATTCAGCCATTCGCAAAGCCTTTAGAGTCTACAACAAGAGACTGGAGAAGGTACAAGAGTCAATACATGTCACATTTGATGAATCAAATAATCCAATTGTCTTCTGTGAATCTGATCCTATCAACTACAATAAAGATTCACCTGAAGAAGTTTCCAGTCATCCTGACTTGGAACCAGTTCAAAAGAAGAAAATCCCCAGTAGTACTCCTTTCTATCCTTCAATAAGTTTCAAACTACCCTCTGAACTTGTTATTGGATCAGATGTTCGTACTACTCCCCCAGTATCAGTCTCAGTTGAAACTGCGCCAGTACTTCAAGAAATGCCTTTAAATGAAGAATTTCATGATGCAAATCGTGATCTTACTGATTCAGATGAAGATGTGGAAATAGTCTGGCAAGATCCCCCTCCTGAAACAACACCAGAGGAGACTCAACTGAATTCTTGCACCGATATTTTTGTAAGCAATAATCCTGGTCATTACTCTAAATGGACAAAAGCTCATCCTATTGATCAGATCATAGGTGACTCCAGTAGAGGGGTTCAGACCAGAAGAGCCTTCAGTGAACAATGTTTATACATCAGCTTCTTATCACTGGTAGAACCGAATAAGATTGACGAGGCTATGGAAGATCCAAGCTGGGTGATAGCTATGCAAGAAGAGATACACCAGTTTGAGAGGACCAAGGTATGGTATCTAGTTCCTCCTCCAATTGGCAAGAAAGAACCAATTGGAACCAGATGGGTCTTCAGGAATAAGGTAGATGAAGATGGTCATGTTATCAGAAAAAAGGCCAGATTGGTTGCCCAGGGGTATTGCCAATCAGATGTTGATTTTGATGAATCAAATAATCCAATTGTCTTCTGTGAATCTGATCCTATCAACTACAATAAAGATTCACCTGAAGAAGTTTCCAGTCATCCTGACTTGGAACCAGTTCAAAAGAAGAAAATCCCCAGTAGTACTCCTTTCTATCCTTCAATAAGTTTCAAACTACCCTCTGAACTTGTTATTGGATCAGATGTTCGTACTACTCCCCCAGTATCAGTCTCAGTTGAAACTGCGCCAGTACTTCAAGAAATGCCTTTAAATGAAGAATTTCATGATGCAAATCGTGATCTTACTGATTCAGATGAAGATGTGGAAATAGTCTGGCAAGATCCCCCTCCTGAAACAACACCAGAGGAGACTCAACTGAATTCTTGCACCGATATTTTTGTAAGCAATAATCCTGGTCATTACTCTAAATGGACAAAAGCTCATCCTATTGATCAGATCATAGGTGACTCCAGTAGAGGGGTTCAGACCAGAAGAGCCTTCAGTGAACAATGTTTATACATCAGCTTCTTATCACTGGTAGAACCGAATAAGATTGACGAGGCTATGGAAGATCCAAGCTGGGTGATAGCTATGCAAGAAGAGATACACCAGTTTGAGAGGACCAAGGTATGGTATCTAGTTCCTCCTCCAATTGGCAAGAAAGAACCAATTGGAACCAGATGGGTCTTCAGGAATAAGGTAGATGAAGATGGTCATGTTATCAGAAACAAGGCCAGATTGGTTGCCCAGGGGTATTGCCAATCAGATGTTGATTTTGATGAATCATTTGCTCCAGTGGCTAGACTTGAAGCGATCAGAATATTCTTAGCATTCGCTGCTCATCATCAATTCAAGGTTTACCAGATGGACGTAAAGAGTGCATTTTTGAATCGAAAATTAGAAGAAGAGGTTTATGTCAGACAACCACCAGGTTTCATTGATGAAAAACATCCCCACTGGGTATATCGTCTGGACAAAGCACTTTATGGTCTCAGACAAGCTCCACGTGCCTGGTATGATACTCTGACTAAACACTTGTTGAAAAATGGTTTTAAAAGAGGTGCAATTGACAATACCTTATTTATTCTTCGTGAAAACGGTAATCTTCTGATGGTACAAATTTATGTTGATGATATAATTTTTGGGTCCACTGATGAAAACATGTGCAAGAAATTTTCTAAAATCATGTCATCTGAATATGAGATGAGTTTAATGGGTGAATTAACATATTTTCTAGGACTCCAGATTGAACAAACCAGAGATGGTATTTTTATTAATCAAGAGAAATATGTAAGAGATCTTTTAAAGAAATATGATATGAACTCTTCCCCATCTAAACCTACTCCAATTTTTGCACCACTGACACTGGACTCAGATCCAGATGGAAAACCAGTGAACCCCACTGTCTATCGAGGCATGGTTGGTTCACTGATGTATTTAACTGCCAGTAGACCAGATATTATGTTTTCAACATGTTTATGTGCCAGATATCAGTCTAATCCAAAAGATTCTCATATGCTTGCTGTAAAGCGCATACTGAAATACCTTAAGGGTGTTCCCAGTTTGGGTCTTTGGTATCCCAAAGGCTCAGGCATGGATCTAATGGGTTATTCAGATTCAAATCATGCAGGTTGTAAGATAGACAGGAAATCCACTACTGGTGGATGTCATTTCCTTGGTGGCAAACTGGTCAGCTGGACCAGTAAGAAGCAAACCTCAGTTTCATTATCCACTGCTGAAGCTGAATACGTGTCTGCAGCCAGTTGTTGTGCTCAGATACTCTGGATGAAGAACCAGTTGCTTGATTATACCCCATATTCAAAAACTCCCATATTTTGTGATAATACCAGTGCCATTGCTATCTCAAACAATCCAGTCATGCACTCAAAGACAAAACACATCTATCTCAGGTATCATTTTATTCGTGATCATATTATGAAAAATAACATTGAACTCCATTTTATTCCCACTGACAAACAACTCGCTGATATTTTTACCAAACCACTTGATGTAAAAACTTTTGAATATCTTGTTGGTGAGTTGGGAATGTTGAACCCTTAATCTGGAACCTTGTTATGAACGCCTTTGTGACACTGGCAGGGTTCTTGATTTCCAGATTTATAAATCTATGCCAGCTTAGCTATCGAACGCCTTTGTGATACTATCTTTGCACTAATAGATTTATGAATCACCATTCCAGGGGGAAGACTCAAACCATATATTTTTTGTTCTTAAAATGTTTTTAATCTCAGGGGGAATTTATTTCCCACTGGAAGAAATTTTCTGGAAAAATATCACTGGTACATTACTGGAAGTCCTCCAGTGTACCATCAGTGCATACCTTCACTGGCCTAATCCACTAGTGACACTGGAGTGTCCAGTCAACCTCCAGATGCACTGAAATGAGTCATGGTATGTCAGTCATAATATTTTAATACTTGGTCCTTGTGCGTGCCACGTAAGCAAACCTTTGAATGGACAGTTACTGTTTATCCTACGTGGCATGTCATTTTTCAAACTTAATGATGGATATTTTACCTTGGGAAGATAAAAATTGCAAGTTGGTTATTTTTGTGGGCTGTCAAACTGTCATACATTTATGTGTGATGGGATGAATTGAATGCGGATGTCAAAACCGATCAAAATTGTTTTGATTAAATTCAAATTAACCGTTTTGAATTCCATTTTCTCTCTCCTCTATAAATACCCTTATTTACTTTCACTTTTACTTCATCTCGAAAAATCATTTACTCCCAAATCTTCAAAATTCCTTCATTTACTTTCTTCTTCATTCAATTCCAATCATCACTCTCTTTCATCATAAATCGTTCATAAAAACCCTAAAAAGCTTTAAAACATCATATTTTTCTTCTTTTCTGGGTTATTTGTATAAAATGGCTCCCAGACAATCTAATTCTGCCAAAAATCTTCTATCTGCCACTTATGATCCTCCGGCCGCCGTAAAAAGAGCACCTCATATTAATCTAGTAGCATCAGCCATCAGAATCAATATGAATAATTGGATGGCTAAACTCTCCAGTACCACTCATGAAATCACTTCCCTCATTGGTCGCTTAACTGCTTTCTTTCTAATTTGTACATTATATGGTGCTCTTACCCTAAATCCAGGGAATATGTACCATGAGTATTTGTGTGAATTTTGGTACACAGCTAGATATATTGAAAAAGATGAAGCAATTCGCTTTACACTGAAACAAGGCACCAGGACCTTCCTTCTCACTGCTGATTCTCTTAGAGATGCTCTTCGATTAAACTACCTGGCTGAGAATGAAATGGCCATAACACTTCCCTCTGGCATCAATTTGAGGGATGTGTGCAGGCAGATGGGACATACTGATATTTTGGATGAGCATGGCCAATTAACAAGAAAAGGCACCATCTACATGAGCAAACTTACAGACTCATGGAGATACTTCTTCACTCATCTTGTCGAGTGTTTGGGAGGCAGTTCTGGAGGGCTGGACCAGATAAATCAAACACAGCTCCAGATTGCATATTGTCTCTGGTTCGGGTACAGGGTTGATTTTGCTCAGATCTTCTTCGATGATCTTGTTGAGCGGATTAAGGTAAAAAGTAGAAAGGCCCATGTTCCATTTATTCGTTTCCTTTCAATTATTTTTAAGAGGGCTCTAGGAAATCATTATGATTATGAGTCAGATTATTTTTCTGTGTGTGAATATATGAGGGATTTGACTTCTTTAAAATCTTCAACTGGTGAGGTTGATATCCCTCAAAATATGCTTAACCATTTTAGAAATGATTCAACCAAAGCATCATCACCAGATGACTTGGAAGAGGCTCCAGGTGGGCTTCAAAATAATGAAGGACCCGCTGGAGTCCTCAATGCTGTGATGGTACCACCAGTAACCCAGGTGGTCCCTGCCCAACAGCAGAATGTGAATGTTTTACCTGAAAACCCCTCCAGACGACCACGATCTGATAAACCTCGTCGTCTTAGGAAACAGGGAGAGTTGGTCGCTCCAGATAGTGCCGATACTAGCCATCCAGATTCCTCCCAACAGGAGTCTGGAGATGTCTTAAGGGAAAACATACAAGCAGCCACTCCCAATATTCTTGTAGGGGGCAGTGGTGAAGAAAATAGAGGGTCAACCCAACCCTCAGTAGAGTCCGTGTCAGCACAAACTGTTTTATATAGCCATATTTCTGACACACACTCTTGCACAGACTGGGTTACTGGAGCCTCACCTCTAGTGATTCCAGTCTCACATTCTTCGGCTGGTGATATTATGAATGAAGATGGTACTTTAATTGTTGAAAATGAGAATGTTGAGCAGGTGGCTCAGATTGATTTAAATATGGGGTTGGTGAACAGGTTTCAGGTGAATTGCCAGTTTGGGATGAGGCAGATTCACCCATGTCAGACAACAACAATTTTGATACTGACATGAGTTTCTTGGGTGAAGATGTAATTGAAGTGGAGCAGTCATCAGAAATGCCACCACCTCCAGAATCACTAAATATTCCACCACCAGAATCAGATATGCCACCACCACCAGAATCCTTAAATGCACCACCACCACCACCACCATCTTCAATTCCTTCAAATACTCCATATTTCAACCCAAGTTCACTCCAGATTTCACCAAATCAACCACCACCACTTGAAACATCAGTGGACTCTCCTCGTGTGCTGGACTCAACTGTAATTACAACTGAAACATCAACTGAAGGAGTCCAGGCACAAGTTCCTTTGGTCACCAGATTGGCTTCAGAACTTGCTCCTCCAGGTGGTCTCTCTACTTCTTCTTCTGCCGAGGTCCAAGACCTTTTTAATAAGGTGGCGGACCTGGAGAGATCACTTCAGTCCTCTTCTCAGGTTGTTTCTGACTTTAAATCTTTATTGTCAAATAACCTTGCTTCAGAAATGAATTTATTTGTTGGGAATGATAAGTTGGTCTTTGAGAAGTTGAACGAACTAGTACTGGCCACAAACCAAAATTCTAAAAATATTAAAGTGGCAGTCTAGGGTTTGGAGGAGAAGCTGGTAAATTCTGTTAAGACTGCAGTGACCACTGAAATTGCTCAACCACTGGCAGGTCTAACAGAAGAAGTTCAGAAGTTGACCACCAGAATTAGTAATCTGGAAAGTAGGCCAACCCTAGACCAGAATTCTGTTGTCAGCAGTATTAGTGATGAAATTGCTAGAAAATTTAGAGCTGATATGTTGAAAGAAATCACTTCGGAAATTTCTGGGTCAGTTTTACGAAGCATTCAAGATGGGTTGTTGCCTCAGGTGGTGAAAATGATTGATAATCAATTGCCAAAACACTTGCCTTCAGAAATTGAAATCATCAAGAAGGAAGTTGTTGCAATGAGACAAACTGTGAACATCACTACTCCAGTAGCAGGCAGAACGTTTGGGTCTTCAGACAGACATATGCTTGAACAGTTGTGGAAAGATCTCCAGTCAAGAACTGGTGATCATTCCAAGGGGGGGAAATCTGAGAAGGTTGCTGCTACTGAAATGGTTGAAAAGAAGAAGGACTTGGCTGCTGCTATTGAGAAAGCCTTTGCAGTTGAGAAAGTGACTGGTACTGATGCCATTTTGCAGGTTGAAGAGGCTACTGGTACTGATGCCAGTGAGCCTCAGTTTGAAGCATTCCCAGATATCACAACTACTCTGAAGTCAGTGAAAAGAAAGCAACATGTGATATCTGGAGGAGAGATTGAAACCACTGGGAGTTCTTCAGAGTTTCCTACTGTTGATGAAGATACTTCTAAGAGACTGGAGCAGGAGAGCATTATGATTGATATTTACAAAAGAATGCAAAAAGTTGAACTAATTAAACACAAAAATGAAATGGCAAAAATGGGGACCCTTGATTCTTACAATGCTGGCAGGTTGGGTGTGCACGTTGATGTGTATAAAAGAATGAAGGAAGACCCAGAGTTCATCATTGTTTGGATGCTATGGATGATGTTTATGTTCGCTCCAGGTACTATCTAGAAGAACAAACATATGATGAAGTGACTTATGGTGTCAGTGTGGTTGAGCTGATCAGACAAAGAAAGGAGGAACTGGTGAACCTCCAGAAGAAGGTCAGACAGAATGCTGCAGCTCTGGAAAACGAGTACAGAAAGAAGTTAACGGGCTTGCCCAAACTTCCAGCTAGATAGACCAAGGCTGCCAGAGATGCAGACCTCAAAACTTTCATTCCCTTGGACACTTCAAAGAAAATAAATCGTGAAGAAGTCCAGTCTGCCATGGAACAAATTAGAGTGTCCAAGGAAACTGAGGAAATGATCCAGGTTGCCAGAACTAGATCAAAATATGATAAACTGATGAGGTTCAGGGCAAACTCCAGAAAGATCATTGGTGCTGAAATCAAACTTGCTCCAAATCATGAAAAATTTACTAAGTTTGAAGTGAAGCTGACCAGAGATGGAGACCTCAAAACTTTCATTCCCTGGACACTTCAAAGAAAATAAATTGTGAAGAAGTCCAGTCTGCCATGGAACAAATTAGAGTGTCCAAGGAAACTGAGGAAATGATCCAGGTTGCCAGAACTAGATCAAAATATGATAAACTGATGAGGTTCAGGGCAAACTCCAGAAAGATCATTGGTGCTGAAATCAAACTTGCTCCAAATCATGAAAAATTTACTAAGTTTGAAGTGAAGCTGACCAGGGAGGATGAGTTTGTAGATGAAAGGAAATGTACTCCAGTTCAGGCTTTTGGGTGGACTGAACTGAAGGAAATTGGTTTGGCGTTTAAGGGGAAACCAGATGTAACTCCTGATGAGAAGGCCTTCATGAAAAGAATTCAATGGGTCCATCAGAAAAAGACTGACATGGAAGTTGCACTGGGAATTAGCTCAGTAAGTACTGCCCTTTCACCCAAGAGAAAGGCCACTGAAGATGCACCAGGACAAGTTTCAAAAAGAAGGGCCTGACTCTACTATCATTTACTTGTATTTGTAATTTTATTTTCAATCAAAATTGTAACTTTTTATCAGTTGATGTCATGTAAATATAGTTGCAATTTTTGATTCACAAGTAAGTGATCAGTTTAAGTCTAAGTTAGAACTAAAAGATTAATACTGGAACACTGATGATCTATAAAGTGTTTTCTAGTAACTTAAATTTTTAGACTTAGTCAAATTCATGTTTTTCAAGCATACAATTGTATAAATAGAAGCTTGAAAAACCTTGCATTATTTCTGAACAAATAGGGGGAATTTGTTAGGTCCAGATTTACTGGACCCACTCCAGACTTGAAGACTGGAGCGACACTGAAGATTTGTCCAGAAATAATAGAAGACCAGTGAGCTGTTTACTTGTACAGGAATCTGGATTCCACCAGATTAGCTCACTGGACTTCACTCCAGTCAAGATCGTTTCTACTGAAGACATTCTCACTGAAGTCAAAGACTGAAGTTTGAAAAAAGAAGACTGACAAGCAGTGGAGCCCACTGACAGTCTTACCAGATCTCCTGACTGGAGCTTTGTCAGTGTTCTAGACCTTACAAGTCTGAACACTGATTACGAGGAATTGACTTTTGCCTTTACACACTTTTACACGGACATTCCATTTGTTTGTTGATAAAAGTACAATACGTGTGTAAAGGTGGTTGGTTAAAAGGATGACAAGTCACATCAACATGACTTTATCCTTGTACTTTAACCAATGCATTTAAGGAATTAAAGTTACTTCCTTAAATGCATGCAACCATATTTGTACGGCATAATAAATTCACTGTTGAATTTATTTGCCTATAAATAGCAAGTCACATACCTCGTACAAATTACTTTTTGTTATTTGGTGAACTTGCTAAAATACTCTCGATCATAATAGTTATACTTCACAACTTTAAGTATATCGATCCAAGGAGATTATTTAGCAAGTATAGATCACTTGAAATTCAAAGATTGTTTAGATAGTTACACACTTGTAATATCTAGGTTCCGCAACAATCTTGTATTTTGTTTAACATCAATAAATAAAATACACTTGAAAATTACATTTGTGTTCCACCATTTATTTACTTGTTTAAATATTGCTTTAAGTCTTTATTACTTTATTTATATTCTTGCATTTATATTTAAAGTAATACTAGTCCAATCTAGTGCATACTTGACTTGTTATTTTACACTCGTGGGTTAAATCATCGTGTGAGGGACTTTACAAATAATACCTCAAATACATGTAGATTACAAGAAGGATGCAAACTATGGATCAAATCTTCTTCAAATCACCAAGAAACGATCGTATCACGCAAGAATTGATCAAGGGAAGGGAGGGGCGGTTCTAGGGATAGAGAAGTGTGTGTGTGATTTGAATAATGAAAGAATTAGGGCTAATCACCCCCCTAATGTGCTGGACACACTTTCCTAAGCTCACACTTAGGCCCCTCTACTTTACAACTTTACATTTAGGGCTTAAACGACTTAACGGGAATACTTACTAACACTTTAAACACATTTAATCATCTTAAACACATTAACACATGAATCATTAAGGCTTTAAAACCTTACACACATAGCACATTAATCACACGTGAGCATCACATCGTCTGGAGACTTAACGGACACGTGGTGTTGACTTATCGACTCAAGTCAACCGTTAATCAAAAAGTTCGGGATGTTACCCTAGTGTCTAGTTAATCAGACATTTTCGAACTGAATCAAAGCATAAGCATACACACTTTCAAGACCGCCTATTTTCCCAACATTATTTCCAACATTCTTTGTTGTCTCATCTTTGTGTGTTGTGGTGGAACAACATGAATATATACCGCACAACTAAAATATCTTATGAGACATACTTGGTTTCTGACCATAAACCAATTTCATTGGGGAACAAATTTCTGACCATAAGATGAGCAATCAATCACGCAAACTTCATGTTGCGATATTTATGACCCATTTAGACGATGCATTGTTTTTAAACTCTAAATGGTCTTTTTAGAACGATGTATAGGCTTACCTACATCTCCTTTGCATATGTTCCATCAAAATAAAAGGATTCAATCCTTATCGTACTTCGCATATATTTTCTTATAGAGCAATTCATCACTTTGAAGAATCTCATGACTCTTTCATACATTTCGCATCATTATTGACCCGGGATGGTGCAACTGGTCATGCCAATCAATCAAGTAATCTTAATTCATAAACCTCTTGTTTATGACTACACGTGCTTAATTTTCACTTGATATCATATTGGAGAATTTAGTACTTTGGTACTTTAAAACTCAGATACTCTTTCAAATTAATATAAACTCTTTCACACAATTCAATATAATATTGATATTAGCCTCTAGCTATAACAAAAAGAGGGAGATTATATTATCACATCAATGAGATTAGGGTTATAACCCTTTATATATTGTACATAAACTTGGGGAATAAGATAGGGGTAAAATAGTCACTACATGGTATATATTTGTACATATAACAATCTTTTGTTTCACATGGGTTTTTACTCTAACTAGATTATATCTCGCGTAATATAAGGATGAACATATATAATCAATATAATGTTAATGATGCAGACGGGTCGGGTTAGGGCCTACCGGATGTGATTGGGCTTGTAAAACATTTGGAGCCCAAAGTGTTGAGTAGGAAGCCTGTTGGAGGTTAAATAAACATGTGGAGTGTTCTACAAGTTATCTTGTTTCCTCTTAGTTTGATTGTGTCCTAGTTTCTAGGATATGGATTTCTTTATATCAGGAGGTGAGTTGTTTTTTAGAAGGTGGTTGAGTTTTTTATAAACGGTTAAAGGTTCAACACAAATATATACTAGATGATTATAATCGTTTTAAAAAAAACAACTGGGTCCCAACAACGTGGGGCCAGAATTTCCTAGTTTCTATTAATAGAGTTATAATATATATAATAATCAATTTATTAATGAGTCAAAGACTAAAAAAATGTAGGAAATACACTTTTACTTTCCCATATTCAATGTACCACGTAAATTTTGGCAAATAATATATTTATAACTAGATTAATTCCGTGTAATATGCAGGTAATTATATTTAACTGATCTCATATTTAATGTAACATCCGTCGTTTGGGCCGGTCAACGTCACATGACTATTAAAGTTGAAACGAGTCAAATTGAGATAAAGTAAACTTTTGTGAAGAAAAGCTAGGCATGTGAATGGTCATTAGGAGCGTAATTCAAAAATATGTAATATTGTGTCAATGAAATGTTTGAACAATACTCGGGTTAGAGAAATCAAAACTAGCCGCGAGACTGTTTTGGTGGAACAAAACCCCTCCCACCTCCCCATTTCCCTTCATTTCTTATCTCTTCACTCTCTCTCTACCTTCACTCTTCATTTTTCTCTCTTAATTTTAGAACACTTCTTCCCCATCCTCCATCTCTTTCAAATCCAATCACCATCAAGATTAAGGCAAGAAAATCAACTAAAAATGGTATAACAATAATAATAATCTTCAAGTGTCCAAGAAATCTTCCATTTCAAGTCCAAGAACAAGTGTTCTTCACCCTTTTGATCTCAAATCCGATTTTTGTGATGCTCAAAGAGTTTTGGTAAGTATTTTTACTCTAAAGTTTCTTGTTTATATTGTTACAAGTCTTGGATTGTTAGTTTGTTGCAAGATCTTGGTCAAATTGGTATATTTGAACAAAAAGGTTCGATCTAGGGTTTTGAAAGAGAAGTTTTTGATTTAGGAAGTGGGTTTGTGAAAAGAGTTGATTTTTACACTTATTTATACTTGTGTTGGGTTGTGGCAAAGTTTGAAGCTTTGATCTTTACGTTTGGATGGTCAATTTGTGTCGAAAATGGGTTTTTCTTCCGTATCTGGTGAAGTTGCGTTGCACCCTTGAAAGTTACTTCGCAACTTTTGATGTTCCTTTTCCCCTGACCTGAAAGTTGTGTCGCAACTTTTCAAGTTGCGCCCCAACTTTTCCCTCCTTCAGCTTTTAACTTGTCTTTTAAAACGATCGTAACTTTTAAACCGTAACTCCGTTTTTGACGTTCAAGATATCCACGAAAACGTGTGAGAGTCTCATTTATAATGGTAACATTTTTAAAGATGAATTAAAACTTTAGTTGTCCAAAAATGGGTTCAAAGTGAATTGGTCAAGTCCGATTTAGCCGTTAAGCAACGAAATGAAATGATTTCACTTTGGTTGCATCAAATCCTTATAAAATGGACATATAAAAGCATTTATAGTAAGATTAGGTAAATAATCATAGAACCTTACTGTAACACCCGTGAATTTTGACCGTTGACTTTTGTGTAATTTGACTAACAAACTTATTGAATGAAGTAATTTGGGCCCATTTATGATTTTATGACTATGTGGTATGTTAGTCGAGTCGTTAATTTGTTGTTTTGCGTTTAGTAGTGTAATCGATTGTTTTATGGCTTGTGGGAGAAACGGGTCGGCCCGTGGGTAGTCCATGACCCACCAGCCCCAATGACCCATTTCCCCCCCTTATCCTTTCTTTCCTTCTCATTCTATCTATCTATCTCCATCCTCTTTCTCTCTTTCTCTCTAGAACTAAGCAAAAGAACCACTTAAATCTTCACCCCATTCTTGCATCAACTTAGTGATTAGAACTCTTGTAACACAAGAATCTTAGCCATCTTAACCTCGTTTGCTTCATATCGAAGAATCAAAGTCAAGTTCTTACCATTTTATCCATTTGACCTAATTTCGGGTTCTAGCTCAAGGAGACGTTTTGGTAAGTCAAATTCATCCCATTTACTTCTATTTATACTTGTTCAAATATTTCTAGTCGTTTTTATGGGATTTCAAGACATGTTTATGGTAAAAATGGAAATTAGGGTTAGGGTTAGGGTTTGAATGATTTGTGAGTGATTTTGATGTTTTGGTCGGAATTGTGGGTTGGGTTATGTGTATTTATGTTCAATGATGCTAAGTTATGCTTCAAAGCAGGTTAAAAGTCTTTACAAATCGATTTGGGTTGGTTTGGGTCGATTTTGGGGGTTTTGGGTTCGTGTTGCTTGTTGAGGCTGCTGGTGCTGGCTGCAGAAGGTGGTCACTGCGGCGCAGTGAGCTCACCTTTGCTCACTGCGGCGCAGTGCTTTTCTACTGGTTCTGGGCCAGTTTAGCCACTGCGGCGCAGTGGGCATAGTTCTGCTCCACTGCGGCGCAGTGGATAGTCACTGTGATTTTTATGTGTGTTGAATTTCAAATTGTTGAGGTTGTATAATTGACATTCCAGTATATTGTTGTATAATTATAGGTTGTGGTGGTGTGGACCCTTTTACCCGTTTGTAATCTTTTACTAACTTCTTTGCCGATCAAGGTGAGTTTCGTATCTCCCTACTCACTTGAGATCCGGGCTGAAAAGTGTAAACCTGGTGTGTTTACTTACATTTGATTGATTGATTGTTTGATTGATTGTTTTAGTTGTTGGATTGGTGTGATGGTTCCTGTCGTGAGATTGGTTAAATTGGTTCGAGTATTGAATTGTTGAGACGATTATCATGTTTGAATGACTTAGTTGTATTTGTTAAGTATCTAGTAATATTAGGATAGACGTACATACATGAAAGTCGGTTATGCCTTCATTGGGTTTTAGATGTGGTGGGAAGGCTGCGGGTGACCCTATATATAAGCATCTGAGACTCGAAGGAAGTAGAATCCTCTGAAGTATATGTACGTATAGTTGGTTTGAATTGTGGTTAATGGCTTATGGTTGTCGAATGTTGATTATTGGGTTAAGATTGACGTTTATCGATTGTTAGTTTATGGCTCATCATATGTTGATTGACTTGAGTTATGTTTTGACAAAGTATTATTGGCTGTTGTCGATGAGTGGTGATTATCGGTTTATGATTGACGATTATTGATGGACGACTCAGGTTTGGCGAATATTGATTATTGATTCATATTCATCGTATATCGATCGTTGGTTTATGATTTATGCATTTACATTTGATTGTTATTGTTTGATTGATTGTTTTAGTTGTTGGATTGGTGTGATGGTTCCTGTCGTGAGATTGGTTAAATTGGTTCGAGTATTGAATTGTTGAGACGATTATCATGTTTGAATGACTTAGTTGTATTTGTTAAGTATCTAGTAATATTAGGATAGACGTACATACATGAAAGTCGGTTATGCCTTCATTGGGTTTTAGATGTGGTGGGAAGGCTGCGGGTGACCCTATATATAAGCATCTGAGACTCGAAGGAAGTAGAATCCTCTGAAGTATATGTACGTATAGTTGGTTTGAATTGTGGTTAATGGCTTATGGTTGTCGAAGGTTTTGGGTTCGTGTTGCTTGTTGAGGCTGCTGGTGCTGGCTGCAGAAGGTGGTCACTGCGGCGCAGTGGATAGTCACTGTGATTTTTATGTGTGTTGAATTTCAAATTGTTGAGGTTGTATAATTGACATTCCAGTATATTGTTGTATAATTATAGGTTGTGGTGGTGTGGACCCTTTTACCCGTTTGTAATCTTTTACGAACTCACCAACCTTGTGTTGACTATGCTTAGTACACTTTTCAGGTAATCAGGTACTCCCCGGGCGTGGAGTTTAGTTGCTTGCTAGCTTGCTGTCTAACCCGGATTTGGACCTCATGGATCAAGGATTCATTGGCCCGCCTTTTGCATTATACTTAGGATCGTTTGCCATCTTTGGATGTTATTATGTAAACTTTGATGGCTATTTGCTCCTGTTGTATTTTGGTACTTGCTTCGTTATGTTTTGGATTCACCGAATCTATATTTGCATTTAGATCGTTCTATTGTAATTCCACCTGGTGCTATGTGTTTTCCGTGATATTCTGAGCCTCGGCTTGGGGTGTTACACTTACCTCTTGATATGCTTTAGGATTAATGTGATACATGTATGATAGGTCTCGGCTATCGTGGACGCCAGTTATGTTCTCCTTTCGTCTTGGGATTGTATTGCGCGCGTCAGGTGAGTTCGTAGCCTCTACTAACTACATGCTTTAGGGGTGGAAAGATACTCGCTATGTGGTTATGTGTTATTCCGTAGATTAAGCTTATGTTGATATTACGTGCATTCGGTTTTTGGTGCTAGTGCATGTCATAAGTAGACATGTATCGTTTTGGTAACGGTGTGGATGCTGTTGAATGTATGAGATTTTTGTAGCCTATTATAGGATGATCTTCTGATGTGTAATATGATATTTGATGTGCTTATATGATTAGAGATTGGTAGGTTTTTGGTATGCTTAATGGGTGTTGGTCGGGTGGAGGGAGCCGATGGTATCACCTGTATACAAACCTTGCCAATACCCAAAGGGCATATCAGAACCTAGGTCCGACTGCTTGGAAAGTGTACTCGGTTGTTTAACCGGTTTGTCGATAAGTAGTGATGTAATGCGTAGAATTGCATAGTAATTACTTGTCTTGCTTGATGATTGGGAATGCTAGTTAATGGCTCGTTTTCGAGTCTAATCTACTAGGTGCTAGATAAGTGACCCGGTTGGTCATGATCTTCTAGATGCTAGTTAACGGTGCCTTCGGGACCTAATCTACTAGATGCTAGTTAACGGTTCTTAATTGAACCTAATCTACTAGATGCATATGCAGGTGAGTTGTGTGGTGTTATAGATCTTGATATTGGTTATGATTGTGATATTGATGATCTTGATTTGTTGTGTGCTTGACAGTGAGAGTTGTAGGTGATTCCTATGACTTATTCTAGGCATTGTACATCCTATTAGTATATCGATACAAAATTTTGATTATGTGATCCTACGAACTCACCAACCTAGTGTTGACATTTTGAGTATCTTTTCAGGTATACAAGAAATCGATTGCAAGCTAGGAGTTGATGCTTATAGTTGGACTTAAGGATAGTTTGCTTGTTTGTAGATTGTTAGACTGGGGCATGATGCCTCAGTTTGTTCCCCCTTTTGCATGGGATATATTTGTTGTATTTTGTCTTGTATTTGACAATTTGTAGCTTTAAATGGACATGATCTAGTTTGGGATAAGTATCATGTAATGTAACAAACTTTGGACGAATGTCTATAGTGGGAAATAACTAAAGTCGTGTGTATTATATGTAATTAAACAACTCGAAATTATGTTTATTGTATGTAAGAAAATGTATCTGACCAATCAAAAACTAACAAGTGGCAGCTATATATGGTTGCCACGTATGTTTTCTTACATACAATAAACATAATTTCGAGTTGTTTACATACAATAAACACGACTTTAGTTATTTTCCACTATAGACATATTTCAGTTGTTTACTACGGAATAACATTTTCTTACATACAATAAACATAATTTCGAGTTGTTTACATACAATACACACGACTTTAGTTATTTCCCACTATAGACATTCATCCAAAGTTTGTTACATTCCAGGATACTAATCCCCATCTAGTTTCTCTGTGTAATATCCATTTGCAAGCTTGTTTCAGTTGCATCTCACGTTTCCGCTACTGGTGGGCTGTTACATTTAACCACAATAGAAAACCTTAAAAATTACTTATATCATATTATTATCTGAATAATATTTTCCACTTACTATTAATAAGTCAGCATAACAATAAATGTAAAAAGAATTTAAATAAAAAATCAACTTTATAACGTACTAACATTATAATTTTCTTTACAAGACTATCAAGGACGTCGAACGACGTAAACCAGATTTTTAAGCGTTTGTCCTTACTACACAACGTATTTATTCATATTCTAGTTAATATTCAAAGCGAGTAACATTCAAATGAGACAAAAAAATTAAGGTGAAAACAATAAGATGCATTAATAACCTGATTATCTTCTATTGTCTATAAACTTTTGAGTATTGCTAAATACAGTCTATAAACTTTTGAGTATTGCTAAATACAGTCAGAGATGTTGTATTTAAGGTGCATAAAATAGGTGTACACTTACAATAAAATTCAGGAAGTATACTTTTAATACAAAAGATACATTTTTTATACACCTTAATTCTTTTACCATTAACATGTCAATGTACATCAAAATAAAAAATTAACTTTTATAACAAACCATAAAAGATAGTTATATATATATACTATTTAATTAAGTTTATAATACTTTGTAGAAGTTTGTTTTTTCTTGTACAAACCATTACATAAAATATACGTATGTGTTGAGTCCTAAGGGATGTATCAGTATGCTTTAAAATTCATAAGTGGGATAAGTTTGAAGAATTTTATGTTAAATATATTAATGTTATCCAAAAATATCATAATATAACTAATTCTTTAATAATATATTTATTAAGGGGTTAAATAAAAACTATTGATATTGAAGAACTAAAGTTGGTCTTGACTAAAAGATTAGTCAAAGATGACATCATCTTTCTTGATCAATGACTTAAATTTATAAAGGAAACTTCATCAATGTTATATTTTTTCATGTTTGAATTTAAGTGCTCTTTTAGTATTATTGTTAGATATATATATCATGTATATAATATATATATATATATATATATATGAGAGAGATCAAATGAGAAGGTGTGTTAAGGAGAGAAGGGAGAGAAGGTTCTATGAACCAATCAGAACGTGACATGTGGCTTTTTAAAAAAAACACGGTGACATTTTTGTAAATAATTTGACTTCAAACCCAAGCTGACCCAACCCAACTCCAAGCTGACCCAAAACCAACCCCAAGCTGACCCATCCTAACCCCAAGCTGACCCAAGCCAACCCCAAGCTGACTAACTCAGCTGACCATGCTGACCCAACCAAGTTGACCGAGAACCCAAGCTGACCAAGCTTCAAAAAAGTTTAATTTATTTACAAAATTGCCACCGTGCTTTTTTTTTATTTTGACACATGTCGCGTTCTGATTGGTCAATAGAATCTTCTCTCCCTTCTTTCCTTAACACACCTTCTTTCAGGATCCTCACCCTATATATATATATATAATATATATATATATATATATATTATATATATATATATATGAGAGAGATCAAATGAGAAGGTGTGTTAAGGAGAGAAGGGAGAGAAGGTTCTATGAACCAATCAGAACGTGACATGTGGCTTTTTAAAAAAAACACGGTGACATTTTTGTAAATAATTTGACTTCAAACCCAAGCTGACCCAACCCAACTCCAAGCTGACCCAAAACCAACCCCAAGCTGACCCATCCTAACCCCAAGCTGACCCAAGCCAACCCCAAGCTGACCCAAGCCAACCCCAAGCTGACTAACTCAGCTGACCATGCTGACCCAACCAAGTTGACCGAGAACCCAAGCTGACCAAGCTTCACAACATTTAATTTATTACAAAATTGTCACCGTGCTTTTTTTTTATTTTGACACATGTCGCGTTCTGATTGGTCAATAGAATCTTCTCTCCCTTCTTTCCTTAACACACCTTCTTTCAGGATCCTCACCCTATATATATATATATATATATATATATATATATATATATATATATATAATTAATAATAATTGCAAATAAATATTATATAAATATATAATGTATATATTGCTGTGAATAGTTATATAATATTGTTGGAAATTTATAACTCCTCTGTAAATTTGTAATACGTGCGTTGATATTTAGTATGAGGTTAGTATATTTCGTATTATACATTTGCATTTTAGGTTAGTGGCCAAAGTTTAAACTTTTAGCAATGAGATAGTTTATTACTCCTTCCGTCCCATTAAACTTGTCCATTTTTAAATTTTCAAAGTCAAACTTTACGAACTTTGACCATAAATTTTTTGTTTGTGTTATATTTGATGAAAACTAAATGAATTGATTGTGTTTTAGATGTGTGTTTCAGTGATATAACTTTCATCAACTAATATATAACACAAATAAAAATATTTATGGTCAAAGTTGATAAAGTTTGACTTTAAAATTTTAAAAATGAACAAATTTAGTGGAATGAGGAGTATTATTTTTAGTAATTGAGCATTGATAATTTGATATAGTGTTCTCATTAAACCCGACCGAATTTATACAATTCATAACGTCAAACATAAAACAAAGGGATAAATATCTGAGAATGCAATAAACTATATAAGAATATTTATGTTATGTAATGAACTACTTGGATGTTTACTAGATGTAATAAACTTTGAAATTCAGGTTATTGGATGTATCTGACCAATCAAAAACTTACAAGTGACATCTTATATGGTTGCCACATATACCGAAGTATATCCAATAACCGGGATTTGAAAGTTCATTACATATAATAAACATATAAGTAGTTTACACAACATAAACATAGAAACCTATTCCTAAGAATTAATTGCAAGATTGGTCCCTGTGGTTTGTACGTTTTAGCAATGGGGGTACCTTTTCAAGTATCGTTGCAATGGGGGTCCCTATTTCGAGAATTTTTTGCAAGATTGGTCCCTTTTTAACAGAACCGTTAGCGGGTGACGTTAAGTCTACACGTGGCAATAACGTGTAGGGACAATATCGTCTTTTCACACAACATTGAAGGGACCTTTATTGCTAATGAACTTGAAAAGGGACCCCCATTGCTAAAGTGTGTAAACCACAGGGACCAATCTTGCAATTAACTTTTGATAATATATATTATCATTATATTTATCTTTTTTTCTTTATATACTAAAAGACTACTGATTTAACAATTTATTAACTACCAAAAAAACTTAATTAACCGCTAATGTTGTAGAACATGGACCAAAATTTTTTTAATATTACTAATAATAATTGTAAAAACGGTCTTATTAATTTAGTTTTTTTTATAATCCATCACTACATTATACTTTTTAGTTTTTTATTAAAAAATAAACTTTACTAATTACTTAATTAGTTATTAATATTTTTTGTTTTTCATAATTATTAATAATTGAATTACTAAAAATATATTTCCATGTACTATTAAATACAAAGTATATTACTCGATATATCTAAAATATATCAAAAAACTGTTAGCATTTATATTAAAATAAACTTTCACGTATATTTATTAATTAATATCTATAAATCAACCAACTGCATAAATGTTTAATAGTTACATAGAGAACTAAAATACCATATATGACATTTATATTATTCAGACAAATTTTTTAATAAATATCTAATTCTTTACGTAGAATATCTTAGTTCTTAGCCTTAAATTATAATTAAAAATTTATATATCAATTACTTTTCAATAGAAAAATTAAAATTTTATATTGCAATATTTTATTTATTTAAAAAAGCTCTCAATGTGTTAATTGCAAGATTGGTCCCTGTGGTTTTTCTATTTTAGCAATGGGGTCCCTTTTTCGAGTTTACTAGCAATAGGGGTCCCTTATGTGTTGTATGAAAAGACAATATTACCCCTGCACGTGATGACCACGTGAAGACTTGACGACACCCGTTAAAGGTTCCGTTAAAAAGGGACCAATCTTGCAAAAAATTCTCAAAACAGGGACACCCATTGCAACGATACTCAAAAAGGAACCCCATTGCTAAAGTGTGTAAACCACAAGGACCAAACTTGCAATTAACTCTATTCCTAAAAAACTAATTCAAGTAAACCCCTTTTTTCTACAACAAAACCCTTTTTTTTATCGAGACATTTTTCAAAATTCACTTTATAGAATTCGTCGTCTTAATGGGCCAAAAAGGTCATACACAAAAAACTGTTCTTCTATTCTTTCAAGACAATGACTACTAAATTTGCGGAGATGCACCGAAAGCAAGCACATTCAAAGTGCAGCCAGCTTCTCGTCATCATCATCATAACTTAAAAATAATTACTACTACAATAGTACTCCATTTCAACACACACCAAAGAATTTCAAAAATATCATGACGTTTCTCATTTCTCTATTTCTTGTCACTTGTTTGTGTCTCATGTCGTCTCACTACTCACTTCCCGTTTGTCGCAACTCGTGCGCTTCTATCAAAATCGACTATCCTTTTGGTATCGACGATGGTTGTGGCGTCCCTCTCTATCGAAACATGCTCAATTGTTCGACCCCCACGACCCCTACGCCCACCAACATTATCAACAACAACAATACTTTCCTCACCCCAACCATTGGGACGACACCACCAAGTACTCCCATAATTACAGGGTCTGGAGGTCTCTTTTTCCAGACCCCGTCTGGGAGCTACAAAGTCGAATCCATTGACTATGGCTCCAAAACCATAACCATATACGACCCTTCCATGACCACATGCACAATTCTTCAACCTCACCATGACTTCATAATGTCCGATCTTCAATCCGCTATCATTCCACCCTCTCCTGATACCGTCTTTGCCCTAATTAATTGCTCTGTCAATTCCCCGGTTCTTAACCATTATAAATCTCTTTGTTTCAACTTATCCGCTCATTACTCTTGTGAAGAGTTATATACCTCATGTACTTCCTTCAAAATCTTTCAGATGTTCTCAAATGACACAATTACAACTACTACTCCTAGCTGTTGCTTTACGTCATACAATACTTTGAAATTTATAAGCATGAATATATTGGATTGTACGCATTATACTAGCTTTTATGATTATAATGATGTGGATAAAGAAGATGACGTAATGAAGCCTTTGGATTGGTCGTACGGGATAAAGATGTCGTACAGCTTGCCTGATACGGGTTGCGATAGATGCCAGAGATCGGGTGGAATGTGTGGATTCGATGTAGAAACCGAAGGAATGTTGTGCATTTGCTCCCCTACCCTTAACTCCACAAGACAATGTGGTACGTCTATGCATTTATATGTGTATATATATATATATATATATATATATATATCATTTTTATCAAGTATATATTGATTGGATCGTGATAGATAAATGAAGATGCAGTAATTAAATTGTCTTATTTCTTTTCTTCTTTCAATAAAAATTAGGTGCAGGTACAATTGCTGCCGCTGGTGGGATCAAGACCAGACTACAGGGTGGAAACGGATTATTATTGTTACTACTACTCCTGTTTCTGTATCTGGCTTTGAGACCTTGACCATTATTGATTAATGTTCTTGTTTTGTTTTTAATAATATCACATGCTTAGGAAGTGAACATACAGTGAAAACCACTCCAACCAAGCTAGGAGTTTCTTAATACAAATATGAGTACGGTTATATTTGGCACAAGCTTTCCAGGAGCTTTAACTTTTTATTTTAGACTAAAAGCTCTTAAAGTGTTAAAAGCTTTGTTTGTATGCAACTAGCTTCAGCATTTATTTGAAAGAAAAAGCTCTGAAATGAAACGCTACTTGAAGTAGCATTTCAAGAGCTTTAGCTTTTTGATAAAGCTCTTAATCTTTAAAAGTTTCATAAATACCTCTTGAAGTTGCAGGTACAGCTACCGTACCAAACACTTTTAAAAATAAAAGCTTTAACTAATAGTTTTGCATAAAAGCTACAACTTACAACTCCAGCTAAAAGCTACAACTACTTTTACCAAACATACCCTATATTTTTATGGTAAGCAGTTACCGTTCATAAATATCATCTATACTACTTATTAAAATAAACACTCCCGTTGAAAGTTACATGGGAAAATGTCTAAAATGTTCTTTCTTATATATATTATGTAATATTTTCACCTAACACCTCTTAAAATATTTTTACATATACTATCTCATTAGCATTAATTGATTAAATTACACTATCATTTCTTTATCTTTTAAAATATCTCCATTAACACTATATATTAGCAAACCAGGGCAGCACACAATCAACAAAAGCCCAATGAGAAGATCTATTATCATAGCTATCGTTCATGAGTAACACTGAGTTTTTTTTTTATTGGTGGATTTCGCTGGAAACACATGAGTAACACTGATTCGACAGCGGTAGGTTTAGCATACGTTGTCTTAACAGGGTCCGTGTTAGAGAGCTCCCTCGAAGTAGAAATGCCTATTTCAAATACCCGATGGGGGAACCTCATATTAATACGAAGATTAATAGGGGTAAACTCTGTCACCTCAGACTTTAAACTGGATATATCCAAAGCCAAACCCTCATAAAGGGACTTCTTATGTCTTCCTCAAGGCTTGAACACAAGACCTCTTAAATAAGAGATGACTTTTTAACCATTAAATTAACGCATAAGGACTGAATAACACTAAGTTAATAATGAATTTTTCAGCCAAAACCCAATGACATCATCCGTTGTCAATGACTCTATCCGCATAAGAAAATTAATAATGAATTTTCTGCCAATCTTCCCAAAGCACGTTTCTTTCTCTTCTTTTTAATTGAAAAATGACTAATCCTACTAACCAAATAGTTTAAAAATTATTCTAATCATAAGATAATGACAATTGGCAAAATCAAAGGATAAGATCAAGAATAAAAATAAATGGATATCACTTGTCATGTTTTAAGATTATTAGAAAGATTATTAGGCTAGTTTTTGAAAAAATATATATTTCTTTTTTTAATATATTGGAAACCACATGAACAATGATTGATATTGGAATCAACTAGAACCAACTCCCTTTTTATTGTAGGATCAAACCCGACATCGTCTCTAATCCCCCCCAAGATATGGAGTACATTATACTCTTCTCATACTTTTGAGTGAATATGCTATCGTCTATCGATAAAACGAGGCATGTCCACGAGATCAATAGGGACAGGAAAATCAAAATATTTTATAAGAAAAGGTTAGGCCATGAAGTCCCGGTTAGTAAGGGGTTTTCCTGTGTTAGGAGTTCTTTTTTTCTTTTTTCAAAGGCAGTCCTTTTCTTTCCCCGGACTGATGACTCTCTTGTTCAGTACTGCTAACTATTATTGGAGGATTCCGTCCCCTCGGGACTACCAGTAGCTTCGGTTGTTGAATCTCGTGCAAGTTAGGTTGTGGTTGTATTGGTTGCAAGCGGAACATAGGCGCTTTAGGTGTGTTTTGGCCATGCACTCTCGCGTCGTGTAATGTCGTATGTATGATAGAGGTGGTGTGGTGATTGACCTCAATGCTAATGGTTATCCCCAAGGTTCAACGAATGAATGAAGCTATGCTATGATCGTACCCGGATAGAGATGATTAGGGTTGTTCATCAAACCGTCAAACCGTTTAACCCGGACTAAACCGTGGTACTTTGATTGGTTTGGACGGATTGAGGTGTTAAAGTCTGGTTTGGTGATTTAAGTTTTTAAAAACCGGGTTATTTGGTCCGGTTACGGTTTGAGCAAAGAAAAAACCGCGAAAAACCGGACCGGACCATACTTCATACTTTCACAACTCGAGAAGAAGACGACTTTATCTAAAGTCATAAAGCTTATACATTTTACAAAAATAAACAACTTATGTTCAAATTCTTTAGTTTCATTATAAAGAACACATATATATTTAGAATTTATAATTAGTTACACATTTCTAATATAAACAAACTTTTTCAGTATTTGGACGTTATATCTCTTATTAATATATAGATAAAGTTTTTATCAAAAGTTCGAATACATTAAAACAAATAGTTTGACCTGTATGCATCTTAACACAAATCTTGACAAATATTTACAAAATTATATGAAAATAAAAGAAAGGAAGAAAAAGTTGAAAAACCGTCAAACCGGCCAAACCGGACCGGCTTACATGGTTTGGTCTGGTTCGGTTAGACAATACACGTGGTCATGTTTGGTTTAATACATGTTGAAACCGGAATTGCTGGTTTGGTTTGAGATTTAGTCAAAACCGGACCAAACCGGTCCATGAACACCCCTAGAGATGATAGTCTTCCTCTGATGTCTCCAAGCCGGGCATAATAGAATCGATAGGTGAGAGAGTCAAATGAGCAGGTTGCTTAAGCAGAGAAGGGAGAAAAGATTGATTTTTATTTTTTATTTTTTTTTTTTTTTTTTTATTTTTCATTTTCAATTTTTTTTATATATATATATAATTTTTTTTTTTTTAGTGAAAACCATTCCAAAAAAATAAAAAATTAAAAATTAAAAAAAATATCTCTACACATGTGTAAGTTTTTATACCTTACACAGTCTACACATGTGTAAGTATATTTTTTTTATTTTTTTTTTAAACTTTTTTTTTTATTTTTTTTTGAATGAGTTTATGTTAAAAAAATATAAAAATTAAAAAAAAACAAGTAATTTTTTTTAAAACTTTCTCTCTCTTCTCTCCTTAAGTCACCTTCTTTCATGATCCTACCCTATCTCTCTATATAACTAAGAGAGAATATTTAATTGACAAGTAAGCTTTTTGCTTAGTTGTCATTTTTTCCTAAATTTGGTTTTTTTGAGTAATTATAAATATATATCTTTTTTATATATAATTTTTAAATTTAAATTAAATTTAAAAAACTAATAATAATTAGTACGTGTTACAGTAGTTATCCCTCATATAATTTAAGAATCATTAGAAGTCTTTATCATAGATAAAGACATCTCTGTAACAATTGTGACTTTTGACTCCTTGACTTCATGTACATTTTGACTAAGTATTAGTTAATCAATATATTCAAGTGCAATTTGTGGTTCAATTGGGTTCAATGTGTTCATATGGGTCAATTATTTAATTAATTAATTTGAGATTTATGTGCTAGTCGAGGTCATTAGTTAGTGCTAATCGATTTTTCATTTGGATGACATTTAATTTAACTAGTGAAATGAAAATGGATCCTATCCATGGGTTAGGGCCAACCCATGACCCATCCAAGACTAACCCAACCCTCCCCACCTTATCCATTCTTTCATCCATTCATTCATTTCTCTCCCACACTCTCTATCTAACTAAATGCAAGAAAATTTACTCCTCTCTCTCTAAATTCTAGTTCATTAAATGTTGTTCCAAGTAAATTAATAACAAAATTCATCATCTTCATCATCACATCTAGCACATATCAAAAATTCAAAGTTCAAGGTGCAAAGAAAGTCTTCAACTAGGTCAAATTCGGGCTTTAGTTCTTGTGGAGCTTTTGGTAAGTGAATTCTAGTTCAAATTCATCATTTGAAGTTGTTAAACATGTCATTCAACTAAATCTAAACACTCTTGGTCTTTTGAGCTTCAAAAACCGAAATTAGGGTTTCAAAGTCTTTAATTTAGGTCAAAATCATTTTTGGGTCAAAAGTGATAGTATGAAATGAAATTATTGAGTGGGTAATGTTCAAATAAGTTAGTTATGAATAAAAACGGGTCAATGAACTTCTCAAACCGATTTCTAAGCCAAAAACTAGGTCTTGGGTCGATTTAGGGTTACAAATGGGTCAAGAACGATTTAAGCATGCAAATGGGTTAAAGGGTTGGATTTAAATGATGATACATGTTTAGTTATACCTAATTATGTCTAACTATTCTTAAAAATAGGTCTTGGGGCTGTGCAAATCGATTTCATGGTCTAAATGTCAAGAAATTAGGGTTTTGGGTCGTGTTTTGTGTCAAAATATGATGCTGGTGTGCTTGTTCAGACCCCGGCGTAAGCTACGCCCAACTTGGCGTACCTTACGCTGCTCTCTATCTTCATTTTCCAAAATAGCCTCTGTTTACGCTAGAAACTTGAAACCAGACGCCAAAATGCACGTTTCTGAGGCACCGTAACTTACGCTCCAACCTCACTGTACCTTACGCCAGTTCAAAGGTGTCGACCGTACCTTACGCCCATAAGGACCGTACCTTACGCTAGTACAAATTTTACCAGCGTAACCTACGTTGGTTCTGACCGTAGGTTACGCCACCATATAAAGTGCAATTTCCTGTTTAAATTCCAGCTTGAGTTCTAGTTTCCCTTGGGTCGAATTGAGCATTCAAATGGGTCCTTTCTTGTTTTCTAAAGTATCCTACTCGAGTCATAATACGTATTCAAGCCCGGGTTCAATTCAAGAGTTCATAAAAGTTAGATAAGGACATAATGGTGTATATATTGATACGTACATGTATATTATGATAGGTAGTGATCGTGTGGCAAATAATTGACGTTCTAGGTCGTTCTAAAAGTCGATAAATCAAGGCAAAGGTGAGTTTTCGCAGCTTCCCTTGCTCTTTTAAGAGTCGGGCTGAAAAGTGTACGATCGTTCATGTAACACCCCAACTAAGGCGGAACGATGAGATGTACAGAAAGTCGAGTATTCAAAACAAAGGATAATAGATAACATTCACCATAACTTTATTTGATCAAAATAATTTTACAATGCACAAGCATGTGAACCAATTCCCAAGTACAATACGTCTACCATACTTGGATATTAAGTCCACGAAACAAATAACAAATACATGAGATGATATACTACAATGATCAAGGCGGATTCCATTGCCCATCACAAGGTTTGATCTTTGACTCCAAAGTGCAATGCAAGTAATCATGATGCATACAATTCCTCAAAGCTAATGCTAAATCCTGAAAAGCATGAAGAAAAAGTGTCAACTACGAAGACGTAGTTGGTGAGTGCATAGGTTTGCAAGTAAATCTCGTTACATATCCATTTCAAAACAAACTTAAAAAAAATATATTATTTCATATCAATTCACCCAAACCACATGACCGACAAAAAGTCGAATATCAAACCATCAAGTTTTCAAGATACCATAACGTCATTTCAAAGAGTTGAGAATCCATGGTAAATTATAAAGTTCTCATTTGTCAAATTTATCGTGAGAGAAAAATATATCAACCGATTAATCATACATCGTACCAAAACCATTCGGTCATCAATATTTCAATATCGCCAATTTCAACAACTTTCAAGATTCCATATAAGGTCCAATACCCAAACCGTATGTTCAATCCACAATATCCAACCATAAATAATATCAATAATATTTAGCCAAAGGCATAATTCGATGAGTTTGTCTTGAGCCACTACTAAGACCCTTTCACGTCCGAATAATAATAATGATAACATGTCCCGAAGATATGATAATAGAAGCACATGCTGTCAATCACGTGCAATAATGATAATAAAAGGGTCGTGCCATGGAGACGACCAATAACAAAAGTAGATTAGAGCACCCCTAGGCAGACCGGAGATGAGGGCGGCCACTCAGGCGGCCAGTCAACCCGCTGCCATCTTGGTGAGTGAGGGGACGAATCCTAGTTGCGCAACCCTCTAACTACAGGCCTCAATGAGTTAATAGTAGTGTACAGGGGACCACCGTTTGACAGTACTCAAGCTCATCATATAACATATAACACGTTGAACATACAATATAATTCCCATATCATTATCATTGTTTCAAAGAATCATTTCATAAGAGAAAATCATTTTAATTAATCATGTTTTTCACCCCGCAAGTAAAACATATAAAAGAGTTTGAAAGGGGGATATGACTCACCTTGATATGCCGCATATTATATTCACTTATCCAAAATGGGTACTTCCCATCTATCGCTTCCTTGATCATATATTCGTCATATTCCTCAATCACATTTCGAGCCAAGACTATCCCTACGATAGGACTAATATACGTAAGTTCCTATATTAAGCCATCACTAAGAAATGCCACTTTCATTATGTTGTCATAAATTTTGGGGTCCAAGTATATTGTTAATATTCACATCTTTTTGGTTGTAGAGAGTGTTGGTGTAAAAGGGTCACTTTCATTATACATGTAGTTATAAGTTGTTAGAATTTCGGTAACTTGCCTTTGATTATCATGGTTCCCATTGTACGCTTTGCTTAATTATGTCATTTGGCATTAGAAACTTTATAATGTTGGTATTCATGAATATTTTCTGATTTATAATCATTTATTCAATTTAATATTATTTATTTAATTATTTATTCATTTTATCGATCTAGTAATTAAATAATTCCTTAAAAATACTTTTAAGGATCATAGTTGCCTTTGTAATTTATAAATAATTATAGTTGAGTTATATTCTGATTATTATGCTTTTTAACTTAGAGTATTGTGATATATATATTTATTTATGTAATTTTTCTATTAATTTAAAAATAGTTATTAATTAGTGATTTTCACTTACTTAATTATTTCTAAATTATATGACATTTGTTCTTTGACTTAAAATGATTTTACTCCAGTAGGTTTTAGTCACTTTCATCATTGGTTGTGATTATTTAACCAATTTCATGATTTATATAATTTATTTATTTATTTATTTACCTTTTTAATTATCATTTAAATTTAATAATTAATAGAAATTCTTAGAAATCACCACATAACTTTTTGGCTAAAAATCCCAGGCCTTTTAGGCAACTTTTATCATGGGAAAAATCATATCAATTCAACCTCTCTTGTGTCTCGCTCATTTTGAGGATTCTAAGCTTATAAATCGTTTACCGAAATAGTGATTTTAGCCTCATTTCTTCAAGCAATTCAAATGCGTCAAAATGGATTTTCATCCTTATTTCATTATTTACAGAATGTTCATTATATTTTGGTGTCTTAAGTCGTGATAGTGGTGGTGGTGTGATGTGTGCAAATTAAAGCTTTCGGTTAGTGCTTATATGAACCGAATTAGTGACTTGTAGGCTTGTCTTTGCCATTTAATAACCAAGTTAAGTTTTATAATTTTTATTTGACATATTCTCAGTAGGTTTATAATACTTTTTGTTACGAGATTGTTGGAGTTGATTAAAGTTGCAATCTAGTGACTTTTAGCTTATTTTGTTGTGAAGAACTTTTACTTGAAATTTTCTGTTTTAACACTTATTTTCATGAAATGTTGAGTAGTCATTCTTGGTTAAGTTGAATTATTTGGACATTTGTGATTTTTATACAGAGACATATATGTGTCCTATATTTATGTGAATTTTTGCTAAATTTTTAGACATTGTTTACTACCTCTAAAAATTACAAAACCAAAGTTGGTCAGAATGCTTGCTGCTATGCGACCCGAAATATTTTATAAAAGATTTCTATGATGAACATTTAAGAAAAATATCCCAATTTTATTTTACGTTAGGGACACTTTGAACTCAGTTCACACCAAGTTTAAACTTCTGAAACCTATTAGTTAAGAAATTAAAAATCATCGAAGTTGACTCAACATTAAGACAAAAATCCAGTTTTGACCACTTTTGGTAGAAAAATCGTATCTTTTGTTTGGTTTAGTATTTTTGAGTGATTCTAGTTGGCGGTTAAACTTAACTCTTTTATCTACGACTTTTATTTTGAAAGTTTTTCTTGAAACGGCCCTCACATGTGCAGTTCACCCAATTTAAGACAGAAAATTATTTCTGTCAGAATGTCTTTGATTATAACAACTCACCAATGACCATTCTTGCTTATTTAACACTTGAGTTCATCATTTACAAGATTATTACTTTATTTTTATATCTCTCAACATCAAATTTCCAGATTATTATACTTCTTTTAACATATTTTTCACTTAGTACAAATCCATATCTATCTCATAATCCAACAACAAGATTCAACTTTCTTAGATCTAACATGCATTCATTCAAATCAACACTTTTCAATACCAATCTTTATAGATCTATCAAAAGGAAAATCACTTTAAAAGCTACTAATCTATAACAACACTTTTGGGTCTTAAACTTGTTGAATCCTAGGATCTTTCTCATAGATCTCGACATGCATATGCATGAGGAGAAAGATCCTATCAACTTTGCCCTCATCAAGTGTGTATTACCAAGAAAACAAGAAGAAAACATAAACTTTTGATAAAACCTTTGAATATAAACAAGAACAAGATTAAATCTAGTAAAACGGATGAAGATTTATACCCACTTGGATTCGGTTTTGATGATGAAAATGGGCAGAAAATTCGTGGCTTATGAGCTCCTAATATCCCTTAATCCAAGTTTTCAATGACCCTTAATCCTACCTTGAATTAACCCTTGTTTAATCTAGCTTGAACCCTTATTATTATTATAAGTTTAGATTGATTTTTCTTGCCTTGTTCTTTGTTTGTTTGAACCGAAAATAAGAGAGAAAAGGATGAAGATTTATACCCTCTTGGATTCGGTTTTGATGATGAAAATGGGCAGAAAATTCGTGGCTTATGAGCTCCTAATATCCCTTAATCCAAGTTTTGAATGACCCTTAATCCTACCTTGAATTAACCCTTGTTTAATCTAGCTTGAACCCTTATTATTATTATAAGTTTAGATTGATTTTTCTTGCCTTGTTCTTTGTTTGTTTGAACCGAAAATAAGAGAGAAAAGGATGAAGGAGAAGAGTTTTTGAGAGAGAAAATGAGTTGTGTGTGTGTATGTGTGTATTGGGAGTGTAAGAGATTTGAGTGTTATGGTGTATGGGGAGTGAGGAGTCTTGTATTTTGGTTGGAGGATGCATGTGGGAGAGTAGGGAGGGCGGCCTTGGAAGGGAAAAGGGGTGGTTTTTACTCTTTTTTTTTTTATATAAAAAGGTGCATGTACATATATGTGTATGTATTATTTGTATAAATTATAAGTGTGTTTAAATTTATAAGTTAATTGGTTTTCTAGACAAAATATATATGTTTATATGCGTATATATATATATGTATCGTGTATATATATGTATATGTGTACACATTTGTATTTTAGTTTTGTCACTTAGCTCAATTTATGTACATTTGGCATTTATATTAGACATATATATACTTGTTATTATTTAAGCTCACTTTTATGTGCATTTTAGTTTATAAATATATTTTGAGATAACCATTTTATTTTACGTTAGGGACACTTTGAACTCAGTTCACACCAAGTTTAAACTTCTGAAACCTATTAGTTAAGAAATTAAAAATCATCGAAGTTGACTCAACATTAAGACAAAAATCCAGTTTTGACCACTTTTGGTAGAAAAATCGTATCTTTTGTTTGGTTTAGTATTTTTGAGTGATTCTAGTTGGCGGTTAAACTTAACTCTTTTATCTACGACTTTTATTTTGAAAGTTTTTCTTGAAACGGCCCTCACATGTGCAGTTCACCCAATTTAAGACAGAAAATTATTTCTGTCAGAATGTCTTTGATTATAACAACTCACCAATGACCATTCTTGCTTATTTAACACTTGAGTTCATCATTTACAAGATTATTACTTTATTTTTATATCTCTCAACATCAAATTTCCAGATTATTATACTTCTTTTAACATATTTTTCACTTAGTACAAATCCATATCTATCTCATAATCCAACAACAAGATTCAACTTTCTTAGATTTAACATGCATTCATTCAAATCAACACTTTTTAATACCAATCTTTATAGATCTATCATTTACAACATAAAAGCATCTTTTTAATGAAAAATCTCAGAAATATATTCTTCAAAATATACAAATACATATAGATCTATCAAAAGGAAAATCACTTTAAAAGCTACTAATCTATAACAACACTTTTGGGTCTTAAACTTGTTGAATCCTAGGATCTTTCTCATAGATCTCGACATGCATATGCATGAGGAGAAAGATCCTATCAACTTTGCCCTCATCAAGTGTGTATTACCAAGAAAACAAGAAGAAAACATAAACTTTTGATAAAACCTTTGAATATAAACAAGAACAAGATTAAATCTAGTAAAACGGATGAAGATTTATACCCACTTGGATTCGGTTTTGATGATGAAAATGGGCAGAAAATTCGTGGCTTATGAGCTCCTAATATCCCTTAATCCAAGTTTTCAATGACCCTTAATCCTACCTTGAATTAACCCTTGTTTAATCTAGCTTGAACCCTTATTATTATTATAAGTTTAGATTGATTTTTCTTGCCTTGTTCTTTGTTTGTTTGAACCGAAAATAAGAGAGAAAAGGATGAAGGAGAAGAGTTTTTGAGAGAGAAAATGAGTTGTGTGTGTGTATGTGTGTATTGGGAGTGTAAGAGATTTGAGTGTTATGGTGTATGGGGAGTGAGGAGTCTTGTATTTTGGTTGGAGGATGCATGTGGGAGAGTAGGGAGGGCGGCCTTGGAAGGGAAAAGGGGTGGTTTTTACTCTTTTTTTTTTATATAAAAAGGTGCATGTACATATATGTGTATGTATTATTTGTATAAATTATAAGTGTGTTTAAATTTATAAGTTAATTGGTTTCCTAGACAAAATATATATGTTTATATGCGTATATATATATATATATCGTGATATATGTGTATGTATTATTTGTATAAATTATAAGTGTGTTTAAATTTATAAGTTAATTGGTTTTCTAGACAAAATATATATGTTTATATGCGTATATATATATATGTATCGTGTATATATATGTATATATATATATATATTGTATATATATATATGTATCGTGTATATATATGTATATGTGTACACATTTGTATTTTAGTTTTGTCACTTAGCTCAATTTATGTACATTTGGCATTTATATTAGACATATATATACTTGTTATTATTTAAGCTCACTTTTATGTGCATTTTAGTTTATAAATATATTTTTGAGATAACCATTTTATTTTCAAGTCCACATTTACTTTAATTGGCTTGGTGATTAAGCTGTTGGACAATTTTGTAAGATTTATTGACTTCGTCACAAGTTGTGAGTCTTACATTATTATTTATATAGCTTGGCTTCTTGAAATGAAGTTTTTGGTTTATTGCTGTTTCATCAAGTTCAATTAGAACTACTTTATAGCTTGATATTGTCTTGAATGATTATAGTTATGGTTTATGGCAAAATCTAAGATAGCTAGTCATCTATGGTATTCCATTGAACTAGAGGGCAATTATCACTATGCCTTAAATATCTAGAAGATCAATTCTCTTAATAAACCTCTAGGGATAGATGTCTAGATAAGTCCAAGTAGATTGTCCTAGTCGGATTTTGAGGGTTGTTACATCATTACCCCCTTAACAGATACTTCGTCCTCGAAGTTCGCTCGTTCACACGGTAGCAAGAATGAATAGGTTGACGATAAGGATAGCTTCACGGAGGCGTATAAAATGTGAAAATTCAACTGGATTTCATCCTGACCTTTTTGGTTACTTATAATCTTTTGAACTTCATAGTTGAGGGCATCTCGTGCTTGGTGCCCTAACATTTCTCGTGATTAGAAACTTCGAAGACGGTAAAAGATTACGAATGTCGCTCACTTCTTGAGACGGCTAGAGATCAATCGTATGTAATCGTTGTGGGCTGTCAATCTTGCCTAGATCAATACTAAAATAAATGGGTTGATGATGCAAGTGTCAATACAGAGGTGTAAAATGAACAAACGGTTCGTAACGTGAGTTGCAATAAAATAGTTAGAAACGTTGGGTTATCGCTCGTTGATGGCTACTCATTTCCATTGTCACTTTGTATGCCTATCTTTATCATTCTCTTTACTAATTAAGGAATCGTTCCAATGGCCTCTCGCCTGCTTTCATTTTCTTCAGCTTTACGTTCGACATGCTTGCCGCTACTAACCTTGTCTTCGTTTGTGACCAAGCACTTGTTAAGGGATTCCCCCCTTAACAGGAGTGATACCGACCCATTATTCCAAGTTGCACTAAAATTGCAAAGGTACCGCTTCGTAGTACCTTACTTTAGGGTTTTCCAATGTCGCCTTTGTTGCTTTATGGTGTTCGAGGGAATCATGAATTGTACGATGATAGTTCCATCTTGTTCCTCACACTCACCTTTGTTCTTCAATTTCGCCCTTATTTTTCCAAAGTCCTCTTTCATTATTCGCTAAGTCATATCGTTACCAATTTCTCTTGCTTTTGCCGATATTGGCTTTCAAATCGTTTTAAGGTACCTTTAATTACTTCCTTTTTTACGCTAGAAGGACCATCATCTATGACTCATCACCGACAATTCTCTTTTAACATCGCACATATAACCTATTCGGTTTCTTTGCTATACCTACGCATTCCTCCTGATAGGATTTACATAATCCTTATGCTCTTAAGTAATCATATCACCACCATCATTTCAAGGTAAACACTTCGATGTCCTTATTCGTATGAACTCTTCCTTTAAAATAATCCTTCTTAGGTCCTCCTAACCTCTACAAAACTGTCAATTACTTTGCTCTCCTGAGCCTCATATCCATTTCCAGCTTTCTAAGCTAAGCTTCTTTTCAAATACAATAACCTAATGTCCTTAGAAATCATGATATAATATAATTTAGGGGGAACATCGGTCACTTTATTCTTTTCTCAACCATTCGGTTTTCTCCATTTTCCTTTCGTTTTGTTATGGGTCACCATACTCCTCACCGTTTCGTCACTCAAATCCATCTCTAACTAGAGTAATCATCCTCTTGAACAACACACAAGCGGTCGCTAGTACTCCTTGCAGTCATCTCAAGGGTACTAGTCGGATCATGGTGATACGGATCCTTTGATCCTAACTCATCACAGGTGCGAATTATCCTCATCACCCTTCCGTTCAAACAGTCCATGACTAGCTCCTCCCGGAGTTTGGAGTTTCTTGAAGAGTGGTTCAACGACCAACTTCCTCGATCGTTGTGGTAGTATGTGCCTTGACTTCTAGCGTCGTATTCCTTATTTGCTTTCACTATTAACCTTAGCAATTCCATGTTGTTTTCTCCTTCACTCTCCTTGGGCGCACTACTCCTTGGGTCGATGGTCCTTGACGATTAACCATGTGTTGCAAATTGTTTTTCACTCAGATTCATCTTGTTTTAGCTTACCCCCCTACGACCGTTGACCTTGAGGGGATACTCTTCATGACTCCCCGTGCTTCTAAACTCGGGTGTTGAGCGTATATCGCTTTCTCTTAGTTCAGTTGATATGTTCTACTAATAGCTTGTCTTTCGATAGAGGTTTTCCAATTGATATTCAGAGAATAATGTGTGGAGTGCCGTAAAGGTGAACGCTACCGGAACTACATCTGGTAAATGGCGTCAATGCCTTCACTTCATTTGTTTGAGTCAAATGACATTTCTTCACTTCATATTCTACTCCAAATCATCTTCAATGATGCTAGTGAATAACTCTTCTTGAAAGATAAAGTAAGATCTTGCGCTTCATACTCCTTGCTCGAGTATCTACCTTTGCTGTAATTATCCCCTTAACATTTTTCCTCTAGAAAAATGTAAGGGATTTCCTACTTTTCACTTTATCTCACTATCCTTGACGATCTTCAATTCGCCAAATTCCTGATTCCTTCATGTAGCAAGTATCCGTTTGCTTTGGTGTTTTGAAAAAGAAAAGGATAGCTCAGAATCCTTTTTGTTACTCTTCCATCTTGAGGGTTACTCGACACACCCTAATTGTCTTATTGTCCTTGGTTTTCTTCTTCTAATTACTTTCGTCTTCCAACATTGCTAGTGATCTCCCCCAAGTTCTAGGGAAGTCTTATATTTATCCAAAGGTGACCTTCATGTCACACGACCTTCCTTTCGTCGGCCGCTCAATTTTTCCTTTGGTCGATCAACATAGATAGGGAAGGCCTTCAATTCGTTCTCCAGGTTAAGGCTTAGTATACTCTTCGATTTGTACTATGACCGACACACAACATATCTCCCACGTCCTACGTCATATACGTGATCCAATAGCATCTTTTATGCTACAAAGTCATCCCAAGTCTTCCACTTATGGACGACTGATGCCTGGACGTCTTTCGCATCCATTGATGTCGCAGCGAGAGCAGGGTGCTACTTACTCGATTTCGCCGTTGCGGAGTGTCGCGTAAGTGAATTTTATGTTGTTAGGTTACTAACTTTTGGAGGAAGCGGTGGTGACCATTACTTTGAATAATCAAGGATATAGAATTTGGTTTCGAATGAATGAAATAGGAAATATAAAAACAAAAGAATCATTAAGGCTCAAATCAGACTCCTTGCGTGAGTTAAAGAAATCACTTCTATGTCTTTCGTTGCCCAATGGACTCGCACTTAGTGATGTCAATATATGTCACACCGGCTTAGAGTATAGATAGTTGTTTGCGTACACGTGTTAGAATAGAAATATCGCACCAAATATTGGGGTTACAATCCTTAGGACGTGTCGTCTAGAATATATAGGAATGCGTCCTACTAGTGTCATCATATGGCTTTAAAACAGCTCAGCGTTCGCATGTCTCCAACTTCGTTCGACGCTCCCATATGTTTTGCACCATCTTAGATCGAACGCAAAGGTTATGTGTAGTTTCTGAAAGGATATAGTCGCGTCATATCTTGGGACTACAATTCTTAGAGTATATCGTCCAATGTTCGTGGGAAGATGTTCTACCGATGATATCGCGGTGTCGTATGTCAATAATGAGTAGCGGTGTCATAAGAAATATGATGATGGATAATTTTCAAAAGAGCACAAGTGAACGAATGACGGAGGGGTATTTAATGACAACTTTCATACTTAGGAAATTTCTAATTTATAATGGATTTCTCAGAGACAATCACTAGTTCCCAAGCGGTCAAATCTCATCACGCAATATATATCTCGGTAGTAAGGACTAACCACATTACAATCATATCTAGCAGGTACTGGTTCTCAATAGTCAAATCTTAGAGCACAATAACTATATCGATACTAAGGCAAGATTATATACTCATTATATCATTCACGCACTAGTCCTCAAATAGCTCAAACTTAGAGAGTAAAGGCTCTTATATCCATATCGTCCATGAAATTTCATATCAACTCGTCATGCCTATATTTTCTTTCCAAATCAATCATAAATAATCAACATCATTACTCAATAATTTGAACAAGTCATATCCCAAAATGATTTCGTGTCTCATAGTAATCTCATTATTTTAAAGTGCATATGCAACTTAAAGTTCAACATCATGAATCATAAGGCTTTTACGCATGCATTTCTCCCATAATTTCCACATTGCACATTCCAACTTTCACATTGATATTTCAAACTTTCACATTGAATTTCAAACTTTCACATTGATATTTCAAACTTTCACATTGATATTTCAAACTTTCACATTGATATTTCAAACTTTCACATTGCACATTACAACTTTCACATTGCACATTACAACTTTCACATTGATATTTCAAACTTTCACATTGCACATTACAACTTTCACATTGCACATTACAACTTTCACATTGCACATTCCAAACTTTCACATTGATATTTCAAACTTTCACATTGCACATTACAACTTTCACATTGCACATTACAACTTTCACATTGCACATTACAACTTTCACATTGCAATCAAATCATGCCCAAATTCACATGTTATAGCATAGAGTAGCATGTATCAACGAATATCTTTCAATCTTATATTCATTTCACTTCTAATGTGAAAAAGGGGAATCCTACTAAACTAGCATAATCCTCAAGTAAAGCAAGTCTCGGATAGCTATATATGCTTAGGTGAATGTCTAAATGCAACAAGTATTCTCATAAAAAAATGGATTTATTAAAGATCCTTTTTTTTGAAAATGAATCCTTTTGAACATGAGTCCAAATGGCCGTTTGAGTTTTACATGGTCCTCTCATAATTAAACGTAGTTCATGACCTACGTTTAATTAGGGTCCTACCATATAAAGCTCAAACTAGTCCGCTTAACCTTATGCTCGACTCGACTATAAAAATTCGTTTTGAAAAGTGGCTATAGTTTTGGAATTCCCGGAGGAACCCCAATGTTCTCTATAACCTTAGGCTCTGATACCATTTTCTGTAACACCCCAACTAAGGCGGAACGATGAGATGTACAGAAAGTCGAGTATTCAAAACAAAGGATAATAGATAACATTCACCATAGCTTTATTTGATCAAAATAATTTTACAATGCACAAGCATGTGAACCAATTCCCAAGTACAATACGTCTACCATACTTGGATATTAAGTCCACGAAACAAATAACAAATACATGAGATGATATACTACAATGATCAAGGCGGATTCCATTACCCATCACAAGGTTTGATCTTTGACTCCAAAGTGCAATGCAAGTAATCATGATGCATACAATTCCTCAAAGCTAATGCTAAATCCTGAAAAGCATGAAGAAAAAGTGTCAACTACGAAGACGTAGTTGGTGAGTGCATAGGTTTGCAAGTAAATCTCGTTACATATCCATTTCAAAACAAACTTAAAAAAAATATATTATTTCATATCAATTCACCCAAACCACATGACCGACAAAAAGTCGAATATCAAACCATCAAGTTTTCAAGATACCATAACGTCATTTCAAAGAGTTGAGAATCCATGGTAAATTATAAAGTTCTCATTTGTCAAATTTATCGTGAGAGAAAAATATATCAACCGATTAATCATACATCGTACCAAAACCATTCGGTCATCAATATTTCAATATCGCCAATTTCAACAACTTTCAAGATTCCATATAAGGTCCAATACCCAAACCGTATGTTCAATCCACAATATCCAACCATAAATAATATCAATAATATTTAGCCAAAGGCATAATTCGATGAGTTTGTCTTGAGCCACTACTAAGACCCTTTCACGTCCGAATAATAATAATGATAACATGTCCCGAAGATATGATAATAGAAGCACATGCTGTCAATCACGTGCAATAATGATAATAAAAGGGTCGTGCCATGGAGACGACCAATAACAAAAGTAGATTAGAGCACCCCTAGGCAGACCAGAGATGAGGGCGGCCACTCAGGCGGCCAGTCAACCCGCTGCCATCTTGGTGAGTGAGGGGACGAATCCTAGTTGCGCAACCCTCTAACTACAGGCCTCAATGAGTTAATAGTAGTGTACAGGGGACCACCGTTTGACAGTACTCAAGCTCATCATATAACATATAACACGTTGAACATACAATATAATTCCCATATCATTATCATTGTTTCAAAGAATCATTTCATAAGAGAAAATCATTTTAATTAATCATGCTTTTCACCCCGCAAGTAAAACATATAAAAGAGTTTGAAAGGGGGCTATGACTCACCTTGATATGCCGCATATTATATTCACTTATCCAAAATAGGTACTTCCCATCTATCGCTTCCTTGATCATATATTCGTCATATTCCTCAATCACATTTCGAGCCAAGACTATCCCTACGATAGGACTAATATACGTAAGTTCCTATCTTAAGCCATCACTAAGAAATGCCACTTCCATTATGTTGTCATAAATTTTGGGGTCCAAGTATATTGTTAATATTCGCATCTTTTTGGTTGTAGAGAGTGTTGGTGTAAAAGGGTCACTTTCATTATACATGTAGTTATAAGTTGTTAGAATTTCGGTAACTTGCCTTTGATTATCATGGTTCCCATTGTACGCTTTGCTTAATTATGTCATTTGGCATTAGAAACTTTATAATGTTGGTATTCATGAATATTTTCTGATTTATAATCATTTATTCACAATAAATATTTATTCATTTTATCGATCTAGTAATTAAATAATTCCTTAAAAATACTTTTAAGGATCATAGTTGCCTTTGTAATTTATAAATAATTATAGTTGAGTTATATTCTGATTATTATGCTTTTTAACTTAGAGTATTGTGATATATATATTTATTTATGTAATTTTTCTATTAATTAAAAATAGTTATTAATTAGTGATTTTCACTTACTTAATTATTTCTAAATTATATGACATTTGTTCTTTGACTTGAAATGATTTTACTCCAGTAGGTTTTAGTCACTTTCATCATTGGTTGTGATTATTTAACCAATTTCATGATTTATATAATTTATTTATTTATTTATTTACCTTTTTAATTATCATTTCAATTTAATAATTAATAGAAATTCTTAGAAATCACCACATAACTTTTTGGCTAAAAATCCCAGGCCTTTTAGGCAAATTTTATCATGGGAAAAATCATATCAATTCAACCTCTCTTGTGTCTCGCTCATTTTGAGGATTCTAAGTAGCATAAATCGTTTACCGAAATAGTGATTTTAGCCTCATTTCTTCAAGCAATTCAAATGCGTCAAAATGGATTTTCATCCTTATTTCATTATTTACAGAATGTTCATTATATTTTGTGTCTTAAGTCGTGATAGTGGTGGTTGTGTGATGTGTGCAAATTAAAGCTTTCGGTTAGTGCTTATATGAACCGAATTAGTCACTTGTAGGCTTGTCTTTGCCATTTAATAACCAAGTTAAGTTTTATAACTTTTATTTGACATATTCTCAGTAGGTTTATAATACTTTTTGTTACGAGATTGTTGGAGTTGATTAAAGTTGCAATCTAGTGACTTTTAGCTTATTTTGTTGTGAAGAACTTTTACTTGAAATTTTCTGTTTTAACACTTATTTTCATGAAATGTTGAGTAGTCATTCTTGGTTAAGTTGAATTATTTGGACATTTGTGATTTTTATACAGAGACATATATGTTTCCTATATTTATGTGAATTTTTGCTAAATTTTTAGACATTGTTTACTACCTCTAAAAATTACAAAACCAAAGTTGGTCAGAATACTTGCTGCTATGCGACCCGAAATATTTTATAAAAGATTTCTATGATGAACATTTAAGAAAAATCTCCCAATTTTATTTTAAGTTAGGGACACTTTGAAATCAGTTCACACCAAGTTTAAACTTCTGAAACCTATTAGTTAAGAAATTAAAAATCATCGAAGTTGACTCAACATTAAGACAAAAATCCAGTTTTGACCACTTTTGGTAGAAAAATCGTATCTTTTGTTTGGTTTAGTATTTTTGAGTGATTCTAGTTGGCGGTTAAACTTAACTCTTTTATCTACGACTTTTATTTTGAAAGTTTTTCTTGAAACGGCCCTCACATGTGCAGTTCACCCGGTTTAAGACAGAAAATTATTTCTGTCAGAATGTCTTTGATTATAACAACTCACCAATGACCATTCTTGCTTATTTAACACTTGAGTTAATCATTTACAAGATTATTACTTTATTTTTATATCTCTCAACATCAAATTTCTAGATTATTATACTTCTTTTAACATATTTTTCACTTAATACAAATCCATATCCATCTCATAATCCAACAACAAGATTCAACTTTCTTAGATCTAACATGCATTCATTCAAATCAACACTTTTCAATACCAATCTTTATAGATCTATCATTTACAACATAAAAACATCTTTTTAATGAAAAATCTCAGAAATATATTCTTCAAAATATACAAAAACATATAGATCTATCAAAAGGAAAATCACTTTAAAAGCTACTAATCTATAACAACACTTGGGGTCTTAAACTTGTTGAATCCTAGGATCTTTCTCATAGATCTCGACATGCATATGCATGAAGAGAAAGATCCTATCAACTTTGCCCTCATCAAGTGTGTATTACCAAGAAAACAAGAAGAAAACATAAACTTTTGATAAAACCTTTGAATATAAACAAGAACAAGATTAAATCTAGTAAAAAGGATGAAGATTTATACCCTCTTGGATTCGGTTTTGATGATGAAAATGGGCAGAAAATTCGTGGCTTATGAGCTCCTAATATCCCTTAATCCAAGTTTTGAATGACCCTTAATCCTACCTTGAATTAACCCTTGTTTAATCTAGCTTGAACCCTTATTATTATTATAAGTTTAGATTGATTTTTCTTGCCTTGTTCTTTGTTTGTTTGAACCGAAAATAAGAGAGAAAAGGATGAAGGAGAAGAGTTTTTGAGAGAGAAAATGAGTTGTGTGTGTGTATGTGTGTATTGGGAGTGTAAGAGATTTGAGTGTTATGGTGTATGGGGAGTGAGGAGTCTTGTATTTTGGTTGGAGGATGCATGTGGGAGAGTAGGGGGGAAAAGGGGAGGTTTTTACTCTCTTTTTTTTTATAAAAAGGTGCATGTACATATATGTGTATGTATTATTTGTATAAATTATAAGTGTGTTTAAATTTATAAGTTAATTGGTTTTCTAGACAAAATATATATGTTTATATGCGTATATATATATATGTATATATATGTATCGTATATATATATGTATCGTGTATATATATGTATATGTGTACACATTTGTATTTTAGTTTTGTCACTTAGCTCAATGTATGTACATTTGGCATTTATATTAGACATATATATACTTGTTATTATTTAAGCTCACTTTTATGTGCATTTTAGTTTATAAATATATTTTTGAGATAACCATTTTATTTTCAAGTCCACATTTACTTTAATTGGCTTGGTGATTAAGCTGTTGGACAATTTTGTAAGATTTATTGACTTCGTCACAAGTTGTGAGTCTTACATTATTATTTATATAGCTTGGCTTCTTGAAATGAAGTTTTTGGTTTATTGCTGTTTCATCAAGTTCAATTAGAACTACTTTATAGCTTGATATTGTCTTGAATGATTATAGTTATGGTTTATGGCAAAATCTAAGATAGCTAGTCATCTATGGTATTCCATTGAACTAGAGGGCAATTATCACTATGCCTTAGATATCTAGAAGATCAATTCTCTTAATAAACCTCTAGGGATAGATGTCTAGATAAGTCCAAGTAGATTGTCCTAGTCGGATTTTGAGGGTTGTTACAGTTCATGATGACATGTGTGAATTAAATGTTTGTTTGATGGATTTGTTGACGTGCAAATATGTGGTTGTTATATGATTATTGTATGTGCTTGTTTGAGTGTTTACTAGATTAGTTGGGTATATATAGAAGACGGTAATACCTTTGAAAGGTTGTAGATGTGGTGGGAAGGCTGCGGGTGACCCTATATATAAGCATCTATGGCTTTTCAAAAGTAGTATCGTATGAAGTATATACGCATGGTGTTTTGGTGATGTGTGGACATTGATGGCCATTGATGAGCAATTTGTGATGTGTTGATAACAATGAGGGACATGAGGGACAAGATGACAATATAAACGGGAACTTTAAGTTCTTGATGGCATTATACGGGTACTTTAAGTACTTGATGACATTATGGATGACATGAGGACAATCGAGGGACATTGTGTACAAGTGTGAAATCATAGAACATGTTAGACACTTAATTGATACCAAATTTCTCGTTCTTTATGCTTGTTTATGTGTGGATGGCATTGGTACGTGTTCTTGTTCTTTCTTTCCTACGAACTCACCAACCTAGTGTTGACATTGTTTAGTACACTTTTTAGGTAACCAAGATAACCTAAGAGCTTGATGTGCATTGCTAGGAGTTGGACTATGACCATGGATCCGTGATTCATTACCCGTTGATGGGTCTTGCTTAGGATCATTAGCCATCTTTTGATATCATTTTGTAAACTTTTGATGGTTGTATGCTCCTTATGCTTTTGTGACACTGTAATCATATTGTTGGGTTCACGGAATCCTTTTAAATTCATATAGTCTCGTTCTACGACAATTCCATCTTGTGTCATGCTTTTCGGTGCATTTTGAGTCTAGCTCGGGGTGTTACAGAATGGTGGCCCAATGCATGGTCGTAGAGAATTAGGTGGATTGACCTACACTACGGCTTAAGTAAAACTCTTCATATAGCATGCATGATTAGGAATCTTGTATGCAACGTGAACTATATGAGCATTATAAGTGTACGCTTGAAATTCGTAGAAAGGTTCATTATATGTGATAACATTAGTACAATTGGCTTTGCGTGATCAATGTGTTGTTGTGTAGTGGTCAAGTGCATGAGGTCAATGTGGTTATTTGAGGTCAATGAGGTCATGTGCATGTTGTTGGATTGAGATGATTTGAATTGATGATTTAGGGCAAAATGAAGTTATGGCATTAACATGATATAATATTGTGGCAACCCTAAAAGAGCCTGATCAACTATTTTACGGTTACCCGGTATTATAACAAGTTAATGACATCACGGATTGCACATGTTTGGCTTAAAGTATAATAAGGAACCGATATGCTTAATGGGAGTTGATTGGGTGGAGGGTTAGCCGCTGGTACACCTTGTATACAAACCTAATCAATAACTAGAAAGTATATCGGATTTGGATTATACTCTAAACCGCTTGTTTAGTTGCTTGTTATATGATTATTGTATGTGCTTGTTTGAGTGTTTACTAGATTAGTTGGGTATATATAGAAGACGGTAATACCTTTGAAAGGTTGTAGATGTGGTGGGAAGGCTGCGGGTGACCCTATATATAAGCATCTATGGCTTTTCAAAAGTAGTATCGTATGAAGTATATACGCATGGTGTTTTGGTGATGTGTGGACATTGATGGCCATTGATGAGCAATTTGTGATGTGTTGATAACAATGAGGGACATGAGGGACAAGATGACAATATAAACGGGAACTTTAAGTTCTTGATGGCATTATACGGGTACTTTAAGTACTTGATGACATTATGGATGACATGAGGACAATCGAGGGACATTGTGTACAAGTGTGAAATCATAGAACATGTTAGACACTTAATTGATACCAAATTTCTCGTTCTTTATGCTTGTTTATGTGTGGATGGCATTGGTACGTGTTCTTGTTCTTTCTTTCCTACGAACTCACCAACCTAGTGTTGACATTGTTTAGTACACTTTTTAGGTAACCAAGATAACCTAAGAGCTTGATGTGCATTGCTAGGAGTTGGACTATGACCATGGATCCGTGATTCATTACCCGTTGATGGGTCTTGCTTAGGATCATTAGCCATCTTTTGATATCATTTTGTAAACTTTTGATGGTTGTATGCTCCTTATGCTTTTGTGACACTGTAATCATATTGTTGGGTTCACAGAATCCTTTTAAATTCATATAGTCTCGTTCTACGACAATTCCATCTTGTGTCATGCTTTTCGGTGCATTTTGAGTCTAGCTCGGGGTGTTACAGAATGGTGGCCCAATGCATGGTCGTAGAGAATTAGGTGGATTGACCTACACTACGGCTTAAGTAAAACTCTTCATATAGCATGCATGATTAGGAATCTTGTATGCAACGTGAACTATATGAGCATTATAAGTGTACGCTTGAAATTCGTAGAAAGGTTCATTATATGTGATAACATGAGTACAATTGGCTTGGCGTGATCAATGTGTTGTTGTGTAGTGGTCAAGTGCATGAGGTCAATGTGGTTATTTGAGGTCAATGAGGTCATGTGCATGTTGTTGGATTGAGATGATTTGAATTGATGATTTAGGGCAAAATGAAGTTATGGCATTAACATGATATAATATTGTGGCAACCCTAAAAGAGCCTGATCAACTATTTTACGGTTACCCGGTATTATAACAAGTTAATGACATCACGGATTGCACATGTTTGGCTTAAAGTATAATAAGGAACCGATATGCTTAATGGGAGTTGATTGGGTGGAGGGTTAGCCGCTGGTACACCTTGTATACAAACCTAATCAATAACTAGAAAGTATATCGGATTTGGATTATACTCTAAACCGCTTGTTTAGTTGCTTGTTTATATGATGTATTGAACATGAGTATGTGGTTTAATGATGGGCAATTATTGTGAACTTAGTATGATGGCATGATACATAACAATTCCCCTAGAGCATTAGTACTTTTGCCTTAGCGTAACGATATGATTTATGTGTGATATGTCGACATGAGAACATTAACTACTTGTGTGACTAACATGCGAGCATCTTGAGGCTAACTTTTTGAGTCACGTGTTCCTTGTTTTATAGTAATGGTGAGTCCAAGAAGAGCCGGTACTACTTATAGAGAGAATACTCCAGAGCCATAACTGGAAGTTCAAGGAAGAGGTCGTGGTGGTGGTAGAGGTAGAGGTGGTGGTAGAGGCCGAGGTAGGGGCCGTGGAAGAGGTCAAGAGAGAGTTCAAGGTGGTGGTGAAGCACCAACACCCGACTTGGCAACCGTGATCGCTCAAACGGTCACAAACATCATGCCTACCATAGTTGCCCAAGTCAAGGCATCTCTTCAAGCACCCAATAATACGGTGCCAAATGTTGAAGCTCAAGTGAACGTGAACAATGAAGGTGTTCAACCGGTGGTAGTGGAAGAAGAAGAGGCACCGGTAATGCATGATAACTATGTTCCAATGTTCAATCAACACGGAGTGTACCGTCAAGGGTGCACTTTCAAAGATTTCAAGAGTTGTGGAGCCCCGGAGTTTGATGGGAGTGGGGGCCCCATGGCATGTATAAGGTGGCTTGAAGAGATTGAAGCGGTGATTGCTAGGAGTCATTGTACTTATGATGATCAAGTTACTTACTCAACCGGCATGTTTAGAGGTGATGCATTGAGTTGGTGGAACAAGGAAGTGGGGGCGGGCAATGCTATACCTTGGGATCAATTCAAGATTTTGGTGAAGGAGAGATTTTGTCCACCCTATGAGCTTCAAACTCTAACATTGGAGTTCATTCAACTCCAAATGAATGGGGCGGATTATAAGGGGTACATTCGGCGCTTCCAAGATTTGTCAACTCTTATCCCACACTTGGTGTCTCCCGAGGCCCGTACTATTGAAAAGTTTGTTATGGGCTTGACTCCACAAGTCCGACATTTGGTGAATAATATCATGCCTAACTCCTTGACGGAAGCCATTAATCGAGCCGGTAGTGTTACCGGGGACCTACTTAGAAGCGGTGAGTTGAGCAAAGCATCATGAACAAAAAGGAAGGATGTACCGGAGTCAAGTGGGGTGAAGAAAGTGGGTAGGTTTGACCCTAAACGCCCTAATAAAGGAAAAGTGTTTGCGGCAATTGAACCGGCAAAGAAGGCTTATGTGGGTCCTCATCCACTTTGTAATAAATGCTCTCGACATCATGCTCCCACCACCCCTTGTGGGACTTGTTTTAATTGCAATCAAATTGGTCATCTTGCTAGAGATTGTAGGTCCCCGAGAGTGGCTCCTACTCATGCGGTTCCTCTCCGGGCATACCCTCCTCAAGCTAACAATCAAAGGGGTTAACGGGGAGGTTGTTATGAATGTGGAAGCACCGATCATTACCGTAATACTTGTCCTCAGTGGGTAGGACAAAATTTTCAAGTGGCGGTTCATCCAAATCAACTTCAAATCGCCGGTCCTAACCAAAATCGTGGCCAACAAGGCCATCAAGTGCAACCTCGGGGGAGAGCCTTTGCGGTGAATGCAAATGAAGCCCGCAATGATCCTAATGTGGTGGCAGGTACATTTCTTCTTAACGGTCATTATGCCACGGTGTTGTTTGACTCCGGAGCCGATTATAGCTTCGTGTCCCATAGTTTTGTTCCTTTGATAAATGTTCATCCTTGTGCCTTAAACTATGTGCTTGATACTGAAATGGTAAATGGTGCTCTAACTAGACTTAGTCAAGTACTCCGTGATTGTATCTTGACTCTAAACGACGTCGAATTTTACATTAATCTCATGCCTTTCGACATTGGAAGCTTTGACATCATTGTGGGTATGGATTGGATGAAGGCGGTGAATGCGGTCATTGATTGCGGTGAAAGAGTGGTCAAAATACCGTTGTTCAATGGTAAGATTCTTAGAGTCCAAGGTGAAACATCCGATCCCTCTAATTCTAAGGTTTTTAGTGCTACCGTTACAAAGGTAGAATTGAAAACCATTCCTATTGTTCGTGACTTTTCCGATGTCTTTCCGGATGATCTACCGGGTCTACCCCCGTCTCGTGAACTTGATTTTCGTATCAATTTGATTCCCGAAGCCGCGCCCGTGGCTAAAGCTCCATATAGACTTGCTTTGACGGAAATGCAAGAATTAGAATCTCAACTCAAGGAACTTCAAGAGAAAGGGTTCATTCGTCCTAGTCAATCGCCTTGGGGAGCTCCAATCTTGTTTGTGAAGAAGAAAGATGGGTCTTTTAGGATGTGTATCGATTACCGGGAATTGAACAAACTCACGGTGAAGAACCGGTATCCACTTCCTAGAATCGATGACCTATTTGATCAATTGCAAGGTGCCAAATATTTCTCGAAGATTGATCTCCGTTCGGGCTATCATCAACTTAGAGTTCATGAAGATGACATACCAAAGACGGCGTTTCGTACAAGGTATGGCCATTTCGAATTTACCGTTATGCCGTTTGGTTTGACTAATGCACCGGCGGTGTTCATGGATTTGATGAACCGGGTGTGTCGACCCTACTTGGACAAGTTTGTCATTGTCTTTATTGATGACATACTTGTTTATTAAAAAACAAAGGATGATCACGCCGAACATTTGCGTGAAGTGCTAGAATTGCTTAGAAAAGAGAGGTTATACGCGAAATTCTCTAAGTGCGAGTTTTGGTTGGAAGAAGTTCATTTCCTTGGTCATGTGGTTAGTAAAGATGGGATTCATTGTAACATCCGTGAATTTTGACCCGTTGACTTTTCGTGTAATATGACTAACAATTTAAGTTAATGAATTAATTGGGTCGTTTTGTGATTTTATGACTATGTGGTATATTAGTCGGGTCGTCGTATGTGTAGTCGGTACTTAATTGTGCAACTGGTGGTAGTGTGGTTGAAAGGGAAACGGGTCGGCCCGTGGGTAGTCCATGACCCACCAGCCCCCCCCCAAGACCCATTTCCCCCTTATCCTTTTCTCATTTCTCTCATCTCCCTCTTTCTCTTCTATTCTCTCTAGTAAAAGAAACCCCCCCATCTAGTTTTCATTTTCTTCCATCTAAATTGTGTTTTGGAATTGCTATAATACAAGAATCGTAATCATCATCTTCTCATTGTCGCCATCTTTGAAGAATCAAAGGCCGAGTTCTAACATTTCACCCATTTTGACCTAAATTCGGATTTGAGCGCTAGAAAGAGTTTTGGTAAGTCTAAATCATCCCATTTACTTCTATTTATGTTCATTTACTTGTTTCTAGTTAATTTGGTGCAGTTGCAAGCCTTGAATCGAGTCGAATGGCGATTTTGGGTAATTAGGGTTTATTTAGGGTTGGGACGATTCGGCATGATTTTGATGTTAATGGGCGGATTTATGGTATGGGTTAAGTGTGGTTATGTGTAGCAATGCTTATTGATGCTTCAAATTATGTTGCAAACGCTTACAAATCGTTTTGGGTTGTTTTTGGGGGTTTTTGGGTCGGACTTGCAGCTGCTGGTGCTGCTGTTCTTAGGCTTGCCCAGTGTTGGGCGTAACTTACGCCCCTCCCAGGCGTAGGTTACGCCAGGTCTATTTTGTTGGCCGTAAGTTACGCCTAGGTTGGCCGTAGCTTACGCCTAGGATTTACCTTACGCCAAAAATCCCTCTGTTTACGCCACTCCAGACGCCAAAAGTGAACTTTCTAGAGGACCGTAGGTTACGCCCCTATTCACCGTACCTTACGCCCAGTCAAGTTTGCCCAGCGTAGCTTACGCCCCTTCGTGACCGTACCTTACGCCCGTTGTATTTTGACCACCGTAACTTACGCCCATGTTGGCCGTAAGTTACGGCCGTTGTTTTCTGGAATGTTCCTTGTTTGACCTAGTTTGACCTTCTAGACCGTTTTACGCGCCGAGTCTTAATCTAATTCACTTCTTATCTTATATAACATTGATTAAGAGTCGTAGAAGTCATTTAACGTCGGAAAGCACTTTGGAACCCTAATTAGGGTTTTGCCGTTTATTCAATAATTTCGTATTGTGTTTATGTGTGTTGATGAGAATGTATATGATCCATAATTAGGTGTTGGACGCGAGGTGAACTTCGTTCGGAGATAACCTAACTTTATATCGATCTTAGCTTTCATAACCAATCGAGGTGAGTTTCGTATCTCCCTACCCGCTTGGGATTCGGGCTGAAAAGTGTAAACCTGGCTTGTTTACTTGTATTTATTGATGTATTGTTTGTTTGACTTGATTGTTGGATTGATGTGGCGTATCCTTTCTCGATTGACTTGGGTTGTGTTTTCGTTAAGTATTACTTATACATTAGGATAGACGTACATACATGGAAGTCGGTTATGCCTTCCTTTGGGTTTTAGATGTGGTGGGAAGGCTGCGGGTGACCCTATACATAAGCATCTGGGACTTGAAGAAAGTAGAATCCTCTGAAGTATATGTACGTATAGTTGGCTATATTGTGATTAGTGGCTCATGTTTTGTTGATTATTGATCGTCGGCTTTTGGGTATCATACATTGATTTCTGGGTTATGTTTGAGGAAATGTTGATTGTTGGCACAGGTTATCGTATATTGGTTGTTGGTTTATGAAGTATGCATTTACATTTGTTTGTAAGCATTGCATACATTATTGTTGGACCCTCGGCAGGGGATTGCCGGCATCCTGGTGCATAGATGTATGCACCCATTTTGGATGTAGACCTGACCCCGAGTATATAGACATATATATCTCGATGTTTTTGAGATACAGCCTTGTCCATGGCGATGGCAGAAGGGTATCGTTGCATACGTGATTGAAGGTCACGCTTGGGATAGGCATATTTGCTTATTCATACATTTGGCACTTGCATTGATACATACATCATTTGTGCATCCTCATTACACTCTCATTTCTTTTGTGTAATCTTGTTGTTGGACGATATTGTGTTGCTTAGAGGCTCGCTGTAAGTCATGTCTAGCCTCATTCTTATATTGTGATTAGTGGCTCATGTTTTGTTGATTATTGATCGTCGGCTTTTGGGTATCATACATTGATTTCTGGGTTATGTTTGAGGAAATGTTGATTGTTGGCACAGGTTATCGTATATTGGTTGTTGGTTTATGAAGTATGCATTTACATTTGTTTGTAAGCATTGCATACATTATTGTTGGACCCTCGGCAGGGGATTGCCGGCATCCTGGTGCATAGATGTATGCACCCATTTTGGATGTAGACCTGACCCCGAGTATATAGACATATATATCTCGATGTTTTTGAGATACAGCCTTGTCCATGGCGATGGCAGAAGGGTATCGTTGCATACGTGATTGAAGGTCACGCTTGGGATAGGCATATTTGCTTATTCATACATTTGGCACTTGCATTGATACATACATCATTTGTGCATCCTCATTACACTCTCATTTCTTTTGTGTAATCTTGTTGTTGGACGATATTGTGTTGCTTAGAGGCTCGCTGTAAGTCATGTCTAGCCTCCATTCTTATATTGTGATTATTGGCTCATGCTTTGTTGATTATTGATCGTTGGCTTTTGGGTATCATACATTGATTTCTGGGTTATGTTTGAGGAAATGTTGATTGTTGGCACAGGTTATCGTATATTGGTTGTTGGTTTATGAAGTATGCATTTACATTTGTTTGTAAGCATTGCATACATTATTGTTGGACCCTCGGCAGGGGATTGCCGGCATCCTGGTGCATAGATGTATGCACCCATTTTGGATGTAGACCTGACCCCGAGTATATAGACATATATATCTCGATGTTTTTGAGATACAGCCTTGTCCATGGCGATGGCAGAAGGGTATCGTTGCATACGTGATTGAAGGTCACGCTTGGGATAGGCATATTTGCTTATTCATACATTTGGCACTTGCATTGATACATACATCATTTGTGCATCCTCATTACACTCTCATTTCTTTTGTGTAATCTTGTTGTTGGACGATATTGTGTTGCTTAGAGGCTCGCTGTAAGTCATGTCTAGCCTCTATTCTTATATTGTGATTAGTGGCTCATGTTTTGTTGATTATTGATCGTCGGCTTTTGGGTATCATACATTGATTTCTGGGTTATGTTTGAGGAAATGTTGATTGTTGGCACAGGTTATCGTATATTGGTTGTTGGTTTATGAAGTATGCATTTACATTTGTTTGTAAGCATTGCATACATTATTGTTGGACCCTCGGCAGGGGATTGCCGGCATCCTGGTGCATAGATGTATGCACCCATTTTGGATGTAGACCTGACCCCGAGTATATAGACATATATATCTCGATGTTTTTGAGATACAGCCTTGTCCATGGCGATGGCAGAAGGGTATCGTTGCATACGTGATTGAAGGTCACGCTTGGGATAGGCATATTTGCTTATTCATACATTTGGCACTTGCATTGATACATACATCATTTGTGCATCCTCATTACACTCTCATTTCTTTTGTGTAATCTTGTTGTTGGACGATATTGTGTTGCTTAGAGGCTCGCTGTAAGTCATGTCTAGCCTCCATTCTTATATTGTGATTAGTGGCTCATGTTTTGTTGATTATTGATCGTCGGCTTTTGGGTATCATACATTGATTTCTGGGTTATGTTTGAGGAAATGTTGATTGTTGGCACAGGTTATCGTATATTGGTTGTTGGTTTATGAAGTATGCATTTACATTTGTTTGTAAGCATTGCATACATTATTGTTGGACCCTCGGCAGGGGATTGCCGGCATCCTGGTGCATAGATGTATGCACCCATTTTGGATGTAGACCTGACCCCGAGTATATAGACATATATATCTCGATGTTTTTGAGATACAGCCTTGTCCATGGCGATGGCAGAAGGGTATCGTTGCATACGTGATTGAAGGTCACGCTTGGGATAGGCATATTTGCTTATTCATACATTTGGCACTTGCATTGATACATACATCATTTGTGCATCCTCATTACACTCTCATTTCTTTTGTGTAATCTTGTTGTTGGACGATATTGTGTTGCTTAGAGGCTCGCTGTAAGTCATGTCTAGCCTCTATTCTTATATTGTGATTAGTGGCTCATGTTTTGTTGATTATTGATCGTCGGCTTTTGGGTATCATACATTGATTTCTGGGTTATGTTTGAGGAAATGTTGATTGTTGGCACAGGTTATCGTATATTGGTTGTTGGTTTATGAAGTATGCATTTACATTTGTTTGTAAGCATTGCATACATTATTGTTGGACCCTCGGCAGGGGATTGCCGGCATCCTGGTGCATAGATGTATGCACCCATTTTGGATGTAGACCTGACCCCGAGTATATAGACATATATATCTCGATGTTTTTGAGATACAGCCTTGTCCATGGCGATGGCAGAAGGGTATCGTTGCATACGTGATTGAAGGTCACGCTTGGGATAGGCATATTTGCTTATTCATACATTTGGCACTTGCATTGATACATACATCATTTGTGCATCCTCATTACACTCTCATTTCTTTTGTGTAATCTTGTTGTTGGACGATATTGTGTTGCTTAGAGGCTCGCTGTAAGTCATGTCTAGCCTCTATTCTTATATTGTGATTAGTGGCTCATGTTTTGTTGATTATTGATCGTCGGCTTTTGGGTATCATACATTGATTTCTGGGTTATGTTTGAGGAAATGTTGATTGTTGGCACAGGTTATCGTATATTGGTTGTTGGTTTATGAAGTATGCATTTACATTTGTTTGTAAGCATTGCATACATTATTGTTGGACCCTCGGCAGGGGATTGCCGGCATCCTGGTGCATAGATGTATGCACCCATTTCTTGGATTGGCGGGTTATTATAGAAGGTTCATTGAAAATTTCTCCAAGATTGCACAACCACTTACCCGTTTAACTCAAAAGGAGAAGAAGTTTGAATGAGGCGAGAAGCAAGAAATTGCTTTTCAAACTCTCAAAGACATGTTGTGTGATGCTCCTATCTTGAGTCTTCCGGATGGAATTGAAGATTTTGTAGTATATTGTGACGCTTCGGGTCAAGGATTGGGGTGTGTGCTTATGCAACGGGGTAAGGTCATTGCTTATGCCTCCCGTCAACTTAAAGTGCATGAGAAGAACTACCCCACTCATGATTTGGAATTGGGAGCGGTTGTTTTCGCTTTGAAATGTTGGAGACATTACCTTTATGGCACCAAATGTGTAATCTACACCGATCATAAAAGTCTCCAACATATTTTTAATCAAAGTGAGTTGAATATGAGGAAAAGAAGATGGCTCTAACTTTTTAGCGATTATGATTGTGACATTCGCTACCATCCGGGCAAGGCTAATGTTGTAGCCGACGCATTGAGTAGAAAGGAAAGGGTCAAACCAAGACGAGTAAGAGCCATGAGCCTCACGGTGGGACAAAGTATTCGTGACCGGATCATAGAAGCTCAAGTGCAAGCTACCTTACCGGAAAATTTTGGTAATGAAAGGTTAGAGGGCATGGAGCAACAATTTGATAGGAAAGAGGACAATGGGTTATACCTAGTTGAAAGGCTTTGGGTTCCCATCTTTGGTAATTTGAGAACATTTCTTATGAATGAAGCCCACAAGTCGGCTTATTCGGTCCATCCGGGCTCGGATAAGATGTACTTTGATTTGAAAGATTTCTATTGGTGGCCGGGCATGAAACGTGATGTGGCCAAATATGTGAGCGAGTGTCTTACTTGCTTACAAGTGAAAGCTGATCATAAGAAGCCACCCGGTTTATTGGTGCAACCGGTGACACCGGAATGGAAATGGGAACGGATTGCAATGGACTTCATCACGAAGTTACCGAAGACAAGAAATGGTCGTGATACTATATGGGTGATTGTGGATCGGTTGACAAAGTCGGCTCACTTCTTAGCCATTCGTCAGACCGATAAGTTTGACACCCTAGCTCGTTTGTACATTAAAGAGGTGGTGTCTAAACATGGGGTTCCGGTTTCTATTATCTCCGATAGAGATAGCCGGTTTAAATCAAACTTTTGGGAAGCCTTTCAACGAGCAATGGGTACTCAACTTGACATGAGTACGGCGTTTCATCCTCAAACGGATGGACAAACCGAGAGAACCATCCAAACACTTGAAGACATGTTGAGGGCTTGTGCAATTGAATTTGGTGGAAGTTGGGAAGATCATTTACCGTTAGTTGAGTTCTCGTATAATAATAGTTATCATGCGAGTATTCAAATGGCACCATTTAGGGCACTTTATGGTAGAAAGTGTCGTTCTCCACTCGCTTGGGCGGAAATTGGTGAAAGCCAACTTATTGGGCCGGAAATAGTAGTTGAAACAACAAAAGTAATTTCTCAAATTAAGGAGAAATTACAATTGGCCCGTGAAAGACAAAAGAAATACGCCGATGTGAGGCGTAGACCATTGGAGTTCAATGTTGGTGATCATGTGCTTTTGAAAGTCTCCCCGTGGAAAGGTGTTGTTCGTTTTGTAAAGAGAGGCAAGATTGGACCAAGATACATAGGACCTTTTGAGATCATTGAACGAGTGGGCAAAGTGGCATACCGATTAAAGCTACCTCAAGAACTTAGTGGTGTGCATAACGTGCTCCATATTTGTAACTTAAGAAAGTGTTTGGCGGATCCTACACTCCATGTGCCCATGGATGAGATTCAAGTGGACAAGAAGCTCAATTTTGTTGAAGAACCGGTAGAAATATTAGAACGTGAGGTCAAGAAATTGAAGAACAAACGTTATACGATAGTCAAGGTCCGATGGCATGCTAGACGTAGAGCCGAGTTCACCTGGGAGCGGGAAGACTTTATGAAGTCTAAATACCCGCATTTATTTAGTGGTTAGGGTTCTATCGAATTTCGGGACGAAATTCCTTTAACGGGGGAATGATGTAACAATTGTGACTTTTGACTCCTTGACTTCATGTACATTTTGACTAAGTATTAGTTAATCAATATATTCAAGTGCAATTTGTGGTTCAATTGGGTTCAATGTGTTCATATGGGTCAATTATTTAATTAATTAATTTGAGATTTATGTGCTAGTCGAGGTCATTAGTTAGTGCTAATCGATTTTTCATTTGGATGACATTTAATTTAACTAGTGAAATGAAAATGGATCCTATCCATGGGTTATGACCAACCCATGACCCATCCAAGACTAACCCAACCCTCCCCACCTTATCCATTCTTTCATCCATTCATTCATTTCTCTCCCACACTCTCTATCTAACTAAATGCAAGAACATTTACTCCTCTCTCTCTAAATTCTAGTTCATTAAATGTTGTTTCAAGTAAATTAATAACAAAATTCATCATCTTCATCATCACATCTAGCACATATCAAAAATTCAAAGTTCAAGGTGCAAGGAAAGTCTTCAACTAGGTCAAATTCGGGCTTTACTTCTTGTGGAGCTTTTGGTAAGTGAATTCTAGTTCAAATTCATCATTTCAAGTTGTTAAACATGTCATTCAACTAAATCTAAACACTCTTGGTCTTTTGAGCTTCAAAAACCGAAATTAGGGTTTCAAAGTCTTTAATTTAGGTCAAAATCATTTTTGGGTCAAAAGTGATTGTATGAAATGAAATTATTGAGTGGGTTATGTTCAAATAAGTTAGTTATGAATAAAAACGGGTCAATGAACTTCTCAACCCGATTTCTAAGCCAAAAACTAGGTCTTGGGTCGATTTAGGGTTACAAATGGGTCAAGAACGATTTAAGCATGCAAATGGGTTAAAGGGTTGGATTTAAATGATGATACATGTTTAGTTATACCTAATTATGTCTAACTATTCTTAAAAATGGGTCTTGGGGCTGTGCAAATCGATTTCATGGTCTAAATGTCAAGAAATTAGGGTTTTGGGTCGTGTTTTGTGTCAAAATCTGATGCTGGTGTGCTTGTTCAGACCCCGGCGTAAGCTACGCCCAACTTGGCGTACCTTACGCTGCTCTCTATCTTCATTTTCCAAAATAGCCTCTGTTTACGCTAGAAACTTGAAACCAGACGCCAAAATGCACGTTTCTGAGGCACCGTAACTTACGCTCCAATCTCACCGTACCTTACGCCAGTTCAAAGGTGTCGACCGTACCTTACGCCCATAAGGACCGTACCTTACGCTAGTACAAAGTTTACCAGCGTAACCTACGGTGGTTCTGACCGTAGGTTACGCCACCCTATAAAGTGCAATTTCCTGTTTAAATTCCAGCTTGAGTTCTAGTTTCCCTTGGGTCGAATTGAGCATTCAAATGGGTCCTTTCTTGTTTTCTAAAGTATCCTACTCGAGTCATAATACGTATTCAAGCCCCGGGTTCAATTCAAGAGTTCATAAAAGTTAGATAAGGACATAATGGTGTATATATTGATACGTACATGTATATTATGATAGGTGGTGATCGTGTGGCAAATAATTGACGTTCTAGGTCGTTCTAAAAGTCGATAAATCAAGGCAAAGGTGAGTTTTCGTAGCTTCCCTTTCTCTTTTAAGAGTCGGGCTGAAAAGTGTACTATCGTTCATGATGACATGTGTGAATTAAATGTTTGTTTGATGGATTTGTTGACGTGCAAATATGTGGTTGTTATATGATTATTGTATGTGCTTGTTTAAGTGTTTACTAGATTAGTTGGGTATATATGGAAGACGGTAATACCTTTGAAAGGTTGTAGATGTGGTGGGAAGGCTGCGGGTGACCCTATATTAGCCATCTTTTGATATCATTTTGTAAACTTTTGATGGTTGTATGCTCCTTATGCTTTTGTGACACTGTAATCATATTGTTGGGTTCACGGAATCCTTTTAAATTCATATAGTCTAGTTCTACGATAATTCCATCTTGTGTCATGCTTTTCGGTGCATTTCGAGTCTAGCTTGGGGTGTTACAGTTACCAAATCGAATTTAATTAGTGAACAGATTTATTATTAACAAATGAAATATATGTGTTTTTTTGAGATAAATCTACACAATATTTGAGCATCTACAACCATCGATGTTTTATATAGTTATACACTGCGCATTATAACATGTACATTTGTTGTATATGACCAAAATCTGTTGTAGACATATATCACTTTTTTTTAACATCATAATCAATTAACTCGCTATTCAGTTTTTCTTTTAGTTATCATCATGTGATAATCTATTTTATTAGCAACAATCTTCTATAATAATCTTTTTATTAAGCCTAAATATAAACCCAATCAAATCTTTAATAAATAATATAATATATATGTATATATATAGGGGACCCTTATTTTGAGAACCCATTTTTTTGTAAGAACCGTGAGAACTCCTAAATTTCATATTGGATCACATGTTTTTTTTGTTCATTCACATGTGAAACGTTATAAAAACATATGTTGCAGAAGAAATTTTTTTCAAAACCTTATATATAGCCGTTTGTCACATGTGAACAAAAAACGTGAACAAATTTATTCACAAGTTCACAAAAGGCTTACTTTGAAGGTTTCTTAAAAAAGTTTCTTCTACAACATACGTTTTTATATCATTTCACATGTGAATGAATAAAAAAAACATGTGAACAAATATATATTTTTAGAGTTCTCATGGTTCTTACAAAAAAATGGTTCTCAAAATAAGAAAACTATATATATATATACATATGTAGATATATGTATATATATATATATATATATATATATATATATATATATATATATATATATATATATATATATATATATATATATATATATATATATATATATATATATATATATATATATATATATATATATATATATATATATATATATATATATATATATATATATATATATATATATATATATATATATATATATATATATATATATATATATATATATATATATATATATATATATATATATATATATATATATATATATATATATATATATATATATATATATATATATATATATATATATATATATATATATATATATATATATATATATATATATATATATATATATATATATATATATATATATATATATATATATATATATATATATATATATATATATATATATATATATATATATATATATATATATATATATATATATATATATATATATATATATATATATATATATATATATATATATATATATATATATATATATATATATATATATATATATATATATATATATATATATATATATATATATATATATATATATATATATATATATATATATATATATATATATATATATATATATATATATATATATATATATATATATATATATATATATATATATATATATATATATATATATATATATATATATATATATATATATATATATATATATATATATATATATATATATATATATATATATATATATATATATATATATATATATATATATATATATATATATATATATATATATATATATATATATATATATATATATATATATATATATATATATATATATATATATATATATATATATATATATATATATATATATATATATATATATATATATATATATATATATATATATATATATATATATATATATATATATATATATATATATATATATATATATATATATATATATATATATATATATATATATATATATATATATATATATATATATATATATATATATATATATATATATATATATATATATATATATATATATATATATATATATATATATATATATATATATATATATATATATATATATATATATATATATATATATATATATATATATATATATATATATATATATATATATATATATATATATATATATATATATATATATATATATATATATATATATATATATATATATATATATATATATATATATATATATATATATATATATATATATATATATATATATATATATATATATATATATATATATATATATATATATATATATATATATATATATATATATATATATATATATATATATATATATATATATATATATATATATATATATATATATATATATATATATATATATATATATATATATATATATATATATATATATATATATATATATATATATATATATATATATATATATATATATATATATATATATATATATATATATATATATATATATATATATATATATATATATATATATATATATATATATATATATATATATATATATATATATATATATATATATATATATATATATATATATATATATATATATATATATATATATATATATATATATATATATATATATATATATATATATATATATATATATATATATATATATATATATATATATATATATATATATATATATATATATATATATATATATATATATATATATATATATATATATATATATATATATATATATATATATATATATATATATATATATATATATATATATATATATATATATATATATATATATATATATATATATATATATATATATATATATATATATATATATATATATATATATATATATATATATATATATATATATATATATATATATATATATATATATATATATATATATATATATATATATATATATATATATATATATATATATATATATATATATATATATATATATATATATATATATATATATATATATATATATATATATATATACATTAATCAAAGTTATATATATGTATGTGTTGCTAAACTTATTTGTTCTTGTGGATTTGAAGTTATAATATCATCAGGATGATATTGCCACCATTCTACTTCTATGTTGGAACTGCAGTTTGCTTGTTTTAATCTTTGTCTATTTTCTGGTATTTCACTAACAAATATTCTTTTTCTTGCAGGTCTATAGGTGTGATTATCCATTTCAGGGAAGGAAGAAAGGATTTTACACCCAACTGTTTCCATACTTTGGGTTGCTATGTTTCCTGCTGTTAGAAGTATCTTTTCGCCTAATTTATTAAGCAAATTTTCTACTCTTCTGCTGTATTTAAATTCAAAATAGTCTATCATTCCATGATGATAGAATGTAGCTATTTGATCATCTGTCATGCTTGTTTGATCATAATTAATTTGTAATAGCATGAATGAGAATCCTTCATCTCTGTAACTTTGTACCACCTTTACACCATTGTAATGTTTTTCTTTGAAGGCTATATCCAGTATTTCCAATTGTAAATCAAAGAGAATTAAAGGAAATTCTCTTCGAACTTTATCTGCTATGATTTGCTTGGCTTCTGGAAATTCTTCTATGAGTGGCTTTAAAGTTTCTTGAAAAGGAATGTCTAAGAGCCTTGCTTTGAAACTGTCGAGATTTCTGTAGATGAATGTATTTGTTTCTCTTTCTTTTTCTTCAAGTTTTCTTTGAAGAACTTCTAGTTTTTCTAAAAGAATTTTTTCTTTTTCTTTTAAAACTTTATTTTCTATTTTGTACTGTGAAGATTCTTCATCTGTTTTTTGTTCTAAAATTTGTTTTTGTAAATTGGCAATCATTTCTTCTTGAGCTTTGATAATTTGCTCAGGATGAGTTTTTGCCATTTCTGCAAAAGATTTAACTTCCTCTGGTTCTATAAAATAATTTGTTAAACCAAACTGGTTTCTAGCTGCTGTTAAAGCATCTGTAAAACTGTAAAAACCTTTATACAAAGGTTTTGGAACCTGTATATACTGTATAACTGTTTCCCATTTGTTAAAAATTCCAAGTTTTGATCCTCGAAATATAACATAATGAGTAAACTTTTTCTGTTTCTGTTCAGACTGTTTAATAGTTTGTTCACTAAAATAAATGCTTAAAGCATTTAAAATCTGTACTTTAAAGGGTGCTGCATTTGGCATAGTTTGGACATGCCAAAGATTGTCTACTAAACACTGTTGTTTTTCTGTAAGTTCAACTCCTACAAGAGGTCTGAACTTTCTGTTTATATCTGTACACTTTTGAAGTGCATAATTTCCAAAAAATATGGAATCTGTAGACTGTTTAGACTGTGACACATATGAAGGAGTTGCTTTTTCAAACTGCCTTCCTTGTGTGTTTTTATACTGTTGAAACTGTGGTCTAGTTCTTAAATAAGAACTAGGATAAACTGTAGGAATTTGTGATTGGAAGATTTTTATATCTTCTAATCCTGTATTCTGTTGACTGTTTATCATTTCTGTCTGTAGAGAGTTTAATGCCTTCATGCTTGATTGCATTAATCTATCTTCTCTGTTGATTTCTGTACAAGTTTCCATAGATGATGAAACTCTTTTTATCTGTCTAGGCTGTATAAGTTTTCTTTTTCCTTTATCCTTTGGATCCATCTGCATCAAATAATCTGTTAATGTTTCTAGATAACATATCTGCTATCCCATTATTTTTTCCTTTAATATGTTCAAAATTTATTTTGTAACCACATCCCTGTATAATATTTTGTAGATTTACCCATCTTGTTCTATTAACTTTTTTACTTTGATCATTTTTAATAAACTTTACTATTGCTTCACAATCTGTTCTAACTGTAATTGATTATATCCTGATTTTAAATCAAATTTTGAAAATACTTTCTTTTTCTGTATTAAATTAATTAAACTGTCTTTATTTGGAATATTATATCCATCATCTTCTGTATTATCATTTAATCTTTTATAATTATATACTATTCTAGCTTTTCCTCTTTTAATTTCACTATGATTTCTTACTACAAAAGCTGCTGATCTATGAGGACTTTCAGATTTTCTAATCAACTTTTGTTCTAACATTTCTGGTATTTGTTTTCTAAATTCTTCTTTAATCTAATACTAATGGTAATTCTAAAGGTTTTATCTTTTTTACTTCTTCTTTAATTGTTTTAACTAATTTTATATCTTCTGTGTTAAAATGTCTTTGACCATTTTTTGTTGTTTTACTATATAGTGGTCCTACTAATTTTGAAAGGTTTGGTATAAATTTTCTAGCATAATTAACTAATCCCAAAAATGCTTGAATTTGTTTAAGATTTTCGCATTTTTCTGGAAATTCTAAGATTTTTGTAGAAATATGTGGTTGTAATTCTATTTTACCATTACCTATTTCTAATCCTAAAAACGATATTTTTCTTTTAAATAATTCCATTTTTCTTTTTGAAACTACTATACCATTCTTTTTAATCTCTTCGAAGATCTGTTGTAAATGTCTTTCATGTTCCTGCACTGTTTCGCTGGCAACTAAAATATCATCAATATAAACTAAACAAAAATTATATTTAAGAAATATACTGTCCATAAATCTTTGAAAGATTGATGGTGCATTCTTTAGACCAAAACTAAGAACATTCCATTCAAATTGGCCTTCAGAACATGTAAAAGCTGTCCATGGTTTAAAACTTTCTTCTAACTGTAATTGATTATATCCTGATTTTAAATCAAATTTTGAAAATACTTTCTTTTTCTGTATTAAATTAATTAAACTGTCTTTATTTGGAATATTATATCCATCATCTTCTGTATTATCATTTAATCTTTTATAATTATATACTATTCTAGCTTTTCCTCTTTTAATTTCACTATGATTTCTTACTACAAAAGCTGCTGATCTATGAGGACTTTCAGATTTTCTAATCAACTTTTGTTCTAACATTTCTGGTATTTGTTTTCTAAATTCTTCCTTATCTAAAGGACTATATTCTATATTTTGTTGATTTTGTGTTTTTAAAAATTCTAAATTTCCTTGTCCAAGTCTCTTAGTTTAAATCCCTTATTCCCTTAAATATATATATATATATATATATATATATATATATATATATATATATATATATATATATATATATATATATATATATATATATATATATATATATATATATATATATATATATATATATATATATATATATATATATATATATATATATATATATATATATATATATATATATATATATATATATATATATATATATATATATATATATATATATATATATATATATATATATATATATATATATATATATATATATATATATATATATATATATATATATATATATATATATATATATATATATATATATATATATATATATATATATATATATATATATATATATATATATATATATATATATATATATATATATATATATATATATATATATATATATATATATATATATATATATATATATATATATATATATATATATATATATATATATATATATATATATATATATATATATATATATATATATATATATATATATATATATATATATATATATATATATATATATATATATATATATATATATATATATATATATATATATATATATATATATATATATATATATATATATATATATATATATATATATATATATATATATATATATATATATATATATATATATATATATATATATATATATATATATATATATATATATATATATATATATATATATATATATATATATATATATATATATATATATATATATATATATATATATATATATATATATATATATATATATATATATATATATATATATATATATATATATATATATATATATATATATATATATATATATATATATATATATATATATATATATATATATATATATATATATATATATATATATATATATATATATATATATATATATATATATATATATATATATATATATATATATATATATATATATATATATATATATATATATATATATATATATATATATATATATATATATATATATATATATATATATATATATATATATATATATATATATATATATATATATATATATATATATATATATATATATATATATATATATATATATATATATATATATATATATATATATATATATATATATATATATATATATATATATATATATATATATATATATATATATATATATATATATATATATATATATATATATATATATATATATATATATATATATATATATATATATATATATATATATATATATATATATATATATATATATATATATATATATATATATATATATATATATATATATATATATATATATATATATATATATATATATATATATATATATATATATATATATATATATATATATATATATATATATATATATATATATATATATATATATATATATATATATATATATATATATATATATATATATATATATATATATATATATATATATATATATATATATATATATATATATATATATATATATATATATATATATATATATATATATATATATATATATATATATATATATATATATATATATATATATATATATATATATATATATATATATATATATATATATATATATATATATATATATATATATATATATATATATATATATATATATATATATATATATATATATATATATATATATATATATATATATATATATATATATATATATATATATATATATATATATATATATATATATATATATATATATATATATATATATATATATATATATATATATATATATATATATATATATATATATATATATATATATATATATATATATATATATATATATATATATATATATATATATATATATATATATATATATATATATATATATATATATATATATATATATATATATATATATATATATATATATATATATATATATATATATATATATATATATATATATATATATATATATATATATATATAAAGGAATAGTATAATTTACCAAAAGTAAGAGTAGATTAATATATCGTAAAATAAATAAAAATGAAAGGAACAATGTTCTCTCCAAACGAAAGCGGCCACTTGTAACCAAAATAGTATAAGATATATTCAAGGGAAGGGTTCCCTCAAGTTTTCATGTCAGAGAAATTTTGACCATCGGATTAAAATCAATGGTCAAGATTTTAAAATGTTTTTTGAATCTTGACCATTGATTTTAATCCAATGGTTAAGGTTTGTCTAACTTGACCCCTTAAGTTAGAAATAAAGAAATCCTCACCCTATATTCAACTTACTAAAGATTAAACAAAGTAGAGGTCAGAGGGAGTGGTTTCATTTTTGGATTGTTAGTTGTGATGTTATCTTTAAAAAAACGGGTAAAAGCGTCAGTGCACAGGTGATCCACCTGGTTGATAATTATCGAATGTTGTATCGTTTTAATAAATAAAAAAGATATTTCTTTTAGAAGCATAAATAAATAATTGCAACTAACCATTATCTATTATTTTGTTTTTTAAGGCAGAATGGGTGTATGACACATTATGCAATATATAAGGTTCACTTTATATCTTATCTTCCTCATCTCCATACCTCCATTTTCCTTTTAAAAGCTTTTATTTAGATCATACATATATATCACTACTCATCATATATTGCTCAACTTCAACTCTCATATTCACAAAGCTAAGGTAACAAACATCTAATATTCATTTTAAAGTTCTAAAATTACATCAATGATATATTTCAAAAATAACAACAAATTAATATACTAGCTAGTTTTCATTTCTTATAAGTTATTGATGCCATAATTATTGTATTTATATGAATTATAAATATAGTGGTGTCGTATCATGACAAACAATTATTTATTAGTATATGATTTATTATATATATCCTTTTGGCTTAATTATATGTATGTATGTGTGTGTATTTGACTTTTGCAATCATAAATATTGTTTCAAACCTCTATGATGTGATCAATTTTTACATAGTTAAATGATGGCGGCTAACGGGGAGTTGAAGGTGGATGTGGAACATGTTCATCAAGTGACATCACCGCCGTCGTCGGGTGGTGGTGGAGGGGGGCTATCAAGGCAAGGAAGTATGGCGAAAAACAATAATTGCTTATGTTCTCCGACCACCCATGCAGGTTCGTTTCGATGTCGGCTCCATCGAACTCCAAGTGGGATTCAACGCACCAAAAGTATCAATAATAATAATTCTGAATCCAAGCCTCCTGCTGACGATCATAATGAAAATATTGGGGGAATAAAATCCGTCGTGGCACCATGATATATTCTTTTGTTTTAATTTGTGTCATAAAAAAAGTACATGTAAAATGGAGTAAAAAAAACACCTTGACATGTTTGCGTTATATATATATAATATATATATATATATATATATGTATATATATATATATATATCTTTTGCGTGAATATAAACACTCGTATTTGGTTACATATATATATATATATATATATATATATATATATATATATATATATATATATATATATATATATATATATATATATATATATATATATATATATATATATATATATATATATATATATATATATATATATATATATATATATATATATATATATATATATATATATATATATATATATATATATATATATATATATATATATATATATATATATATATATATATATATATATATATATATATATATATATATATATATATATATATATATATATATATATATATATATATATATATATATATATATATATATATATATATATATATATATATATATATATATATATATATATATATATATATATATATATATATATATATATATATATATATATATATATATATATATATATATATATATATATATATATATATATATATATATATATATATATATATATATATATATATATATATATATATATATATATATATATATATATATATATATATATATATATATATATATATATATATATATATATATATATATATATATATATATATATATATATATATATATATATATATATATATATATATATATATATATATATATATATATATATATATATATATATATATATATATATATATATATATATATATATATATATATATATATATATATATATATATATATATATATATATATATATATATATATATATATATATATATATATATATATATATATATATATATATATATATATATATATATATATATATATATATATATATATATATATATATATATATATATATATATATATATATATATATATATATATATATATATATATATATATATATATATATATATATATATATATATATATATATATATATATATATATATATATATATATATATATATATATATATATATATATATATATATATATATATATATATATATATATATATATATATATATATATATATATATATATATATATATATATATATATATATATATATATATATATATATATATATATATATATATATATATATATATATATATATATATATATATATATATATATATATATATATATATATATATATATATATATATATATATATATATATATATATATATATATATATATATATATATATATATATATATATATATATATATATATATATATATATATATATATATATATATATATATATATATATATATATATATATATATATATATATATATATATATATATATATATATATATATATATATATATATATATATATATATATATATATATATATATATATATATATATATATATATATATATATATATATATATATATATATATATATATATATATATATATATATATATATATATATATATATATATATATATATATATATATATATATATATATATATATATATATATATATATATATATATATATATATATATATATATATATATATATATATATATATATATATATATATATATATATATATATATATATATATATATATATATATATATATATATATATATATATATATATATATATATATATATATATATATATATATATATATATATATATATATATATATATATATATATATATATATATATATATATATATATATATATATATATATATATATATATATATATATATATATATATATATATATATATATATATATATATATATATATATATATATATATATATATATATATATATATATATATATATATATATATATATATATATATATATATATATATATATATATATATATATATATATATATATATATATATATATATATATATATATATATATATATATATATATATATATATATATATATATATATATATATATATATATATATATATATATATATATATATATATATATATATATATATATATATATATATATATATATATATATATGTTTTAGTTTTCATAATTATATAGTATGTGTAGTGAGAAATTTCAACCCTCCCAAATCACCAATCACATCTCTCCAACTCATTTTTCATTTTCAACCCTCTCAACCAACCCTCCCAACTTATTTCTTAGGCATTCATCACTTTCTCAACCCTCCCAAATTTTTTTATTTTCTTTTTCATTTAATTTAATCAAACATTTATAATAAAAACTTAAAACATTTCATTAAAATAAACTAAACATTACATAAACATAAACATAATTTAAAAATTACATAATCATAATTAAAAAAACTACATAAACGACATATTTAGAAAATAAAATACTACATCACAATAAAGACACCTAAATCAACGCCTCGATCAGTGGTGGTCGCGGCGCTGGGTCGTCAAGGTATGCTAAGTCCAAACCCGATACGTGCGCTGTCAGATCATACCGGAGGTGATGATGGACTTCTTCGTCATGTAACTCCCTTAGCACGTTCCAGGCATAAACTATAGGGACAGGTGGATCCATAATACAAACCGGTGATATTGTCCTCCCGTTATCTTTTATGGTCATGTTGTGCAATATAGTACATGTGGCGAAGATTTTCCCAATCTTCTCCTTTGTCGTGAACCGGAGGGGACGCTCCAAAATCTTCCATTTCCCCTTGAGAACACCAAAAGCCCGCTCAATATCCTTTCTTTCCGCCTCTTGGAGTCTTTTGAACTTCTTTTCGTCCTCTTCGACTGGATGCGGATATGCCTTAACAAACGTAGACCACCTAGGATATATTCCATCGGTAAGGTAATATCCACGCTTGTAATGTCATCCATTTACGCTAAATTAACTGTCTGGTGCGGATCCATTACGCTCGGAATAAAACAATGGCGACTGGTTCAAAACGTTGACATCGTTGTTTGATCCAGCAGGACCAAAAAACGAATGCCAAATCCACAAGTCGTAAGAAGCAACACACTCAATCATAATAGTCGGCACCTTATGATCACCCCTCGTGTATTGCCCTTTTAAGTATTTAGGACACTTACCCATTCGATGTGTGTACAATCAAGACTACCAAGCATTCCTGGAATGTGGTGTCTTTCTTCATGCGCTTGTGTGATGAGAGCAACGTCGTGAGATGTCGGCTTACGTAAGAACTCCGGTTTGTATAAAGCAATGACCGCATCACAAAAATACTCGAGGCTCTCACGTGATGTTCTGTCCGCCATGCCTAAATACTCATCATACGCGTCTGGAGGTTCACCCGTCGCCAATTGTTTGATCGTCGATGTGCATTTTTGTAGAGCCGTGAAGCTTCTTTTCCCCCGACCGTCGTATCGTACTTGAAAGTACTCGAACCTAGCTTCAATATCACCAACAATCTTCAAAAACAACCTTTGGCTCATGCGAAAACGATGACGGAAAAATGGCTCGTCGAATTTTGAGTCTTCAACAAAGTAGTCACGCATTAGTATATCGTGAGCTTCGACCCGATTTCGGTCGATGTACCTACGGGTGTCGTTAGAGCTTCCGGTGTCTTCATACGCGTCTAAAACTGTTTGGAAAAACTGAAAAGTGCTCCCCGTTGATAAGTCGGAAAGAGAAGGGGGAACACAATATGAAGACGAGTCGGAAGATGATTCCATTTTGTGATAAAAGTGAGGTGTTTGGGTTGAAGATTTTATATGAAAAGTGTTTGTGTAGTGTATATAATTGTTGTGGTTGTGTGTGTGTAAAAAATGGGTTTAAATAAGAAAAAAGGGGGTTTAAATTTTTTTGGCCGTAGCTTGTGGCCCCCACACGTTCCAACGTTCGAAAATCCCAACCCTCCCCCCTTACCCGCGCCTGGCTTTAATCCCGCTCAACCTCAGCCCGCTTGGAGCCCGCCTTAGCGGCGACGGTGTGTTTCAGCGGGTTGGGTCAACCCGTGGTGAAGCCCGCTTCCACTCCGTAGGACCTAAAATAATTATGAGAAAATAGTTAAATACAAAACGAGGAAATGTTGTTGGCAATAATAAGTCATAGGGTGAGAAAGTAAAAAAATGTCATGATGATGTGGTGACAAGATATAAGGGAAAAAGTTGTCACTGTTTGAAGAAGCCTGTAATCTAATCAACATTTCAACTCAATAGGGTGGATTTTGGTAAATAAGCTTATAACAACTTATTTTTCCATAAGCCTTTTGTTTGTTGTACATATTGTTAGATGAGCTTATTAAAAAAAGCTCCTCTTTAACAATTAAGTTACTTCACATTTTAGGTACAACTACTAGCTTCAACTTCCACATATAATGGCATATGACTATCGACATAAGACAATAAAGAAAAGAAAAAGAAAACGATTTTATAATAAAAAATCATTTAGTTAAAACATTAATAAATTGAAACTACTAGTATTTTATCCCGCGCGTTGCCGTGAAAGATGGTTTTTACAAACATGGAACAGTCACTAACAAATATTAACTTCGGATTGTTGACGGAACTATATAATACATAAACAATAATTTATTAGAAAAAAAAATGAGAAGATTTAGAACTCTGAGATTTTATCAAAAATTTTTGCATAATAAGGTAATACCCTGATGCTTTGAAGCTATAACTTTTCAAGTTGCAAGCGTATGCATAAGAATGTAGTTGAAATAGACTAACAACGATAGTGATATAGTGGACGGAAATGGTGATGACAACGACGATATTACTAACTAAAATATTTAACGTTTTTTAAAGATGACAATTAAAAAAATATACTAAAGTATTTAATGATTTTTTAAAAGTATAACTCAAAAAATATATTAGATCAAGTTTTAGAAAATAATTTTGAGAAAGATAGTGGCTAAGTTAGAAATAAATTTTAAAAATTATAAAAGGTAGGGGTAAAAGAAAAAAGCTAATATAGTCAATAGGTAAAAATGAAAATCTATGTAATTTAATTGCTAAAACCAGCTGGGTTGGATCAGTGGTTAGAGCCCTTGCCTCTGGAGACAGAGGTCAAGGGTTCGATCCTCATGCCCAGTAAGGCTGGAGGTCCTTTTCTACCTATGGTAGAACATGGAAGCAGCCTCTCTACCTTTGGTAGGGGTAAGGCTGTCTACATCTCAACCTCCTCCATACACCGTCGAAGACGGTATTGGGACCCAAAACCCGTGGAAGACGGCATTGGGAGTTACTTACTTATGTAATTTAAGGATAAAAAGATAAAAATAAGTTGAAAGTAGTATCTTGTGGTTAAAAGGTAGTACATTCAAGTTTGTAGAAAATATAAGAGTTTATACATATTTGACTTGTACATATTGTTAGATGAGCTTATTAAAAAAAGCTCCTCTTTAACAATTAAGTTACTTCACATTTTAGGTACAACTACTAGCTTCAACTTCCACATATAATGGCATATGACTATCGACATAAGACAATAAAGAAAAGAAAAAGAAAACGATTTTATAATAAAAAATCATTTAGTTAAAACATTAATAAATTGAAACTACTAGTATTTTATCCCGCGCGTTGCCGTGAAAGATGGTTTTTACAAACATGGAACAGTCACTAACAAATATTAACTTCGGATTGTTGACGGAACTATATAATACATAAACAATAATTTATTAGAAAAAAAAATGAGAAGATTTAGAACTCTGAGATTTTATCAAAAATTTTTGCATAATAAGGTAATACCCTGATGCTTTGAAGCTATAACTTTTCAAGTTGCAAGCGTATGCATAAGAATGTAGTTGAAATAGACTAACAACGATAGTGATATAGTGGACGGAAATGGTGATGACAACGACGATATTACTAACTAAAATATTTAACGTTTTTTAAAGATGACAATTAAAAAAATATACTAAAGTATTTAATGATTTTTTAAAAGTATAACTCAAAAAATATATTAGATCAAGTTTTAGAAAATAATTTTGAGAAAGATAGTGGCTAAGTTAGAAATAAATTTTAAAAATTATAAAAGGTAGGGGTAAAAGAAAAAAGCTAATATAGTCAATAGGTAAAAATGAAAATCTATGTAATTTAATGCTTATAACCAGCTGGGTTGGATCAGTGGTTAGAGCCCTTGCCTCTGGAGACAGAGGTCAAGGGTTCGATCCTCATGCCCAGTAAGGCTGGAGGTCCTTTTCTACCTATGGTAGAACATGGAAGCAGCCTCTCTACCTTTGGTAGGGGTAAGGCTGTCTACATCTCAACCTCCTCCATACACCGTCGAAGACGGTATTGGGACCCAAAACCCGTGGAAGACGGCATTGGGAGTTACTTACTTATGTAATTTAAGGATAAAAAGATAAAAATAAGTTGAAAGTAGTATCTTGTGGTTAAAAGGTAATACATTCAAGTTTGTAGAGAATATAAAAGTTTATGCATAGTTGACTTGTACATATTGTGCATAAGTAACTTGTATTATTTACATTGCTTTTTAGTATATAGATAATAGATAATTTGTTTAGTGCACTACTAAATATCTTCAATGCAAGGATTAATAATGTGTTGGAGTAGAAATTCGCCCTTATATTATTGTTTAATCTCAAATTTTAAAACCAGTATACGAAGAGATTGAAGAGTGGAAGTTTTATCGATCCGGACCAACAAATGCTTCTTCAACAATCGGACTTCCTTAAGGTACAAAATTGCTTCAGTATGGTGGCGATTGATGGCTCCTGCTCGACTATGCATCTAAAACCAATGGATTAGTCATTTATTCATATTCATTTCGATTTCATTAGCTATGTCTAGCTGTAAATTTTGTATTCCATAATCCATCTTTTGGTATCACTGCAGATAGGTTATGCATGGTTTAATATTCGGTTTTGGTTTATGGAAATGTTACAAGTTCCTCACGTTTTATGTATCAAGTATAAAGTTCCGAATATTAAAAAGAAAAAGAAAAAAAATTTGGCCAAAAAGAGTAAAGGCGTGTTTGGTTTGTAGTTGGGTTTAATTATGGGCATGATCAATTTGATATGATGAGTCATATGCTCGTACAATTCGGCGGCGATGGTGGTAGTGGCGGGCGGCAATGGCGGCGGCGGCGGCGGTGACGGGTGGTGTGGGCGGCAAGGGTGGTGAATGTAGAAGTAATTGATTTTAAAGGAAGTAGTGTAGTTATTTTAAGGATTGAAAGATTTATGTTGTAAATTATTTCATTAAGAGTATTAGTTATCTAATACTATCTTATAAAGCATTTTGCCCTTTTTAAAATTTCAAAAGATGATTTGAACTACCTAAATTACCCCTCTTCTTTATTCACTAATTTAAACATCTCTACCTAATATACCTATAATACCCTTAAATCTCAACCATTCATTTTTCTCTCTCTCCTCAAATCTCAATCACTCATTTTTTTCTCTCCTCCATAAATCATTTTTTTCCTCTAATTCATTCAAAATCTTTTATCTCAAAAACCGTATATCGATAAATTATAAAAATTGTATGGGTGTTCTTAAAATTTCATGCTCTTTCATTAGAGATGTCATTCGATATACTTTTGACGAATTTTTAAATCCAAGGGCGGAGCCTGTACGGCTAAGGCATTTGGCTATCATACTCTATGACTTTGACCTATCACCCCCACCATCTCACTGCCGCAACGCGCGGGCACTATCTCTCGTGGGTATATTAAGTGGAAATGTTTAAATTAATGAATAAAAGATAGAGGTATTTTAGATAATTTAATTTCTTATTTAGGATTTTTGGGGATAGATTTTATAAGGTATTATCTTTTATAATGTAATATAGATATAGATATAAATTATAGATAAAAATATGGGCATATGAATAAAATCCAAACACAACCCTTTTGATGGTAGTAGTGCTGTCGCGGAGAGCTTAGGATTTGGTTTTAGCCTGTTAGGGTTGGTTAGCCAAATGATTCGTCAAAAACCATTAAGTACCAAAATATCGTTATTTTGGTCTATCTTCTTTTATTATACTAAAACACAGCTGTTCTAATAGCTTATTGACCAATCAAAACTCTTGATTTTCTTAAGTTTTTAATTTTGACTTTTATTATTAAATTAATATATATTTTACACGACTAATCTACTCATAGTTAACAATTAATATGTGTCTTTTATTATGAATCATTATATATATCCGAAATCCTTGAATTTGATGTGTATATCCATTAATTGACCTTATCTATTGGTCTATAAATACTAGATACAATGTAATCTTTTTCTTCTTTTTTTTTTTTGAGAAAATTTCATTACATACCCCTGGGGTATGTCATATTATCAAGTTTCGTTTCTCTCGTTTTTTCGTATCATTACATACCCTATGGTGACATTTTGTATCATTGGATACCCCTCACCCTAACGGACGTTTGTGACTCTCCGTTAACCCCCTCATGTGCATACTACGTGAGGGTATTTTAGTCTTTTTCACTACAAAAATCTTCTTCCTTGGTCAAAGTTTGTTTTCTTCTTCCTCTTCCCAACCCATTTCTTCCTAAACATATCTACCCAAAACAAATTAATCTACCCAAAACAAATCAAACAAAAATCTAAGATATGTTACAGACCAATATCAATATACATACACAAGATCCATCTGTTTATCTATATCTTTGTATATGTAAGTCCCAAGTCTATATATATCAATATGTAGAAACTGGCTATACACACATACATACACAGTATATACACATACACACCATTTTTCTCTGATCTCTCTCTAACTCACTACCATTGTTTTTCACATTCTGCTACCAGATCCGGCAAGGCTCGTCTCCCTCTTTTTTTTTATGACAGTTACAACTTACAACTCCGGGAAACCACCACCAACGATCGACCATCTGCCACATACTTCGGGTACAACAAAAACCCCATCCCAACGAAACCCACCACAACCAGCCACCAACTTCACCACCACGCATTACCCATCGGCCACCTCCACCGAGAACCACCAACTCCCAACTACCACCACAACCCCAACCAAAAACGAAGCAAAAGGAAGATAAAGAGAAACGAATCATCTAGGTTTTATTATTATTATTATTATTATTTTTATTATTTTGTTAATGAGATCTAAGGTGGGTTTTTATTGAAGTAGTGATTAAATAAAAGAAAATAGATTAAGTGGAGTTGGAATGAGGGTTAAAGAAGGAAGAAGAAAGGGGAGGTGGTTCGGTGGTCATGTAGCAGCGGTGGAGGTGGTCTGCTGGTGGCGGAATTGGACGGTGCTCCGGCGGCAGAGGTGTTGGCCGGCCGAAGTTCTACAAAGAGAAAGAGAGAAAACTGGTCTTGATGTGTGTATATAACATACTATAAAACTTTCCTCTAGTATTGTTCATGACTTTGTTATGGTTTTGTAGATTTGTTTATGGATTTTGTGAATTTGGGAAATGTTTTGGGAATATATGTTTTATAGATTGTGATGTTGGCTTTGGAAAGAAAAAGATTTTAAGAGGATAGGTTTTTGATATGTTTATGTCAAAATGGGTGGATAAAAAATGTTATAAGGATATGTTAGATGAGAATGGACTAAAATACCCTCACGTGGTATGCACGTGAGGGAGTTAACGGAGAGTCACAAACGTTCGTTAGGGTGAGGGATATCTAATGATACAAAAAGTCACCATAGGGGTATGTAATGATACGAAAAAACGAGAGGGGTGAAACTTGATAATATGACATACCCCAAGGGTATGTAATGAAATTTTTTCTTTTTTTTATAACATAGCACGAGTTCATTTAGTATTTAGTTGATATATAAGAAAAGGTCCATTTATATTATTTTAATTGAATCCTAAATTTAAACCAATATGAACTCCAGTTTCACGCTATCTCTCAATCAAAAAGTACAAAATTTTCTCTTTTTATGTATTGATTTTGTGTATTAATGTTCACAGTTCCGATTATCACTCAAATCAAGAGTCGATCCTAATTGTTATCAAATCATCTAATATTTATAATGTCGTAAGTCCCGTGTTAGACACGGGTCTAAAATCTAGTTAAATCACATAACTATAGTTAATGAATAAGGCAAAAAAAATTTCAAAATGGTTCAAAATATACATTTTATAACTTTATACTAATACTAATATTATACTGTAGTTAATATTTCAGCATATCCTCTACATAATGTACGTGTTACCCTAATTGAAGGGTTTGAAAAAGCATGATCTCATACCAATTTTAATTTCCAATCTAAAAAGCCAAACAATACAAATCACTTTCTTAATTTCCCTTTTTTTTTCATCTGATACCCTTAAATCAAATCAAACACACCATAAAAATCTCAAAAGTGAATTCAAAAGTGGGGATGAATAGTGTTGGCATCTAGGCATGTTTCCATGAAACTATGAAAGTGGTACAATGCTCATTATATAAAATAGAAATACATAACTCTATGAACATTTGCAAAGGATCGGTGATATAGAAAAGGGGCGATCACTTAGGGAAGGTTGGTGATAGGTTGGGTCATGTAGGTGTTGGGTTTAGGGCCTAATTTAGTATTGGGCTAAAAGTTAATATTATATCTAATGGATCCGACTTATCAAAAAGCTTAAATGCCCCATATGCTTGAGACCGTTAAACTTCAAGTCTTCAACCCACCCACAAGCCACAGGCTAACTTTATTTGCATAATAATTCGACTGACTATTAATACATTCATGAGAAATAGAATCATGACATTGTTTGTTGATTGCTTTCGTATACTTATTATTGCAATATTAATTTTTCCAAAAGGATATGAAAGAGTGTTTGTTAATTTTCTTTTTCTTTTTTAAATTTATTTTAGTCTATTCTTTTACATATTACTAGAGTAAAGGCCCGTGCGTTGCACGGCGAGGTAAGCGGTTGGTATTCACGTCTATTTTCGGGTGTCGTGGTATGCTGGCAAGAAAGAACGGTATTGGGCCAATTAGGGGTTTCTTCATTTTTGGACCAAAATTGAAAATAGAGTTGGGCGATCCATGATGGTAACAGGTCCAAACTAATTACTCGATCATTGCAAAATAACTTGCTCGGATGGATGCACACTCCAGATAGCAACTTTCTTTATCACTTTGTATGAGATACCTGTAGAAGACCAGAAAGATATAAAAGATATCAGCAATATGAACACCAAATCAGAGTTCCATATTAATTACTCGATCATTGCAAAATAACTCCAGATAAATAACAAAACACTTGCATTAAATAGATACTCTACACCCTATCTCACCATAGATTAACTAATCATAGTTGTCTTGACTCGACTCGAAAACATGATTTTTTGACTCGTGACTCGAAACGTGACTCGACTCGTAAGAGTCAGGACATTGTTAAATACTACATAATATAGTATAATTATATATATGTGACGTCTTTAGAGGCAAATATAAGTTCGTTATCTTAAAAAATTTACCAAAATATTACATATTCAATAGTTTTTGAGACATAAACTTACAATTTATCTCCAAATTCGCAATAAAATGATCAAAACTACATAATTAACACCCAAAATAATGTAGCAAATTAAGTATAATATATAATATATAACCATAGTATCAAATTACAATAATTATAAGTTTGCGACTCGTAACTCGGTCCAAGTTCACATAGCGACTCGTAAGAGTCTGGACAAAAACGAGTCACCTAACGAGTTGACTCATTTTTGGTGAAAATCGACTCGACTCGTAAGAGTTTAACAACTATGTAACTAATAACATTACACATTGCAAGTTAAAATGCTATGAGCACACATCCATATACATTTACAGTACGTATCTTTTTTCTGTATCTCATAACTAAAAGGGTACAACTTTAGAGTAAAGTTCAGCTAAAAGATCCTCCAATTAAAACGGTCAATCCTAATTCAACCATACCAAATTATCGATTCATGAACATGTTTACTTGAGCATCGCAAGTTTCAAAGACTCATATGTTCCCATGGTCACCTTTGTTATTTTCTGGAAAAGATGTCATCTTTTTTATAAAAATCCTAATCTCAATTATTAAGGAAAGGCAAACCAAGTGAGGATGTCGAAGTCGTGCAAGCAAATCTAGCCTAACTTAAGGTTTCTGTTTGTGAACTTTTTGGACGCCGTTGTCTTATCGAAATTCCTATTCCATTTTCTAGATTTCCTTTCTAGATCTAGGACAATAAAATTGCAAAGGTATATAGTCAATCTTACGTGTTAAAAATATGGACGTTACGCTCAATGGTGGTAAGGTTGAGTCAAAGTCTGAACTATTATTTAAACAATACTTTGCTTATAATCATAAAACACTTATTATTCGAATATAACATACAAAGAGATTGACAAAAAACAGTGCGAGGAAAGCCTAACTTAGCGGAACCCGTTACCAACTGTTCTGCAAATGACCCATTTCAACCCATTACCGACCCCGTTACCCATGTCACCTCCAATTGTCATTTTATATTGTACCTTGCCAGCAGCTGAAACTTACCCTATTAAAGTAGATCTAGGAAAGTCTTTGTAGCATTCCTTCAGTTCTGTCATTGTTATAGCAAAAAATAAAAATATCAATGTTGACATGTTTACCCACCTATCTAATATAGTAATATGTAGGATGAAGTTCAGGAGATATGGTAGCAATGATCATGATCCCAGCCCAAAAATAGCCCGAAATTCTTTTTTTTTAATGAGCCAGAAAAATGGTTTGTTTGTTCTGCTTTAGCAAAACCTTGTTCGCCTCCTGATCAAGTGTACACGCTCGAGATGTGCGTGGCTAGTTTGGATCATGAGAAAAGCATCTATGTTTTACAAAACTCAATAGAACTCAGCCCTCACAATGACTAATGAATCTGGTATTTGAATGATCCGATCAAAGCCGGACATCAGCGGTTTTGAATTCGAGCCAAAACAAAATGGGCAAGACCAAAAAGGGAAGGTACCTTTAATCTCTAAACAACATATGGTTTGTAGGTGTTGGTTGTTGGTCTCGCAGTTTATTGCTTTTTCGACTACCTTCTTTATTGTTTACATTCATTAAGATGATTGAAAATTGATTGCTGACTTTTCATTCTTCCTCTGCTTAATTCGTGATTGGAAAATAGACCTTTCACCTCTTTTTGATTATTATACTATCACACATTCATTTACCATCAATTCATGCATTAATTCCATTACAACATATATACACGTATATATGTACAACAAAAAATAACATATATTATTACACTTGCATTATATCTTGAACATAAATTAGATGCAACAAAACTAAAATCCGATAATTACAAAACCGACTCACAAAGCCAAACTAATTAACCTCATTAATTACCATCCCAATATTAATGCATTCAATAAAACACTATGAAATCAACTACAAAAAACATAATTCACGAAAATATGCAAATAGTTTTGTATTCTTACATGTCATTAGTAGAGAAGATTAGTAAAGAATATGATCAGAATTAAGCACTTACAATTTACAAAGCTTCTTCCATCCAACTTTAGAATATATATAGATAAATACGCGAGAATGCTATGCTAATAATGTCTGTAATAAAAAGGTTCAGAATGACAAAGAATCAACTGTTAGAGTACCAAGATGTGAAGGGAGCACACACCATTTTTAAACATCATTTACAGTCGGGGACGGAGCCAGAGTGTTTTTGGTATAGGGCAAATTTAAGAGTCGTTTATTATATTAATCAGAGTTCTAAAAGTATTTTTTTTTTTACTGTAAAAAAATAGGCTCTAACTCGAGAATAGAAAAAAATGAGCCCCTAAAGAATTTGGTTAACGTCGGGTTTAGTCAAATTATCAACAGTCGGTGTTAAGATGGTTGAATTTCGCTGAGGTGATGCAGGCTATGGGAACGACTATCTTTAACATCGGTCTTTGAAATTTTGGAACCTGATATGACGGAGGAGTTGCGTTATCTACCAATAAACTAAAACAGGATTGACATGTTCTTGAAACGACACGTGGCGTAATCCTTGATCGACACGTGTCATTTTAATTTATTTATTTTGTTAAATTAGCTTTTTTAGTTGTATATAAATTCAACTAGTGCTCAGACCCGTTCAATGGACGAGTAGTCTCAAAATATATTAATCAAAGCTAAAAAATTGGAATTCAAGTGTATTTAGATTAGCTAAGTCATATAAAACTTAATTAATACGAAAGCTAAAAAAGAAACATACGAAAATTAACTCCATATAAATATTGATTCTAGTTTACCCTTTTTTTTCAACTTTAATTAAATAAAAAATTTGCAGTTTCTTATATTCTAAAAGTGTAAACTATATAATTTGAAAAATACATACCAATTCATCAACAAAGACCATCTCGAACGTTCTGATTTTCTTCGGGTTGTTCCACTCCGGAACAGTCCATACATGCACAACACGGAGTCATAGATGATGGTTAACATGTGTTGGTTTAAGCTCTTCAAGATGAACTAATGTGGTTTTATTTTTTGTTGTTGAAGAAGAAGCCATAACGAACCTATAATGGACAACAAACTAAATTAAACGAAATAATAATAACAATAACATAAGAATTAAATGTTAAATCATAATAATAATAATGATAATAATAATAATAATAATAATAATAATAATAATAATAATAATAATAATAATAATAATAATAATAATAATAACAATAACAATAATAATAATAATAATAATAATAATAATAATAATAATAAAATAATAATAATAATAATAATAATAATAATAATAATAATAATAATAATAATAATAATAATAATAATAATAAAGTTTTTTTATTATTAAAACTAAAGGTCGGTCATAGATAAATAATATTAGTAATAATAATAATAATAATAATAATAATAATAATAATAATAATAATAATAATAATAATAATAATAATAATAATAATAATAATAATAATAATAATAATAATAATAATAATAATAATAATAATAATAATAATAATAATAATAATAATAATAATAATAATAATAATAATAATAATAATAATAATAATAATAATAATAATAATAATAATAATAATAATAATAATAATAATAATAATAATAATAATAATAATAATAATAATAATAATAATAATAATAATAATAATAATAATAATAATAATAATAATAATAATAATAATAGTAATAATAATAATAATAATAATAATAATAATAATAATAATAATAATAATAATAATAATAATAATAATAATAATAATAATATATAATAATAATAATAATAATAATAATAATAATAATAATAATAATAGAATAATAATAATAATAATAATAATAATAATAATAATAATAATAATAATAATAATAATAATAATAATTATAGATATCTTTATTAAACTTAGAATTAAACTCTAACTCTTGGCTTATTTATACCAAAGACATTATTACCTTATTTGATTGATCATTTTCACATTAATATATTGTCTCATTTTCTTTCTTAATTCTTCAACTCATATTACTTATATTAATTATAATAAGTTATTAACATGAAGACTTCAAAAATTTGAGTTTACGATCCGAAATCACAAGGCTATTTGCCATCATCCACTATGCTTACAAGTTCCGATTTTGATGTGGTTCTAAAAATTTAAGGTAAATCCAAAACTCTAACTAAACATATATTATATTTATCATTAATGTTTATTATAATTTAGTTTCGATCATCGATTTACTTTAACCACAATTTATTTCATACTCACGAATCATGTATGAGACATATTCTTTATGATACAATATATATAGCTACTGTACATCGTACGGGTATTAGGACTAGTATTAAACAAAATAAGATAAGTTCATCGAAATCAATGATATAAAGTAGCTTCTACATATCTTTTCTACATTGCTATTGTGATTACTATTATATGATAATTTGAAAAGAAAATAACATTCACATACAACTATATTATCAATGTACTATACGTTTACCCAAACAAAGAAAACCCCCATTTTTCAACCTTTCTTTTTCTAATCTATTAATAATCAAAATAACTCAAGATTTTTACTCTACCAATAGAAAGATTTATCTCAAAATTAATGCTTCCAGTGATATACTTCCAAAGAAGAGGCTTATGACAACAAAGATTACATTTGTATGTATTCTCTATTTGTTTATATTTTTTAAAAACAAAATTACAAATATACCTAAAAAAATTTACATTGTACCAAAATTGGATTGGGGGTAGTTGCCCACACTGCCCCCATTGTAGCTCCGTCCTGTTTACAGTACCACAAACATTTACTCTAGACAAACATGGACGGAGCTACAATGGGGGCAGTGTGGGCAACTGCCCCCAATCCAATTTTGGTACAATGTAAATTTTTTTATGGGTATATTTGTAATTTTGTTTTTAAAAAATATAAACAAATAGAGAATATATACAAATGTAATCTTTGTTGTGATAAGCCTCTTTTTTGGAAGTATATCACTGGAAGCATTAAATTTGAGATAAATCTTTCTATTGGTAGAGTAAAAATCTTGAGTTATTTTGATTATTAATAGATTAGAAAAAGAAAGGTTGAAAAAGGGGGTTTTCTTTGTTTGGGTAAACGTATAGTACATTGATAATATAGTTGTATGTGAAAATGTTATTTTCTTTTCAAGTTATTATATAATAGTAATCACAATAGTAATGTAGAAAAGATATGTTCAAGCTACTTTATATCATTAATTTCGATGAACTTATCTTATTTTGTTTAATATAACGCAACTCCTTCGTCATAACATGTTCCAAAATTTCAAAGACCGATGTTAAAGATAGTCGTTCCCATAACCTGCACTCACCTCAGCGAAATTCAACCATCTCAACATCGACGGTTTATAATTTGACTAAACCCGACGTTAACCAAATTCTTTAGGGACTAATTTTTTTCTATTCTCGAGCTAAGCTTATTTTTTTACAGTAAAAAAAATATTTTTATAGATGACTCTGATTAATATAATAAACGACTCTTAAATTTGCCCCCTTACCACAAACATTTTGGCTCCGTCCCTGGACGAAGGTTACCAATATATCAAGGCCGGCCTATATCATGTGGTGGGTATTAAAATTATTTAAAGGTTTGAAAGTACTTCTAAGATATGTTTGATGGTTTCTAACTAGCCTCTCTCTTTACCCAACCCATATGACCCTTTCATTTTCTTGATCGACTAAGTAACTAGTAGTACCGCACAGGCGCACAGTATTAGATCTTTTGTTTAACCCTTGTTTCTTTACATGAATATTTTGGTTGACACAACTTAAATAAATCCGTTCATTAGTATTACCTCTTGTCCTGGGAGACAAAGGTCAAGAGTTCGACCTCTTTGTCTAGAAAAGGCCGAAGGACCTTCTGCATAAAGCATTTTCTTTTCCATGAAATATGAGTATGACCTTCACCTCCCTCATACCTCGTGAAAACGTGCTTGGATATGGTTGTTATCTAGTCACTATTATTAATATTAGTATGGGGTTGGGTATTGTAAAACAATTATTAAAGTAAAACAAATAAGACATGATCTTGACCCTTAGATCATGATTAAATTGATGCACGAAAATTCACGAAACAATTGATGCACGATGATTTTCATGATGCACGGTGATTTTCAGTTAAGAGAAACCTATTGTTTTATTTGTTTTACTTTAATACTTGTTTTATTTTATCTAAAACCATATTAGTATAGTAGTCTACAACATTGTTGAACCTTTGCGATAAATATCAACCGTAAATACTTTGTAACCTTATGCCCAAAAAGAAAAGGAAGAAATGATAAAGGATTTCCAAACATTTTAGGTTTATGTTTCCCTCAAGATAGATTTTGCTTGGTGGAGATGACCTTTATTGAACCTACTTAATCTTTAAAGGTATATATATTTATTTATTTAATTAATTAACGTGTGATAACATTATTATTTGTAGTAATTAAGTAGTCAAACAGAAGATAAACTTAAGCATGCTTTATGAAAAAAGACCACTCATTCCATAATTCTTAAAATTTACGTTGCTTTGTTGATTGGACAAGGCTAATTATGACCATTCAAGTAGAGGAGTGAAAAAACTAATCATTATACCAATTTTTGTAGGGATAAGGATTCCCTAAAGTTACCCAACTTGACTAGTCAAGTTGGGTAAATCTTGACCCTTGATTTAAAATCAAGGGTTAAGATTAAAAGATGATTATTTAATCTTATCCCTTGATTTTAAATCAAGGGTCAATATTACTCTAACTTGACCTATCAAATTAGTAATAACTTTAGAGAATCCTTTCCCTTTTTTAGTCAAAATTTGGATGTTCCAACTTGTCTTGGATGCTATATCTTTAGTCAAAAAGTCAACGAAGTGTCAATTTCCGCATGACTTTATAGTATATGAAAAACAGTGTAAACCAAATCGATCAATAATGGAGGATGAGATGAAAGAATTGAATTATTGAGATGCAAACTGATGGTAGAAAATGACTAGTGCTCAAGAAATCAATACTTTGGTCCCTATCATGGATTACTAAAGGTGGATGCTTTTGTACCAAAACATTAGCCATCTACGTCTCATCTTTTTCATACCTTAGTTTTTTTTGAAAAGATTGAATATCGTCTGTTGATCGATGCATATTTACACTATATATCAAGAAAAAAGAAATGAATTCTTCTCTTATTTATTACCATAGATTACACAAACAATTCACAATTTCATTTTTCCTAAGGATTACAAGACATTTTTCCAAAAAAGATGAATAAAATAAAAATAGAGATTTACCCTTGTGAGGTTCTTTTTTTTTTTTTTGATTGGTTCGTCTAGCGTTTTTCGCTTGCGCTTCTGTTGGTAGACCATAGCTTACTAAACATTCGTTTGGGTCGATTAGGAAGTGAACAAAGTTGCTTCACTTTTGACGAGTTACCTTTAGAGAGCCCATCATGAAAATTCTCATCCAAATCCTCGTCTTCTGCTAACTTCATTCTTAATGTGGAAAGATTAGATTTTGGTGACTTGAAACCTGAAACGCTCCATTGGTCTTCAGGTTGCACCATGCTTCTATTGGTGCTTATTGATCCTGGTGCTTTTGATGCGACATCTTGGGCAGCTAATAGTGCTTTGATGTTGCTAGGCAGGTCAGTAAGCTGACCTCCAGACATGGCTGTACGTGCTTGTTCATAAAAAAGGACTTGAACAACTACACGTAAAGGAAGTAACTCGTTTTGTGCTGCATGCATACAAACTTCCATAGATAACTTCTTGCAGTCAAGTATCCGGCAAATGCGCTTCCGTTCTGTCTTATTGAGGTTTGGGTGTGACTGCATACCAACAGGATCATATATTTATATGGGCCATGATATCTTCATGAAAAAATGGTAACAAAAAGAAAACCCAAATTTGTGACCATCATCATAACATACATCTACTAACACCACAATTATGATCTACATTAAAAGGAATAAATTAGGAGCTTATATACATTAAAAGTACACTTTGGGCGACTTTCAACGCATTTAACCTGTTCTCCTTTTACCTAATCTTTACTCGATCCAGTTTACCATAACATACAACCGGAATCAACCCATTGAAAAGTAAAAGGCTTGAACTTGCGGCAATTAAAATAGAATAATCTACAAATAAATACTAGGAATGACCTTTAGAAGATACTAGTGTGTATCTTTTTCGTAACTCGATTGTATATAAGTGAAATTTAAAATGATAGAACTTGTTTTACCTTGAGATATATGTCAATGGCTCTGTAAAGATCATCATGATCCAATCTTGCAAAATCAGGAATAGCCTCAGCTAAAGCAGTGAACTTTGATAATGGTAGATTTACATCTTTAGAAATTTCCTGTAAATATCCATCAATAAGTTTTGCCACTTTTATCTTTGAACTATGAGACGCAGAAGAAGACCTCCTGCTTTCTTGCAACTCAAAATCACCATTATTCGCAGACCGTGACCTTCTATGCCGTTCAAACCTGCCTTTGACCCGTGGTGGGCTCGTGGGTGGACTTTGACTTTGTAACAGAAACTGCTCCAAAATGTTCATAATGACTTCAACATCATATATCATATCGTTTGATGAACCCGGGATCAACAAATCAGGAACCGTAGCTTCATCTAACTGAATCCCAATTCTTTTTGCCAATTCTGTTTTTGAAGAAGATGAAGCCCGTAAAATGTTGGCGGCTTTTAATAATTTCAATAAGAAACTACAAGAAACTGCGGTTCGTTCCATTGGAAGCAAGCTGATTATCGATTCCAAAAGCAGACGACTTTTGGAATTTGAATGCGTCGTTTCACCATTATCAAGATTTCTTGAAATGTTCGGTAGCCATTTGGATGCATAGATCCTCAATGCATCACCTACAAGATTCGAGGGCACTTTGCCACCCGATTTAAGGGCAATCATAGTTCTCCAATAAAGATCAATACTCAACTCTGAAAGATCCTCAGCCCACCATCCTTTGCTTGTAGTTTTACTTCCATTACAAGAAATGTCATCTCTATCCCTCCCTCGCCTTGAATAGCTATGAATTAAACTAACCTTTAGTGGGTTAGAAAGAACTTTTGACGCGATGGCTTCTATACACCGGCTTGTGATCCCCAAATCCTCTGACCATAAATGAAAAGCTTTTGTAGTTTGAAGTGTCACAATTGAATCTTTCCAGCCATTGAGAATGCACGAATTGAAGAAAACGTCGAGTTTGTAAAGAAGATTTCCTTTTTCGACGTCTTCTGTCATTTGAAGATACTCGGCTGCACAACGGGCCGACACAATGTTGTATGCACTGAGAGTGATTGTGATTCCATAGCAGAATTTCGCACACAACTCAAAAGACTCTGTGCCTCCTGGGAAATCTGGGAGTTGGATTATTTGATGTTGGGAAGAATCAGGGCTTTCAGAACATAGTTTTTGTAACCTTAAGCATTTGGACAATAATGGAAACTGTTTTCAAGAACCAAAAAAACAAAACATCAATTGCCAAATTTACAGGGTTCTTACGAATTTAGATAAAAATACACATTATATTATTTCATACCTTAACATAACAAATTCTTAATGTTTATATAGTATTTCTATTTGAAATGACAATTATTCTGTACAATTCCAAAAATATTTATATTTTGTGCACCATGAGGCACACAACATTTTGGTTGATCGGTCAGCTTACATACTGGTCATTAGACATTTATTTAGGATTACGTTCATAATTCAATAATAAAAAACATATAAACACCCTTTTTCTGTAAGTCAAAGAAAATCATATAAATAGTACATAAAAGCAAGTGAATTACAATTAGCAGATCCATTAATCAAGATTTATCAAATCATACTTGTAGGGTATCCACTAATGCATAAAAGAGATTCCATACATTATGAGGCTCTTGCAGGTGCGATCACACTCATTTTATTAGCTAATAAAATATTTTATTATTTAGTATCAAAATCTATTAACAGTATCATCAACATTTTTTAATTTTTAATAAGATAAAATCTTTTAAAATTCAGTATAAAATCCATTTTGTGATTTTGTCCCAGAAAATAAAGATAAAACTGATTTGTAAAATATTGTCCCTTTGAAGATTTTCTTGCTCAAAGCCCAATAATTTACCAAATAAAAGTTTGTAGAACCTCTATTAATTGAAAGAAATTCGTGGGGAAAAAAAGTACAGTAATGTTACCTTGTGAAGCAAATATCTTGTTCCATTTACTTGAACTACAAGATCACTAGAAACTTCAGAGGAGACTGACCTGATTTGATATACAAATATTGAAAATTTCATTAAATTGTGTAAAATTGTGAAATACAACATATAAATATAAATAGACCAGCACCAAAGAGCCTAGTGGTTAGGCGTCCTGTTTCCTCATAAGAGGTCTCATATTCGAAACCTCTCTAGGTAAACATCTTTGGATGGTCTAGAAAATGACCTGCGTACATCTGAGTCAAAAAGACTCGTTCAGAAATCTTTCAGTTCACCCAGTTTGCAATGAAAAAAAACTACTCATGATAATTTGATGCATATATACCTTATTGACTCTGAATTGTAAAAAGTATCAGGCTTAGAACCAAGTTTCATAAACTTCATTGCTGACTTTTTCTTCCTTCTCTTTGTTGGCTTCCTCAAATAATCTTTTCTTTTTATGTGTTCTTCACTATTCTTATCATAACTAATTAGTTTCTTTTTCCCAATAAGAAAGGATATCTACATCATATCAACAAAAAAAACAAGCATAGTTAGAAATTTGCAAAATTTCTCTATTCACAGAAATAAGAACTTTCGATTAAATAATTTGAAATTTTACATGTGGGTTTTTAAATGTTGTAAATAAGACAAAATCCAAATAATCTAGACCAGAAAACAGAGCACAAATTATAAACTTTGTAAATTCCAATTTTTTTTTTTTAATATTCCTCAAAGATTCTTGGATTACTATCAAGAATTTCATATCATATGAAACCTTCAAGCTTTACATATGGGCTTTGAATATTACAAATAAATGAATAAAACACAAAAATATCAAACAAAAACAGAGCACTATCTGGAAAATTAATCAAATTTCCCACCATAATCCCACAAAGAACCATAATAAAGCTTCAAACTTTTCATGTGGGTTTTGCATGATGCAAATAAATGACTAAACCCATTAAAAATATAGCAAAATCTTGACACCCCATTTTGATTTGTTCACACAAAGAACACATCAAAATCAACACACACACACACACACATATATATATATACATAGTATAATTACCAAATATAAATTTGAAGACTTTAATGGGCTATTATTTGTTTAAGGAAATAAACTGATAAAATAAAAAGAATAAGAAAAATAAAAAGAACCTGAAATCTTGAAAATGGTGAAGAAGAAGAAGATTCAGTTTACAGAAAAAAACAGAGTAAATGTGGGGAATAATAATAATCAGCAGCAGGAAGAGGAAGATATAACACACAGTCTCGGTGAGTGAAAAATTGGCAGCGTGCTATGTCCACGTGCTTATTCTGCGCCCACTTTCTTCATAATTGTAAAACAGCAAATTCTTATTAATACTACAACTTTTCCTTTGTTCTTTCTCACATTAATATTAATTAATATTTTATTTCTATATAAAAACCATTATAACTTTAATGTTTTTAATAAATTAATATACAGTAAATGTTTTGAAAAGTCATGTTTATTAATTGCTTTATCAACTTTTATAGTAACTTTTTATTTGTTATAACACAATTATAGCAAGACATATAAAAACCTTATAAATATAACAAAATAAACCGCTACGGTTGATGTCACGCTACCCGTCTCCAGTGACGGAGCTAAAATTTATTGCGAGGGGGCAAATTTAGAAATTGTACGTCACCGTTAGGTCTAATCTTGAAATTTTTGACGTCTAGGACAACTCACTATTTTTGACGTCTAGGACGACTCACTCGAAAATACATTTGCTAAATTTTGTAAAACTAGAACCCAAGTTCAACTTTATTTAAAAAGACTATTAATATTTAGAAAAATGAAGCTTGTGAAATATAAGACGATATTTTTAGAAGTCAGATTTTTTTGAAACAGCCAATCATAAATTTCCTCATTGACCGGTCTAGATGTCGATATCACCATGATTATTATTTTAAGAAAAAAACATTATAGTTTTCTAAATTTAAAATGATTAATTCGTAAGTATTATTAACAAGTATCAAAGTAAAAATGTAATTCATTTTAATTGTCAACCTATGTTTAAAATTAAAATAACGGTGCATAAAATGTCGATATTCACTAAGAAACTTTTTTAAAATAATTATAGTTTCAGTTAACAATTTTATAAGATTATGTTTATTTCAAAAAGGAAAGAAAGGTTAAAATTTTATTACTTTAGTATTATTCCCTAAGTCCAAAAACCTATATATAAAATTTAAGTGCTAAAGAGGTTGTCTATAAAGCAAAAGGATCAATAAAAGCACTTCAGTAAAAATTGAGGACTTAAAATGAAAAAAACCAAAAAACTAAAGTAATTTGTGCAAATATGTCATCTTCCTCTAACCTCCTTTGTCCCTGCAACATCGATCCCAACCACCATTAAAACCTAAACCAATTTTTCCATAAATTTACCAATTGTTATTTCAGAAGTAAGCTTTTAACCATAAAAAAGATGATTCCATTATCAATTAGGTAGTTTTTTGCATTCAATTTAGAGCTAAATTCCAATATACTTTAAAATTAAAAAAATAAATTACATTGTATCAAAACGGAATGGGGGCAGATGCCCACACTGCCCCCAAGCTAAATTCGTCCCTGCCAGCGTCACATATGAAATGAATGATAAATCATTTGAAATGTTTTAGCACGGTTCAGCTAATTTGAATACACTTTTTTATAAAAGATAGAAGTAACAAATCTTAGTTTCTCATTTATCCTTTCTCTTTTTATTAACATGATTTTATAATTTTTTTCATTTTTATTTTTCATTTTTTGATATTTTAAAATAAAAACTCTTAAAAAAATTCCCGATGTGATACTATACGAATCTCGCTTGTATCTATATACCTTATAAACCAAATCCTCTTATTTTCTCCTTAAACTTTCTGTCTTTAAAAAGACAAAAATACCCTTATTTCTATAACTATCCTTATAATTCACACCATGAAATGCCTACATTACCTTTTACTAACACCTACCTTTTTTTTCTTACGTTAAAGCCACCATCACCCGCCGTCGCATTGCGCGGGTACCCCTCTCGTGAGTATTAATAAAGAATAACTAGTGAGAGTGATAGGTTATAGAAGGTGATAAGACATAAAGGTGATTTTTGATGAGATGATCTTTTTCACGTTTAAAAGAAAAATAAAAATGAAAATAGGAAAGAAGTAATGGAAAGGAAGAGAAATGAGTTATATATTGTCTTTATTAGAAATGGTGCCCTCAAATTATCTTATTCTTGTTTTAGCATTATTATATGGGGAAATCGAATATGCAGCGGACTGCAGCTATCATGGCTGCAGTCATGTACAAATTTTTAAGTTTTTTTTTCAATTTAAACCTTTTGATTTATACATATACAAAATCCCCCCTGATTTTCACCTTGCTGCAGCCAAAAATGGCTGCAGTCCGCTGCAGCGATGTTAAGCCCTTATTATATACATGAAAGTAAAATTGAATTTAACTATAGTTTAACAAACTTAATATTATAAATTTACGTTTCGAATAAGATTAAAACATGATAATATGTGGTTGGTATTAATTTTTTTATTCATAAAAAACATAAAAGCATTTATTCATTTACATAATAAATATTAAAAATTTAAGATCACTCTTCTTTAAGATGAACTAGCATGACAGTGACGCGTTGCAGCGAATACCATTGACAGAGTTCAAATGAAAGAAAGAATGAAAGATATTGAGAGAGTGTTGCGTGCATATGTGAATGGTTGCATATGAAAAGGGGTGAGTTTTTATTTGTGGGGAGCGCATTTTAGACAAATTCCCAAACTTTCAATAAGAGTCGTGTTTTTTTTAATAAGTAATATAGATATAGATATGAAATAAACGAAGGCATGAAATATGCTGGAAGAGAAAGAGACATAATTGTACCTTTACTTTTGTGTTAATGGCAAAATGCAAGAAATATTAATGCTAATATAAACTACTTGACTTAGTTTAGTTATTTCTTGGATAACAAATAGAAAAGATTTATCCGTAATTTAACAAAAAAATATATATATATTATTACAATCAATACAAAGATATTATATATATATATATATATATATATATATATATATATATATATATATATATATATATATATATATATATATATATATATATATATATATATATATATATATATATATATATATATATATATATATATATATATATATATATATATATATATATATATATATATATATATATATATATATATATATATATATATATATATATATATATATATATATATATATATATATATATATATATATATATATATATATATATATATATATATATATATATATATATATATATATATATATATATATATATATATATATATATATATATATATATATATATATATATATATATATATATATATATATATATATATATATATATATATATATATATATATATATATATATATATATATATATATATATATATATATATATATATATATATATATATATATATATATATATATATATATATATATATATATATATATATATATATATATATATATATATATATATATATATATATATATATATATATATATATATATATATATATATATATATATATATATATATATATATATATATATATATATATATATATATATATATATATATATATATATATATATATATATATATATATATATATATATATATATATATATATATATATATATATATATATATATATATATATATATATATATATATATATATATATATATATATATATATATATATATATATATATATATATATATATATATATATATATATATATATATATATATATATATATATATATATATATATATATATATATATATATATATATATATATATATATATATATATATATATATATATATATATATATATATATATATATATATATATATATATATATATATATATATATATATATATATATATATATATATATATATATATATATATATATATATATATATATATATATATATATATATATATATATATATATATATATATATATATATATATATATATATATATATATATATATATATATATATATATATATATATATATATATATATATATATATATATATATATATATATATATATATATATATATATATATATATATATATATATATATATATATATATATATATATATATATATATATATATATATATATATATATATATATATATATATATATATATATATATATATATATATATATATATATATATATATATATATATATATATATATATATATATATATATATATATATATATATATATATATATATATATATATATATATATATATATATATATATATATATATATATATATATATATATATATATATATATATATATATATATATATATATATATATATATATATATATATATATATATATATATATATATATATATATATATATATATATATATATATATATATATATATATATATATATATATATATATATATATATATATATATATATATATATATATATATATATATATATATATATATATATATATATATATATATATATATATATATATATATATATATATATATATATATATATATATATATATATATATATATATATATATATATATATATATATATATATATATATATATATATATATATATATATATATATATATATATATATATATATATACACTTTCATGCATTTATGACAATGGGGTCATTGGTAATATTTAATGAGAAAATTTTTCTTTAATAAAATGGTCCATTCTTCATGTAAAGACTTTTTGAATGGTTTGTAAAAGTTTTGCTTTGAGGTGGTGTTAAATTGCATTTATGGGATGGTTAGATGTGTTTGTTGATATGCTTTCATTCATTGTTTTCTACATTGAAGAAGATTGAGAAGCTCTAAATAAACTCAATTGTTTTCTATCTATTTGAGGATAAGGAAATTAAAGATTTATATATGTGAAATTTGTTATTTCTTGTGTTAAGCAATGATTTGCAAGTGATTTGTTCTCTAAACATCATGATTAATTAGTCGGAATCATCGAATCAATATATGTGTTCGGTTGTTGAAGGATGGTGCAAAGATTATATCAAAAATTAATCTAGAAAATCAGTAATTTTACGGTATGACAAGCAGGTAACAAGGTAAAAATCAATAGCATCACCAAGATTTTCTTTTATTGATTGGAACTCATGAGGTCATTAGAAATTAGAGTCATGTCATAGTGGTTACATGAAACGATTTTTATACAAAGACCCTAGAACTCCAATAGTATATGTCTATATGATTAGGTAACTTGTCAAAATTGAGGCGAAGTGGTTGATGGTAGCTCACCTATGATAGCAAGTGTGGACTTTCTTAATCCCAAGTCGGAAGTTGGTTTCGTCTAAAATAGTAAAACGTACTTTCAAGATTATGATGTTAGAATCTTTCTAAAATGGCTATAATATATAATTCTATTATGAACGGATACCTATTTAAGAAAATAACATATATTGGTATGTTTAGTAATTAAAAGAAGGGTTTAAGCTAATAGCATATTTGACTAGATATTTTTTCTTTTGTTTCATTATAGGTAATGAACCTTAAAAAAATACGAATATAGGTAATACACTTTCAAGTTTTGTTCCAATTTAAGTAATGAACTCAAAAAATTACCAATGTAGTTAACTTACTTTCAAATCTTGTATTTATATCAATAAAAAATGCTTACGTATTGTGTACTAATCATATAACGACTTGTTCTCCTTTAAAGTTTTTGTATATAAACCAAGTATTGCATGTTTGGCATTAGAACAAAACAAGTAGTTATACCCGGGCGTTGCCCCAAGAGAAAAACAAAACTCTCGTGACAAAAGTTAAAAAACATTAAGCCGAAAAACAATATTTTCGTGGCAAAAGTTAAGAAAATAAAAGTTATGATCAAAAGTAAAGAAAATGAAACTTTGGTAACAAAATATAGAAGCCAAAAGTTATGTGGTAAAAAGCAAATAAAAGAAAACTTTCGGAGCGAGATTTAACAAAAGCAAAGTTGTGTGGAAAAAAGTACAAAAGTTAAGAAACTTAAACTTGAAAACAAAAATTGTCTAGCGAAAGTTTAAAAAACAAATGTTATGTGACAAAAAGTAAAAAGGGAAATTTATAAAAAACGTTTTCATGGTGAAAGTTTAATAACTAAAAGTTATGTGTTAAAATAAGAAAGAAATAAACTTTTGATGGGAAAAACTTAAAAACCAAAAGTTATGTAACAAAAATTAAATATAGCAAAACTTTGGTGGCAAAAGTTAAAAGACTTAAACTTAAAACAAACTCTGGGTTGTGAAATTGCAACTTGTACCTCATGCATGAGGGAGTGTACTTTTAGCTACAGCAACACCCCTCAGACATCGACCTTACAATTTAGTGTATATATATAATTTGGAACTATGTTATATGTATTCATATTTTTTGAGATTCATTACCTAGTTACATTAATACAAAATATAAAATATAGTTCAAGCGAGGGGCAAATGAGAGATTTGGTCATTAATGATGTTTGGTTATTAGGCCGTCCCAACCACCTCTCTTAAAGACGTCGCGGTGCGTGTCGAAGAGGACGTGGTTGGTAGCACCCACGTCATGGGTGACGTCAAGCTTTCTTGTCGATTTTTCGACGTGTGAGGACGAAAGGCCCAACGGTAATTTTTAAAATGAAGAAGAAACCGTTACCCTTTTTTTTAACAAGATAACTAATACTTTCCTACTTTTCTTTTATATAAGTTACCCACATTTCATTTTCATTTTCATTTCCATTTAAATATATACTATCACATTTGTAAACGTTTTCAACCTTTTCACTACAACAAATACTCCCATGGTAAACTGAAACAACCAAAACATGGACCCTCGGTCGTTTACTTTGGATATGTATCAACAGCTATTCGACCAACCGACATCCACTTCTTTCAATCCGAGCCAAATGAGAAACCTTTTAGACCACAATGGGGCTAAAAACCCAATTTCACAATCTTTCTATGCGAATGATACATATGAAAAATTCGTTAATATAAGAAAATATCGAATTATTCATAATTTTATATAGGGTTTAGTATCCCGGAGTGTAAGTAACTTTGCAATTTTTTCTATTGTATGTAAGTATCAAAAAATTTGTACATTTTATGTAAGTATCTCGCTAAATTGAACACTTAATGTAAAATTTTTACGTTGACCAATCAAAAACTTCTACGTGGACAGCTCATATGGTTGCCACGTATACATTTTTACATTGATCGTTCAATTTAGCAAAATACTTACATAAAATGTACAAAATTTTTGATACTTACATACAATAGAAAAAGTTGCAAAGTTACTTACATTCCGGGATACTTAACCCTTTTTTATCAAATTCGTACATAATGAACTGATGAACATCATTACATATATACCTAATATATATATATATATAATATATATATATATATATATAATATATATATATAGTTGTGTACACTACTAAATGTGCACAAAAGTCAAAGTGTGGTTCTAAACTTCCAATAGTTCAATTTGGCCATCTCATGGTAAGTTTTTGAGCTTGTTATTTCGCTCGAACGACTTGAATTAATAACCTTTTATATTTACATGGAATTATAGTTTTATGCATAAGTAAATTAGAAAAACAAAAATTTGTAAGGACCGATAGAAGTGGAGGTGGACCTAAAATGTTGTAGGATATTGTAACATTCACCAAATGGGAGATGTGACCAAAATTTTGTTGAAATGGTTAAATCAATGTCCACACCTAAATGAATTGAACCACCAATCTCATAAAAATGTCAAATTATACAAGACAATTAGTATGGTGTTGGTTCAATCAATGTCCCAGACCGGCTCGTGTGACTAGGACCCCGGCTGGCTAAACATGAATCGGTGAGACCCAAATGGTGTGGCAATTTTGGAATTATATGAGACAAGTATGGGGGGAATACTAGACCGTGAGGATGATGTGGCGTTCCACTTGAAGATCTTGTACGGGGTAGTTTGTGGGGTCCAGTTCCACCATTTGTTACCCTAACGGGGTTACAGTGACAAACATGTTGGTCCCATTTTCCACCGTCTGATTACTTTCACTGTGGGTCCTATTTCTTGTCTACGTATATAGTACAGGCCACGTCAACTTGGACATTTCTTAAACGGAAAATGATTAATCAACCTAACTTATATGCCTAAAAATCAACCTAAAACCTTAAGAATTTGACATGTGTATTCCACTAATTCTCTTTCCTAATCTTGCCCCCTGATTTTTCCACATGTCATCATCTTACTATTAGGCATATCTTTAGGCACACCAATTAGATTGATTTATCATTATCCTTCTTAAAATGTAAAAAACGTAATAATCCGTTCGACATATTTTTTCTGTCAAAAATAATAAAATATGCAAAGGATTTATTTTTTAAAAGAGTAATCATCCCACGCAATATATTTTTATCATACACGTATAATTATATATGCATAATATATAATTATACAATACAACCGTCTCATACATATATTGTAAATTAAGAATAATTGTGTAAAAAACACTGTTTTCTTGAAAACCTTAAATCGGCTACGAGAGACCTGCGAAACACGTAAAAAATAAATAGAGGTAAGTTAAGTTGACCCGGTAGTAGCACGGTCTGTTCAAGTGATTTGCCTTAATCCGGCAATACCAATGTTGGATATACTAGATTCACAAAAGCTTTACCCATTATGACTTGTTTGACAATTTAAATTTTAAAAATGTCTATTTTATTAGGGGGGAAATAATAACTCTAACTTTATGATGTACCAACATATATGTGTATATTACTCTCCATTTGCCTTCAAATTCCATGTAAAAGATATTTGTGTATGTTATATGTTTGTCGGCTAGTCTATGAATATATTTACACAAAGTATGAGGTATTACAGCTTAATTAAGAACATGCACAACACTTGGGTATTTTTTCAATGGATAATTTCTATTGGTTTTAAACAACAAATTAGAAGGTAAGATGTGGAAATTAGTTTGACACACAAAGCATAAACTTAGTTAATTGAATGACAAATAAACTACTACTCTTACTCTAAAACTTGAAAACACCTAAAAGATAGACTCGAACTTCACAACTACCCTTTGAGGCATGTTGTTGATGAGTTCAAGGAGTACAATCAAGGGAAGGAAACATAAAGTTATATATTTGAGACCGTTTTTTTTGTTTTTTCTTTCCTCTTTCACGTTCTTCTTGTAAAAGGAGTGTCTCTAGTTATAGAAAAATGTTCCCATTGATGTTTGAGTGATTTTCCTTATTACTGCGGCCATAAAGTGCATGTTAAGTCATCTTTTAGATACTTGAGTGCTTTCTTGTAATTTATTTTGACGCTCAATTCTTGTTAGAAGTCATAAGGGGCCAGCGAGTGATTTGTCAACACATATTGACCGGCCAGAGACTTATAATTACTTATTATGTTGTTCTGATTCCGAGTAATGAATAATGAGACCGCTTCAACGAACACATACAATCAAGATGTCTTCAAAGAAATTTTTCGAACTCTTGGAACCTTAATTTTCTATTTAAGTTAATCGGAAGGTCAACAAAGTGCCGGTTGAGCTACATACAACGATCACTCTCTATAATTACAACACTTGTTTGGATTTTAATATCAACGTTATAAGAATGAATAAACAATACGTGAGTAAGAAATTCATACCAAAAAGACAATAGTAAAATTTAGCGTGATTTGTTCCGGTGAAAACTTTTCACTGAAAAGTAAAATGTGATATTTTAATATGATGCTAATTGATATGATAAATTGTTTCAATTTGATTGGAGATTTTCATTGTCATATATATTGTTACCATTACTCTCATGCATACAAAAATTTTTGACTTAGACTATCACTTACAATTAATTAACATACCTTAATTTAGGGATCAAGGTAGATCGATACAAATCTCGAACTTCATTTATCGATACAAACATATCACGGGTTCTCTAATCATCTTGCACATAAATTATAAACAAACATATATATGTATCAAAAATACACAAATACCATCATGGGCAATTAATTTAGCCAATGAGTTAGCACATAAACACATTAAATTAAACTGAATTAAGTTATGATAGATGTATACTATAAATTAAGTTGTAAAAAGGAAACAACGACTATAGGAAATAAAAGCGTATCGTATGCATGGGATGAGTGGATGAATAATTCATTCGACCAATTAATCTTTAAGATGTAAATTTTCTGGATGAATATTAATTAAATTTCAGCCGTTAAAAAAAAAGGAAAAATAGTAAATAATGGCTTTAGTTAATACGGATTAGTTGATCCAACTTCATAGTTAAAGTTGGATCACCTTTAACCATTGGTTTAAATCTAATGGTCAAGATTAAAATTTGATTTTTAAATTTTGACCATTGAATTAAATCCAATGATTAAAGTTGATCCAACTTTACCTATAAAGTTTGATCAACTTTAGAGAATCTCAGTCCAACTCTTGAAATCCATAACAGTTAACCATACACAAGTACTGTGCATCAAGATATTTTATGAGGTAAACTAATATATGGTAGGGTTTTTGTGTTCCATGCATGCATGCATTGATTTATAAACCACCTAAAATAGAAATAATTTAACTAAAATTTGGACAAGTCAGCTTCTGCCGGTGAAGGAACGACATGGCCGGTCTGGTCGGAGGAGGACCATGGTAGCCCATCACTCGACCAATGTATAGTCTCAGTCAAGTTATATAACGTTAATTACCTAGTGATCACTTGCTAGCCAGCCAGCCGGCGGCATTAATTTAAGTTTACAAAATAAATTCAAGGAGTACGTTCTTCAAGTCTAGAAGTCAATGATATGATATTTCTAAAATTGACAATACATGAGCATGAGTTCTGTATGATCAGTGTCTTGGGTCCTTTGTTTCACATTTGCCTGTATATCTAGATATATCTGGAAAACAATGCATGGTCCTATTTATGTGACTCGATATATACACTAATACACTGTTTGTTTTGCCATCGTATATATATAGTATCAAAATAATTTCTTTAATAAAATTTTGTGGTAAAATGACTACTTTGCTTTTCATGGCACTTGTTGCT
>CM067170.1:3885508-3905508 GCA_034093135.1 Erigeron breviscapus | reverse complement strand
CGCGAGTTTTTGTTCTGTTTAACATTTTCAGTTTTCAATAACTCGAACGTTTGAACTTGGTGAATATCGAATGGTACTTTAGACTACCTTATAATGACAATGTCATTGATATTACCAACTAAAGTTAAATAAGATGAAAGTTTAAATCACATTCTTGGTCGTGGCATTCTAGGGTTGATAGCTAAGTAGTTGTACGTAGGATACTTATCGTCGTGAGATTTGATCCTCACCATTGGTACTCATATCCTAGGTTTTGGATAGACGTGGAGACTAGACTGCTCATTTTCTCGGACTACTCATACTTTTAGCTCGTTGATCGCTAAGGTGAGTTTATGGCGCCCTTTTTCCTTTTACTTTGGGCCTGAAAAGCATGTAAAGTATACACGACTAGTTTATAAATGATTTGTCTTTGTCTATGCCATGTGATTTGGCTACTTAAATCATTGGTCTTATGTCTTGCCATGTTGACGGCTGTCTGAAAATGTGTATACATGTCTTATGAAAATTGATCTATATGTCTTGACTTGCCATGTAATTGGCAGACTAAACTGTTCTTTGTGTTTGACGAACTAAAACGATCCCCCTTATGTAGTTTTACCATTATGAGATTTTAATGGTAGTCTTGTCAGCTTTCGTACCTGACAGTCTTGGTTCTGGTCCGTACCCCACTGTAGACGGGAAATCCTGTACGAGGCATATTGGTCTTATTGTCGGACTTCGGTCTGTACAGTCATTATATCATTGTCAGACTTCGGTATGGACAGTCTTGTCTTATTTAACTACATATCATTGTGTGCTCACAATGACGACTGGTCTATTAGTCAAACACACTGTAAACTCACCAACTATTTCGATAGTTGATCCTCTCAAATTTCATGCTTTTCAGGTGACCACCAGTAAGTCTTGGAATCGTATTTGGCATTTTAGGGCCAATCTTTTGACATTGGACATACAATTTATTGAACTCGTATTTAGTGGGCCCAGTTCCAAATGAGGATGTCTTGTATCCGTATTTTGGGGTCCACATCTGAACGATTATACTTGTAATAAACTTGTATTTGGATTAATGGATGTAATCTCTATTTACCTTCTGATTAGTACGCAATTTTTTGTTAACCCTGTATTTCCGCTACAACGGGGTGTGACAAAAATTGGTATCAGAGCCAAGGTTATAGTGAATACGGAGTTATTCCTCGTGAATAACTCAATCTATAGCCATGGTCGCTTCATATAGGAAATCTAAGTCTTTAAGGTTTAGGATACTTATCTCGAGAGTTATACTATTTTTCAATAATTAGACCTAACCCGATCAACTACGTCCCGATTATGTAAAATAGTATAAGGCTCGAAATAAATATCTTAAATTGTGTGTATACGTGTTAGTTGAATTATATTCACAACATACTGTAAATGTGGTGGGAAGGCTGCGGGTGACCCTATACATAAGCATTGAAGGTATGTTAGGAATAGAAACTCAAATCGTATGTGTATGCATAAGGTTTATATACGTGATAGTTTGGATTATATTAACAACATATTTAAATGTGGTGGGAAGGCTGCGGGTGACCCTATATATAAGCATTGAAGATATGTTGGTAATAGAAACCCAAACCGAATGTGTATAATCTAGACAAAGATCTCTTTGAAACTCATGTTGCGTACTGTCTCATTCGATTGACTCGAATTGTCATATCCATTGGACTTATATGGATTCTTGACTATCTTTTCAGACTTGTCATGTCGGACGGAGCTAGCTCTTATGTTGTTGTTCCTGGTACTCCTCAAGTTCCAGGTGTAGCAAACCCCATTCCTCGTGTTCCCCACGATCGTCTTTTGGCTTACATACTTGTTCAGGCTACGTCGCTTGCTCATTTCAATTCTAGAAATGTAGTATCCTATATTTCTTGTCTTGTTTAGTTCATGAGTTCAAGTAAGTCGATAAATTGTGACTTGTGTTTAGTATTCTCTTATATCTTGAAAAGCTACATTCTGTGTTGTCCTTACGAGAAAACCTCTAAATGACATTTTTGTTCATGTCATAGACTTATGGCTCCTAAGACGCGAAGCAAAATCCAGAAAAAGGCTCCAAGTAAGAAAACTGTCCCAAAGAGAGTTACTCGATCAACTCCTTTAAATAATGAAGCTGAACAGGAAGAACCTGTGATCCAGCAAGAACCAGAAACTGCTGCTGCAAATGTGAACACTGGTCCTGGATCTACCCCACATGCTGGCGGGGAAATAATATGGCAGCATTTGTGACACAACAGTTGTTGGCCGCCATGCCTACTTTAGTTGCTCAGATCACGGCGAGCATGAACACCAATAATAATCATCATGCTGACAATAGTAACAATGTAGAACCTACGGCTGAACAAGTTATTCCTCGAGTTCATCTGCACGGGAGTGACTTTAAGACCTTCACTTACTGCAAGCCCAAGGAGTTCCATGGCACCGAAGGTCCTGTCGGTCTAATCAATTGGCTAGAGAGCATAGAAGCGGTGCTTCATATCAGCCGTTGTGCTGAAGAGCACAAAGTAGAATATGCAGCCTCTCAATTTCAAAAGCACGCTTTGTCATGGTGGAACGAGCAGATAAGGACTCGTGGCCGAGAACCGGCAAATAGCATACCTTGGTTAAACTTTAAAAGGATGCTCATGGAAAAGTACTGTCCTCGGGAGGAAGTACAGAAAATGGAAGGCGAATTCTGGAATCATAGTATGATAGGACTAGACAATGAGAAATACACAACTCGTTTTCATGAGTTGGCAAGACTAGTTCCTCGTATGGTAGATACGGAGGAGAAATTGATCGAAAGATACTGTTATGGCTTATCACCTGAAGTCCGAAGGTTGGTAGCCGCTTTTAATCCTTTGACTCTTCAGGCGGCAGTCAGTGCAACCAATCGGATGGTGATAGACTTGAAAAGAACCACTGGTTCTTCTGTTGAAACTGAGATTCTCAAGAGAAGGAATGATCATGCCTCTGGTAGTGGATATGGCGACGGTGGAAATGGCAAGAGGTTTAGGACTGCCAGAAACTTTGCTGTGGTTGCTCAGGATGTCAAGAGGTACACTGGCCCAGACCCGAAATGTAACAGGTGTGGCCTCCATCACAGGGGAAATTGTCCTACTTGTAACCGTTGTAAAAGGACGGGACATTTGGCAAAGTTCTGTAGGGAGAAGGTACCCATATGCGACCCGCATGTCCACGACTCAATCTAAACCTGAACAACAATGCTATAAATCCCGTGAGGAACAATGCGGGGAACAATGTAACAATTGTCATTTTTGGTCCATTAATTGTCAAAAATAATAAAAGCAAACTTTATGAATTTATGAAAGACTTTGAGTACTTATGCTTGCTTATATATATATATATGTACGTGTTGGGCTAATAACAATATGATTTTTGCTCACATTCTGTCCATGTGATTGGGCCAAATGAAATATGAGGATGAATTTTATATCTTGATTGGGCTACTGTGAATAGACCCACGTTAAGAAGCCTTAGTGTAATGTACAGTTTCAAATAGTGTCGGTGGATAAATAATAATGGTACAGATAAGACAAAGACCGACACAATTATATGAAAAGTATGAATACCCGTGAATTTATCACGGACCATGTTTGGTTCATTAGCTGAATAATGATACTAGTGGACACCCGACATAATTTTATGTAAAGAAATAATACCCGTGATCCCTTTTGTTTGTTTACTTGACTATGAATCAACAATACATCTTTACTTTATACATCTGATAAAAGATAACTACTGAAGGATATAAAAATTATAAGGTATTATGTCTAAAGCTTTAATAGAATCATATTTAAAGTTTAACAAAATAACGTTAACTATTTGGATTAAATCATGGGTTAAACATTTAGCGAACAATGATTATTAATTCTCTATACCTACATAAATAAGCAATCATTCAGAATGATTCTTTCGACAAAAATCTTTTCTGCTTTTCCTTTTTAATTCAGCCCTCGGCCCCTCCCACGTTGTAGTCCTCCTGTAAAGTTCTTTCCCTTATTATATACATATATAGATATAGATATTATATTATAGATATTGTTATATAAGTAACATTCTTATTCTTCTTGTTGAACCACTCCAACACAACCAAACCATTCGGCTACCACCTTTTAACTCCAAGAATCACCTGCTTCTTTGTGAATTCTCGGCTCACACACTTCACACACAAATACAAGATATACATATATATATGTACATACACACACACACACACACACACTACACACACACACACACACACACACACATATATATATATATATATGTATAGATATAGATAAAGATGTGATGATAACCGAGCACTATCACCTTCAAACAACACCACCAGCCTGCACCATCTTCGGCCTGTTACTACTACCCGTTGATGATGGACACCAGCCTTCATCACACCTCACGAACCATTGCTGCTTGTTTTGGTTGCTGACCACGACCACCACCATTCTGTTAGTGCTGTTCGGAAACAAGCACCATTACCACCTTAAATCTTCTACATACAGACATCGCATATATACAAATACATATATATATATACGTGCACCTATACATATAGAAATGGAGAAATATTATTCATATAAAACATCATATATATATAAGCATATATACAAATACATATATATATATATACGTGCACCTATACATATAGAAATGGAGAAATATTATTCATATCACCAAAACACCACTACTCGCTACTGCTACTGTAACTCTTAGTTAAACACCACCAATCCTCTGCTGCTGCTGTCGAGGGAACCAACATGGCCGCTGTTTGCTGCTGCTCTGTTTTGGCAGTTGTCATCACCACGACCACCATAAGCTGCTGCTGCTACTCGGTCTTGCTGCTAACTTCGCTGCCCATCACCACCGAAATACCACTATTCATCATCTTCTCCACTCGGCTGCTACTATTCATCCTTCTTCCATTCACCACCACTTGACATTCAGACTGACCAGGAGAGTCACTCGAAGTGCACGTAAGGTTTGTAAGTCAACCCATGTTCACTTATTTACGAACGAAACCTTAAAACGTTATTATGTATAAAAATTGTGAAATCTCTACGAACGACCACCTTTTGCCACCATCAATCATGGGATAGATTGCTTAACTATAGTTAAGTTTTTCATAACAGAACTTGAAACAAGAAATACAAAGTTAAAATTTGTCCGTTAACACCGTTAAATTTCTGACAGTTTCAGTCCTGAACCGTTAAACTGTTTGCAGTTTTAGTCCTTCATCTGTCAGTTTTTTTTACTAAACTGATAATTCTATTAAAATGGGTTATTCTATACAGTTTCCTTTACAGAAGGCTAATACGTTTGAGCTATACGAATACATTTCAGACTGTTACATACCTTCTACTGTCTGACAGACATTTCAGGTGAGTTTCGTAAACCCTCCCTACTCAATTGAGATTCGGGCTGAAAAGTGTACATGTTTGTTTAACTGTTGATTGTTGATTTGATTGATTGTATGATTGAATTGTTGATATGGACATGTTAGCGCATTATTCATTATATAAGTCGCACCGTTAGCGCATTGTTTACGATGTAAGTCGCACCGTTAGCGCATTGTTTACGATGTAAGTCGTACCGTTAGCGCATTATTTATTATATAAGTCGCACCGTTAGCGCATTGTTAATTATTAACTATGTAAGCCGCATCGTTGTTGATCGTTATTGATTGTTATGGAACGTTGTTGAACGTTATATGGAATTGTTATTATTGAATGTTGACTTGTATTGAATTGTGATAATGTGAAACCTTATAGGTTATCCTTGGATGTGATTAGTTCTCCTAATCCTCACTTATTGTTAACGGTTGTTATCCGACACGGTTATTCCTTGTTACTTGTCCCTACGAACTCACCAACTTTATGTTGACGCTCTTTAGTACACTTTTCAGGTAATCAAGTTAATCAGAGACAAAATGGATGATTGCATGCTTAATTGCTAGGATTGGACTAGCTTTGGACTTTCTGGATCCATGATCCTTACTTCCCTTTTATGGGTTACTTTTAGGATCAACTACTATCGATTGAATTGCCTTTTATTATTGATTGAACATGTATTTCGACGAATGTTGATGATTGTATACGTTTGTATAAGTTTAAGGATTGTTTCAATCCTATGTTTTCATATAGTTTGACTCTACATAATTCCCATGTCGTGCTGTGCTTTTCTAAGTGATACCCATGATTCCGCCATGTTGGGGTGTTACAGAATGGTATCAGAGCCGTGGTTGTAGAGAATTAGGTGGATTGACCTAGTCTATAGCCATTGCACACACATTTCATATTAGCATGCATGATAGGAAATTTTGTGTGCAACGTGAACTATATGATGCATAAAAATGGTTTAAACGGAGTTCGTAGGTTACTTATGATTTGAGTCGCACGTTAGCGCATTGTTTACGATGTAAGTCGCACCGTTAGCGCATTGTTTACGATGTAAGTCGCACCGTTAGCGCATTGTTTACGATGTAAGTCGCACCGTTAGCGCATTGTTTACGATGTAAGTCGCACCGTTAGCGCATTATTTATTATATAAGTCGCACCGTTAGCGCATTGTTTACGATGTAAGTCGCACCGTTAGCGCATTGTTTACGATGTAAGTCGCACCGTTAGCGCATTATTTATTATATAAGTCGCACCGTTAGCGCATTGTTTACGATGTAAGTCGCACCGTTAGCGCATTATTTATTATATAAGTCGCACCGTTAGCGCATTGTTTACGATGTAAGTCGCACCGTTAGCGCATTGTTTACGATGTAAGTCGCACCGTTAGCGCATTGTTTACGATGTAAGTCGCACCGTTAGCGCATTGTTTACGATGTAAGTCGCACCGTTAGCGCATTGTTTACGATGTAAGTCGCACCGTTAGCGCATTGTTTACGATGTAAGTCGCACCGTTAGCGCATTGTTTACGATGTAAGTCGCACCGTTAGCGCATTGTTTACGATGTAAGTCGCACCGTTAGCGCATTATTTATTATATAAGTCGCACCGTTAGCGCATTATTTATTATATAAGTCGCACCGTTAGCGCATTGTTTACGATGTAAGTCGCACCGTTAGCGCATTATTTATTATATAAGTCGCACCGTTAGCGCATTGTTTACGATGTAAGTCGCACCGTTAGCGCATTATTTATTATATAAGTCGCACCGTTAGCGCATTGTTTACGATGTAAGTCGCACCGTTAGCGCATTGTTTACGATGTAAGTCGCACCGTTAGCGCATTGTTTACGATGTAAGTCGCACCGTTAGCGCATTGTTTACGATGTAAGTCGCACCGTTAGCGCATTGTTTACGATGTAAGTCGCACCGTTAGCGCATTGTTTACGATGTAAGTCGCACCGTTAGCGCATTGTTTACGATGTAAGTCGCACCGTTAGCGCATTGTTTACGATGTAAGTCGCACCGTTAGCGCATTGTTTACGATGTAAGTCGCACCGTTAGCGCATTATTTATTATATAAGTCGCACCGTTAGCGCATTATTTATTATATAAGTCGCACCGTTAGCGCATTATTTATTATATAAGTCGCACCGTTAGCGCATTATTTATTATATAAGTCGCACCGTTAGCGCATTGTTTACGATGTAAGTCGCACCGTTAGCGCATTGTTTACGATGTAAGTCGCACCGTTAGCGCATTGTTTACGATGTAAGTCGCACCGTTAGCGCATTGTTTACGATGTAAGTCGCACCGTTAGCGCATTGTTTACGATGTAAGTCGCACCGTTAGCGCATTGTTTACGATGTAAGTCGCACCGTTAGCGCATTGTTTACGATGTAAGTCGCACCGTTAGCGCATTGTTTACGATGTAAGTCGCACCGTTAGCGCATTATTTATTATATAAGTCGCACCGTTAGCGCATTATTTATTATATAAGTCGCACCGTTAGCGCATTGTTTACGATGTAAGTCGCACCGTTAGCGCATTGTTTACGATGTAAGTCGCACCGTTAGCGCATTATTTATTATATAAGTCGCACCGTTAGCGCATTATTCATTATAAAGTTAATGATCTCATGGATTGCGCCTCGTGGATAAAGTATAGTAGTTAACCCGATATGTTTAATGAGTGTTGGTTAGGTGGAGGGTTAGCCGCTGGTACACCCTGTATACATACCCGACCAATACTTAGAGAACATATCGGTACCGAGTTTTGACATCCATTCAATATATTAACGGTGTGGAGGGTTAGCCGATGGTACACCCTGTATACAAACACTTTTAATGTGTCGAATGTTGAAGTTAAAATTCGGACTATGCTTTACCCACCTTGTTATGACTTGACCCTTTTATTTATATAGTGTTGAATGTTTTCGTGATTGTATTGTTAATTGTAAATTGTACGATTGCTGAAACCTTAGATTATTGCCATGGTAATATCCCTGTAGAGATAACTATATTCATGCAATGATTTATAAGGACTTGATGTGGAAATTGTGTATTACTTGAAGGTCAATTTTGATATTCAAGTGTGAATTGTGTGGACTTGAATTTTATGTTAATAGAAATGGTAGTACAGGTATAGGATATTTTGGATGGGTTGGTAATGTGTTGGGCTAGCCAATGGTACATCCTATATTATAAGCATTACCGGATGGCCCATGTCTAAGCTATATTACTTATAATTGTCTACAATTATCAGTCATTGTTGGAATAACAGTATGAGAATAAGATCTAGAATACATGCTTATTAAGGTCTTAGATACTTATAATCTATAATTGTAGACCAATGATTTATTATGAACTATAGACTAAGTTCAAACTTATAGTTACGATTGACTGATAGAATGAGCTAAGATTTTTGGAGACTATAATGTTTAAGTAAAGTGAGATATTATGAAATATTAATAGATCTAGTGTGTTAAGAGGCATTTTTTTTTTACGAACATGGAGCTTAGGTTAGTAATTTGATGAATGTGTTCAAGAAAATGGCTGGAAAAGAGCAAACAGGATAGTAGTAGAAGATTATGAACTTAAGTGATTATATGCAGGAATCAAATCCCGTAGATTTCACCTTATATTGGCCTTGTACCTAGAATAAGAATACATGATTTTACTGAGGGGTACTATTCGCTCATATAACGTAAACAATGACGTCAAATGAAAATAATTTTTCAAAATGGCCGACAACAAATAAGATATCTGGATCTTGATGGAACAAGATAAAGTAGGATGGCTTTATCAGACTATTTTGATATAAGCAATAATAAAAGTGTTAACTACAAACAAATTATATATAAATTTCACAATAAAGAAAAGAGGGAAATAGACATACGAAAATCACCAACTGTTTATGTAATCCTACTTTATAATTTAAGTAGCCAAATTCCTAAATCTATGAAGATCACACATTTATCTATTCAATGCATACTTGTTAGTCCCATGATTAACCCAATGATCTTTCAAGTCAATTGGACAATCGAGATCGTACCATTCTAACAATAATTTCTCTATGACCTTTGAGAATGTACTACAACCCATTCTTCTCCCCGGCAACCTTACAATACGACTTGGCCCGACATATGTTGGCAACGGATACATGGAAAGAGAAGCTGTACAACAAATGGAGGTCCATCCCTCTATAGTCCAACCGCGACAGGCCCTAGGTATCCCTGTGCATGAGCATATAGGTGTTGGCATCTCTGATATGTTCATTTCTTCTCCAAATACTACCAAAGTAGTATTAGGTTTCACAAACTGGTAAGACCTTTTCGACCTTACATTTCTTTGGCTTTCGAGGACGATACTTTTGCGGACTTTTTCTTACGACTATAAAGCTTGCAAATATAAGCCCATGAGTCTTCTACGTGCTTCTCAAACTCTGGTCCATGATTCATTGTCGTATCAACCGGTTCCACCCTGTTCGAGGTTGAGACCCCATAATATGTGTCACTAATTGGATTGGGGTATAGTGTGGGCGAGTCTGACATTGGACGTTTGCCTGGTGCCCTGTTACCCTCCTCGGAAGATTCTGGTTGGAATGATGGTTCCGGTTGGAATGTTGATTTCAACTGGAATGTTGCTTCTGGTGTATCGAAAGAGAAGTTTTGATATAAAGGGTTCATTGGGATCGGAGATGAAACTCCATGATGTACTGCATTAACAAAAGTTGGGAACGATGCACTGACATTTTCTGTTGGGGGTTCTAGCTGTGATGTTGGTACTGTATTTTAGAGAAGCCAGTCTGGCAAAAATCATCGATTGATGTTCCCCATTCACTAGTACCAATCATCTGGTTTTGCCATGCGTCCATGATTATATTGAGTTCTTCTTATCTACAATAAGTTTTGGTCAGACAATTGACATAACAAATACATAAGAAACATTATCAACAATATTATTCTGATTTAAAAACACATTCTGGACAACTTAAGATTTGATTTATAAAAATTTATAACAGATTCCAAATATTTCTATAAAATCCCTCTTGATTTCAAGAATTAGGAGTTCTGTCAGAGCTCGACCCTGACATGTTGCTTCCCCCAGCAGCATTTCTTTTTCTTCTCTTAAGAGGTGGAATATTGGGATTTTCTTCTTCTTCTTTAGATGACATGGCGAAAATGGACTTCTCTCTTTGAGAGAGATTATCTTCTTCTTGTTGAACTAGGGCTCTTGCAAACTTTTCATCTTCTTTTATTTGACGATTCACAAGGATAGATTCCTCCTCTGTTAAAAATTGAGATAAAATTCTTGCTAGTTTTTCATCTTCAGAAGTTTGTTTCTCAAAAAGGTGGACATCTTCGTCTACCATCGCCTTGTAATCTTCAAAGGAAATACCTAACATCACGGCCTCCTGCTTAATCCTTTTTACCCTATTTGTTTCAAGATCTTCAAGATCCTCTTGAGTCATTGGCCTTTTGCCTTTTGGATCGCTCGAAGAGGCACCGAAATTTTTCATTATCTTATGATAAATCGGTGGAACAATATTGTTAAATTAAGCGAACATGAATTAAAAGATAAAAGTTTTATATAAACATATAAATAGATAGTATATTATCCAAGATGAGAAAGAAAGAGCACAAAAATGAGCTTACCTGAAAGAAGGTCGGAGATCTGTTAGAATACAAGCTGATTGTGAACGGAATAACTTAAAACAAATTAGCAGATGAAGAACTAAGTGAATTAAAGAAAGATGGAATAAAGATTTAGTATGCATTTTCCTCAAGAAAACGCGTTTCTATTATAGAGGATGAAAATAGGAGTGTGACCTGGAAGAACGGACAGGTGTCCATAAACTACAGAAATTTTAATCATTGCTACGGTAATTAGTAATTACCGAATTATATTTTTTTTTCTAAAGATAAAATTTCTAAACTTTATCATCCCTTTAACCAAGGTTGAAAAGAGCTGAACAGTTTACTCAAAAACGTATACTATGTCGAGAAAATCCTCAACTTAATTAATAGCTTAATGAATAGACCGTTTTCCACACATCACTATTTTTCTTCACTGCTTCTTTTTCAAGAACCATATCAATTGCTAATTCATCTTTTTGAACCCTAGATGAATTTTTGATCCAAACTATTGTTTCAGGAGTGATCTAGGTAATATTTGTTTCTTTGACCCATGGATCGCCTTTAATGATTGAATTTAAGAATATGAGACAAATGTTATCAACAAAAATATGTCGACTTTTCCAACTGGATAACAGTAGTGTCTTGGTAAAAGAACTTCAAATTTGAAAATCAGAATTATTTGAAAGGCTAAAATTATGATGGGTGATCAACGATTAAAATACACAAATGAACTTGGTATAAAAATCTATCAAGACAAATATGGGAAATTCTTTTAACTAGGGAATTTCCCTAATCGACAACAATCCCCAAAAGAGATCGAAGAAAGTTGTATTTCATTATTCGTACAATACAAGTGAAACTTGTTACATTATTTAAGCGGAAATACAACAATTAGGGATACAACATATATAAAAACCATACAAAGAAACCCAGGTGGTGACAAACAGTAAGGGAACCACGCCAAGAACGAACGCGACTAACCACTGAATAGCCTCATCCAATGGAAGTTGAGCCACAGTAATTAACCACACTATGATAATAATGTAAATCATGATTAGGAAAGGATTCAACATTTTTGATACAAAATTTCAGGTTTTGAATAGATTCTGAAGAAAGGAAAATGTTAAGTTGATATGGCATGGAGAAAAGTATGCTAAGGTATTATTATATAGTCTAAAAAGGAGCCGTTTCTAACGGACAAATATGGAAAGAGAAATGAATTTGAATTCTGCATAGTGCCCTAGTCAGACTTACCTGTGTCTAGACGAATCGGTTATGCTATACTATAAGTGTATAAGTGGTCTATACTATATGAGTATAAGTATATATTTTTAAATTACTCGATATGGTCTAGATTTCGAGGTCGAAATCCTTTTAACTGGGGAATAATGTAACAATTGTCATTTTTGGTCCATTAATTGTCAAAAATAATAAAAGCAAACTTTATGAATTTATGAAAGACTTTGAGTACTTATGCTTGCTTATATATATATATATGTACGTGTTGGGCTAATAACAATATGATTTTTGCTCACATTCTGTCCATGTGATTGGGCCAAATGAAATATGAGGATGAATTTTATATCTTGATTGGGCTACTGTGAATAGACCCACGTTAAGAAGCCTTAGTGTAATGTACAGTTTCAAATAGTGTCGGTGGATAAATAATAATGGTACAGATAAGACAAAGACCGACACAATTATATGAAAAGTATGAATACCCGTGAATTTATCACGGACCATGTTTGGTTCATTAGCTGAATAATGATACTAGTGGACACCCGACATAATTTTATGTAAAGAAATAATACCCGTGATCCCTTTTGTTTGTTTACTTGACTATGAATCAACAATACATCTTTACTTTATACATCTGATAAAAGATAACTAATGAAGGATATAAAAATTATAAGGTATTATGTCTAAAGCTTTAATAGAATCATATTTAAAGTTTAACAAAATAACGTTAACTATTTGGATTAAATCATGGGTTAAACATTTAGCGAACAATGATTATTAATTCTCTATACCTACATAAATAAGCAATCATTCAGAATGATTCTTTCGACAAAAATCTTTTCTGCTTTTCCTTTTTAATTCAGCCCTCGGCCCCTCCCACGTTGTAGTCCTCCTGTAAAGTTCTTTCCCTTATTATATACATATATAGATATAGATATTATATTATAGATATTGTTATATAAGTAACATTCTTATTCTTCTTGTTGAACCACTCCAACACAACCAAACCATTCGGCTACCACCTTTTAACTCCAAGAATCACCTGCTTCTTTGTGAATTCTCGGCTCACACACTTCACACACAAATACAAGATATACATATATATATGTACATACACACACACATATATATATATATATGTATAGATATAGATAAAGATGTGATGATAACCGAGCACTATCACCTTCAAACAACACCACCAGCCTGCACCATCTTCGGCCTGTTACTACTACCCGTTGATGATGGACACCAGCCTTCATCACACCTCACGAACCATTGCTGCTTGTTTTGGTTGCTGACCACGACCACCACCATTCTGTTAGTGCTGTTCGGAAACAAGCACCATTACCACCTTAAATCTTCTACATACAGACAGCGCATATATACAAATACATATATATATATATACGTGCACCTATACATATAGAAATGGAGAAATATTATTCATATCACCAAAACACCACTACTCGCTACTGCTACTGTAACTCTTAGTTAAACACCACCAATCCTCTGCTGCTGCTGTCGAGGGAACCAACATGGCCGCTGTTTGCTGCTGCTCTGTTTTGGCAGTTGTCATCACCACGACCACCATAAGCTGCTGCTGCTACTCGGTCTTGCTGCTAACTTCGCTGCCCATCACCACCGAAATACCACTATTCATCATCTTCTCCACTCGGCTGCTACTATTCATCCTTCTTCCATTCACCACCACTTGACATTCAGACTGACCAGGAGAGTCACTCGAAGTGCACGTAAGGTTTGTAAGTCAACCCATGTTCACTTATTTACGAACGAAACCTTAAAACGTTATTATGTATAAAAATTGTGAAATCTCTACGAACGACCACCTTTTGCCACCATCAATCATGGGATAGATTGCTTAACTATAGTTAAGTTTTTCATAACAGAACTTGAAACAAGAAATACAAAGTTAAAATCTGTCCGTTAACACCGTTAAATTTCTGACAGTTTCAGTCCTGAACCGTTAAACTGTTTGCAGTTTTAGTCCTTCATCCGTCAGTTTTTTTTACTAAACTGATAATTCTATTAAAATGGGTTATTCTATACAGTTTCCTTTACAGAAGGCTAATACGTTTGAGCTATACGAATACATTTCAGACTGTTACATACCTTCTACTGTCTGACAGACATTTCAGGTGAGTTTCGTAAACCCTCCCTACTCAATTGAGATTCGGGCTGAAAAGTGTACATGTTTGTTTAACTGTTGATTGTTGATTTGATTGATTGTATGATTGAATTGTTGATATGGACATGTTAGCGCATTATTTATTATATAAGTCGCACCGTTAGCGCATTGTTAATTATTAACTATGTAAGCCGCATCGTTGTTGATCGTTATTGATTGTTATGGAACGTTGTTGAACGTTATATGGAATTGTTATTATTGAATGTTGACTTGTATTGAATTGTGATAATGTGAAACCTTATAGGTTATCCTTGGATGTGATTAGTTCTCCTAATCCTCACTTATTGTTAACGGTTGTTATCCGACACGGTTATTCCTTGTTACTTGTCCCTACGAACTCACCAACTTTATGTTGACGCTCTTTAGTACACTTTTCAGGTAATCAAGTTAATCAGAGACAAAATGGATGATTGCATGCTTAATTGCTAGGATTGGACTAGCTTTGGACTTTCTGGATCCATGATCCTTACTTCCCTTTTATGGGTTACTTTTAGGATCAACTACTATCGATTGAATTGCCTTTTATTATTGATTGAACATGTATTTCGATGAATGTTGATGATTGTATACGTTTGTATAAGTTTAAGGATTGTTTCAATCCTATGTTTTCATATAGTTTGACTCTACATAATTCCCATGTCGTGCTGTGCTTTTCTAAGTGATACCCCATGATTCCGCCATGTTGGGGTGTTACAAACAATCAGGCTAGGAATCAAGGAGGACAAGGCAGAGGTCGAGTTTTTGCTTTGGATGCTGCTGATGCACGACGAGATCCCAACGTTGTGATAGGTACATTCATACTCAATAATCATTATGTCTTTGTGTTATTCGACTCTGGTGCTGATAAAAGCTTTATATCCTTAGAATTTAAGTCTCGATTTAATATAGTAGCTATCCCCATGAAAGAAACTTATATCGTCGAATATGCAAACGGTCAAAAGTATGTTGCTAGAGATCATTTGGTAGATTGCAATTTGACCTTGTCTGGTAAAACCTTTAAGATAGATCTGATTCCCATAGAACTAGGAAGTTTCGATGTGATAGTTGGTATGGACTGGTTGTCTAGAGTTCGCGCTGATATTGGTTGTTACGAGAAAGTTGTGAGAATACCTCTACCAAATGACGACACGTTGATAGTGCAAGGAGACAAGTCAGGGAAGGAATTGATTCTGGTGTCGGCGATAAAAGCGAATAGATATTTACAAAAAGGATACCCTGCTTTCTTGGCACTAGTGGTTGAAAGGAAACCAGAGGGTAAAGGCATTCAAGATATTCCAGTAGTTAGAGATTTTCCGGAGGTGTTTCCTGAAGATTTGACGGGACTTCCACCTCACAGACCAGTCGAGTTTGGAATAGACTTAGTCCCTGGAGCTGCACCCTTGGCCAAGGCACCCTATCGTCTTGCGCCATCACAAATGCAAGAATTGTCCGAACAACTTCAAGAGTTATTAGCAAAAGGAATAATTCGTCCAAGTTCATCACCGTGGGGAGCTCCAATTCTATTTGTCAAAAAGAAAGACGGCTCTATGCGCATGTGTATTGACTACAGAGAATTGAACAAGTTGACTGTCAAGAATCGATACCCTTTACCTCGTATTGATGACTTGTTCGACCAACTGGAAGGTGCATCACACTTTTCCAAGATCGATCTCAGATCTGGGTATCATCAACTCAGAGTCAGAGAGACGGACATTCCTAAAACAGCCTTCAGAACTTGTTATGGACATTATGAGTTTTTGGTTATGCCATTTGGCTTAACCAATGCACCTGCTGTGTTCATGGACTTAATGAATAGAGTATGTCGACCATATCTAGACAAGTTTGTCATCGTGTTCATTGATGACATGCTGATTTACTCAAGAACTAAAGACGAACATGAAGGTCATCTAAGGACCATTCTGCAACTGCTCAAGGATCAAGAACTGTACGCAAAGTTCTCAAAATGTGAATTCTGGATTAGGGAAGTACACTTCTTGGGTCATGTAGTGAATGCGGATGGAATCCACGTGGATCCATCTAAGGTCGAGGCAATAAAGAAGTGGGAAGCCCCTAAGACTCCGACAGAAATCCGTCAATTTCTTGGACTGGCTGGCTATTACAGGAGATTCATTGAGAATTTCTCTAAGGTTGCTCAACCTTTAACTTTGTTAACTCAGAAGACTAAGGAGTTTATTTGGCAGGATGCCCAAGAAAAGGCATTCCAGACGTTAAAAGACAGACTATGTAATGCTCCTATTCTAGCATTACCAAATGGAGTTGAAAATTTCGTGGTATACTGTGACGCCTCACATCAGGGCATGGGGTGTGTACTTATTCAAGAAGGTAAGGTCATTGCTTACGCTTCTAGACAGCTCAAAATCCATGAAAAAAACTATACCACCCAAGATCTTAAACTCGTAGCGGTTGTCTTTGCTTTAAAATTTTGGAGACATTATTTGTATGGTACCAAGTGTACAGTATTCACGGATCACAAAAGTCTTCAGCATATCTTCGATCAGAAAATGCTGAATATGAGACAACGACGATGGGTAGAATTACTCAGTGACTATGACTGTGAACTTAAATATCATCCTGGTAAAGCAAATGTTGTTGCTGACGCGCTAAGTCGAAAAGATAGAATTTCACTATCTGTCATAAAAAGAGCAAGTTCTTATCTTGGCTCATCATTAAGGGATAGAGTTCTGGACGATCAAAACGATGCCCTACAGCCAGGGCGTATCGAGAAAGAAGCATTGTGGAATGCTGAACATTTATTTGAATTGGATGGCGATGGGATCCGACATGTTAAGGGCAGAGTGTGGATTCCCAAGTATAATGGACTTAGAGAACTCTTAATGAACGAGAGTCATCGATCTAAGTATTCAATCCATCCTGGTGCTGACAAAATGTACCATGGACTAAAGGACTTTTATTGGTGGCCTGGTATGAAAAGAGATATCGCCACTAATGTCTCAAAATGTCTAAATTGTTCAATGGTCAAGGCGGAGCACCAGAAGCCTTCTGGGCTGCTCCAACAACCCCAAATTCCTGACTGGAAATGGGAACAGATTACTATGGACTTCATTACGAAGTTACCTCGAACCCTGAAAGAATACGATACTATTTGGGTCATTGTCGATCGATTAACGAAGTCTGCTCATTTCATTCCAATACGGGAGAATTGGAAGATAAAGAAATTGTCTCAGTTATATATTGAAAAGATCATATCACTTCATGGCGTCCCTTTGTCTATTATCTCTGATCGAGATGGTCGTTTCACTTCACAGTCATGGAGATATTTTCAAGACGCCCTAGGCACTCAATTGCATTTGAGTACGGCTTACCATCCACAGACTGACGGACAAAGTGAACGTACCATCCAGACTTTAGAAGACATGCTTCGTGCATGTGTCATTGACTTCAAGGGTAGTTGGGATACCTTTTTGCCGTTAGCTGAATTTTCATATAATAACAGCTATCACACTAGCATCAAATGTGCTCCTTATGAGGCTTTGTATGGACGGAAATGTAGATCTCCTGTCTGTTGGCTTGATGCTGAGAACGTCGTTTGTACAAATATGGACTAGTTCAGAAGACTACTGATCAAATTGTTCAAATTAGAGCACGGCTGAAGACGGCTCAAGATCGCCAAAAGAGCTATGCCGACCGTAGATGGAAACCACTTGAGTTTCAAGTAGGAGACAAAGTCATGTTGAAAGTGTCGCCTTGGAAAGGCACTGCGCGTTTTGGCGTGCGAGGAAAACTTAGTCCTCGTTATATTGGACCATTTGAAATTGTTCAAAGAATTGGTTCCGTGGCTTATAAGCTCGACTTACCCAAAGAGTTAGAACATGTTCATCACACATTTCACGTGTCAAATCTTAAGAAATGTCTGACTGATGAAACTTTAGTCGTACCTGTCGAAGAGCTGCAAGTGAACGACTCTCTTCAATTTGTCGAGGAACCTGTTGAAATTCTAGACCAACAGCTCAAACAACTTAGACGTAGTCGTATCAAGTTGGTCAAGGTTCGTTGGAACTCGAAACATGGACCTGACTCGACTTGGGAACGTGAAGACTATATGAGGGATAACTATCCTCATCTTTTAACTGAGCAAGACTTGATTTCGGGACGAAATCCTTAGAAGTCGGGGATGCTGTGACAACTCGTAATTAATTAACATCGGGTTAGTCTTAATCTCAATTAGACAGTCATTTGACGTGGAAATTATTAGACTTTTGGACTTTTGACTTAGTCAAATTAGACGTATCTTGATGACGTAGACTATTAGCTATCTAGACGAATGCCGAGTCTTTAAAAATAACTTTAAATAAATATTTAAAGGTTATGTCTTGTACAAAATAAATAGATTGTCTAGACTTAATATTATAAAGTTCACTTTGACGAAACTTTATTGACTTGTCTTAACTAAAATGAGACGAGGGAAAATACCTTTACTTTAAATTATAACCTTTTGGTCAAACGGTATTTAATCGTAAGCATTTTACCGAATAAAGGGTACAAAAATATCTCAAAGAGGGCCACATAGGCCGGTCCTTGATTTTGTGGCAGGAAATAAACCACCAAGCACCTCCCTCTTTTCTCTCTTTTTGTCTGGTCGATCACACACACACATAACACACACACAAACTTTGCTCTCAATCAAAAATCTGGATTTGATTACAATCTTAGGGAAAAATCAAAAGGGAAATTTAAAGGGATTAATCATTTAGTGGATAAACAAGGAATTATCATCATCATCTCCATTTTTCTTCCTCTTATCTTCAAGAACTTCAATATTGGTAAGAAAACTTTTATTTCTAAACTTTGATTTAATTAGATTTCATCTTAAAGTTGATTTCAGTTATGATTTAATTGATAAATAGACTTTGAATAGGAGACGAGTTTTGGTTTTGTTGATTTAATGAAATTTTGATTTAGAAATTAGGTTTTGGAAATCAAAAGTGTCGGATTGTGAAATGGTTAGCAAAATGGTATGTTTTCCAGGTCTTGAACATGTTTGTAAGTGTTGTAAATGAAAGGATTTGAGTAGAAAATGTTTTGGTTACGGCAAATGGTCAAAAACTGCTGTTTTCGCTCGTTCAGGTCTTATATCGCGCCGCGACCCTCCAGGTCTCGCGCCGCGAAGCAGTACAAAATGGTCATCGCGCCGCGATCCTTCAGGATTCGCGACGCGAAGTAGTGTAAATTGTCAATCGCGCCGCGACCCTTGGTCCTCGTGCCGCGAGTTTTTGTTCTGTTTAACATTTTCAGTTTTCAATAACTCGAACGTTTGAACTTGGTGAATATCGAATGGTACTTTAGACTACCTTATAATGACAATGTCATTGATATTACCAACTAAAGTTAAATAAGATGAAAGTTTAAATCACATTCTTGGTCGTGGCATTCTAGGGTTGATAGCTAAGTAGTTGTACGTAGGATACTTGTCGTCGTGAGATTTGATCCTCACCATTGGTACTCATATCCTAGGTTTTGGATAGACGTGGAGACTAG
>CM067170.1:3853008-3880508 GCA_034093135.1 Erigeron breviscapus | reverse complement strand
TCATTATATCTCTACATATTTTATATTTATATATCACAAAATATATATATATATATATATATATATATATATATATATATATATATATAATAAATATATAATCTCTATATATATATAATAATCAATATATCTATCTATATATATATATATATATATATATATATATATATATATATATATATATATATATATATATATATATATATATATATATATATATATATATATATATATATATATATATATATATATATATATATATATATATATATATATATATATATATATATATATATATATATATATATATATATATATATATATATATATATATATATATATATATATATATATATATATATATATATATATATATATATATATATATATATATATATATATATATATATATATATATATATATATATATATATATATATATATATATATATATATATATATATATATATATATATATATATATATATATATATATATATATATATATATATATATATATATATATATATATATATATATATATATATATATATATATATATATATATATATATATATATATATATATATATATATATATATATATATATATATATATATATATATATATATATATATATATATATATATATATATATATATATATATATATATATATATATATATATATATATATATATATATATATATATATATATATATATATATATATATATATATATATATATATATATATATATATATATATATATATATATATATATATATATATATATATATATATATATATATATATATATATATATATATATATATATATATATATATATATATATATATATATATATATATATATATATATATATATATATATATATATATATATATATATATATATATATATATATATATATATATATATATATATATATATATATATATATATATATATATATATATATATATATATATATATATATATATATATATATATATATATATATATATATATATATATATATATATATATATATATATATATATATATATATATATATATATATATATATATATATATATATATATATATATATATATATATATATATATATATATATATATATATATATATATATATATATATATATATATATATATATATATATATATATATATATATATATATATATATATATATATATATATATATATATATATATATATATATATATATATATATATATATATATATATATATATATATATATATATATATATATATATATATATATATATATATATATATATATATATATATATATATATATATATATATATATATATATATATATATATATATATATATATATATATATATATATATATATATATATATATATATATATATATATATATATATATATATATATATATATATATATATATATATATATATATATATATATATATATATATATATATATATATATATATATATATATATATATATATATATATATATATATATATATATATATATATATATATATATATATATATATATATATATATATATATATATATATATATATATATATATATATATATATATATATATATATATATATATATATATATATATATATATATATATATATATATATATATATATATATATATATATATATATATATATATATATATATATATATATATATATATATATATATATATATATATATATATATATATATATATATATATATATATATATATATATATATATATATATATATATATATATATATATATATATATATATATATATATATATATATATATATATAATATATATATATAATATAGAATCGTGTGATATATATATAATATATATATGTGTTTATATATAAAATTGATCAAAAGATTTTTTCAATATCATTTGATAATGCAAGTAATAATACAAAAGCGGTTGACCACTTGAAAATAAAATATGCTCCTATTTGTGATGGTATTTTTTATCATGGTCGATGTGTTGCACATATTCTTAACTTGGTTGTGCAAAGCGGTTTGGGTCACGCTACCATTGAAACCGTTAAGAAAGACTTTGTAAAGATGTTAAAGGAGGTATTTTTGGGGGGTAAGACTAGACATAAGAAGTATATCAAATTGTGTAAAGAAACCGATTCGATATATTTGTCACCTCATTGGGAATGTCCTACTAGATGGAATTCCACTCTTACAATGTTTGAATGTGCTTTACGTCAAAAAATTACTTTGAAACATTTTCATGATGATCTAGTTGACAACCGTTTGGCATCTTCTAAGTTTAACTATTGGGAAATTATTCAAACTTTAGTAGATTTACTTCAAGTGTTTAAAAATGCCACGGTTTTGGTTTCGGGGGTTTATTATTCTACTAGTCATTTGGTGCTTCATCAAATTTATGAAATTGGTGAAAAATTGGTAGAATTTGAGTGTATGGATGATGGTGTATATGAAGGCATGGTGAAACTCATGAGAGAAAAAATGAGAAAATATTTTATGGAAATGCCACCAATTTTTGCTTGTGCCGCCGCAATGAACCCCACTTTAAATGTTAGCGGCGTTGAGGCACTTATTGAAAAAATAAATGATAGTTTGGAGTGTTATGATAAGGATATAAACTTTTCCATGACGGCAAAAAGTGAGTTTAATGCGAATTTTGAAAGATTGTATAAGGTTTATGAAGCTAGATATGGCTCAAGTTCTTCTACTACTCCTTCTCCCTTTGTTTCTACCAAAAAAAGCAAGGATTCCAAGATAAACCTATACAATTATGTTATCCAAACAACCACCAAACGTCAAAGAAATGAGGCTTCAACTTCCAACAAGAACACCGAGTATCATAGGTATATCGGAACAAACTTTTTGGCTAGCCTTGGAGTTGATGCTTTCATGAATGTGGATGTATTGAATTGGTGGAAGGAAAGGGAAGATCAATTTCCCATTCTATCTATCATGGCACGTGATTTACTAAGCGCTCAAGCTTCAACGGTTGCTAGTGAATCCGCATTTTCACAAAGTGGAAGAGTTTTGTCCATAAGAAGAACAAAACTTACACCGGCATCATTGGAGATGTGTATTTGTTATAAAGACCACTTGGACGCCATGGCCCGTAAACAACACATATCAAGCCTTGAAGATACTTTGGACCTTGAAGAACATATTCACCATGAAGAAGTTGAAGAAGGTACATCCTTATCACTTTCCGATGAAGAGATTGCACTTGATGAAGCTCAAGCTCAACCAATCCCACTTGATGAAGATTGAAGATGAAGACCATTTGAAGACTATGTATTTGTTTCAAGACTATGTATTTGTTTCAAGACTATGTATTTGTTTCAAGACTATGTATTTGTTTCAAGACTATGTATTTGTTTCAAGACTATGTATTTGTTTCAAGACTATGTATTTGTTTCAAGACTATGTATTTGTTTCAAGACTATGTATTTGTTTCAAGACTATGTATTTGTTTCAAGACTATGTATTTGTTTCAAGACTATGTATTTGTTTCAAGACTATGTATTTGTTTCAAGACTATGTATTTGTTTCAAGACTATGTATTTGTTTCAAGACTATGTATTTGTTTCAAGACTATGTATTTGTTTCAAGACTATGTATTTGTTTCAAGACTATGTATTTGTTTCAAGACTATGTATTTGTTTCAAGACTATGTATTTGTTTCAAGACTTTGTATTTGTTTCAAGAAGACCAATCAAGACAAATGAAGACAATTTGAAGACAAATTTGAAGACAATGATGAAGACAATGAAGACAATTTGAAGACTTTGAAGACTTGTTATTTAATTTGTTTAAGAATTTGTATTTGTTTGAAGACTTGTTATTTGGTTTAAGACATTGTCATTTGGTTGAAGACATTGTATTTGGTTGAAGACATTGTATTTGATTGAAGACTTTGAACTTTGTTGAAGATTAAGATGGTCTATAATAAAAGTATGCATTTTCTAGACTTTGAATGAATTATAGTGAATTATTAGTGAGTTTTTAATTTTTTCAAGTGTTTTTTGTGAAGTAACTTGGAGTTTTTTGTGTTAATTCACTAGATATTATCATTATGAAGGTATTTAAGGTCTTATGGCTCGGTGTATTAACAATCAAGTGCCCCAAAATCGAATTACGATGAAAAAAAGACCTCTAACGGCCGTTAAATGAATTATAGTGAATTATTAGTGAGTTTTTAATTTTTTTCAAGTGTTTTTTGTGAAATAACTTGGAGTTTTTTGTGTTAATTCACTAGATATTATCATTATGAAGGTATTTAAGGTCTTATGGCTCGGTGTATTAACAATCAAGTGCCCCAAAATCGAATTACGATGAAAAAAAGTGGCCTTAACGGCCGTTAAATGAATTATAGTGAATTATTAGTGAGTTTTTAATTTTTTTCAAGTGTTTTTTGTGAAATAACTTGGAGTTTTTTGTGTTAATTCACTAGATATTATCATTATGAAGGTATTTAAGGTCTTATGGCTCGGTGTATTAACAATCAAGTGCCCCAAAATCGAATTACGATGAAAAAAAGTGGCCTTAACGGCCGTTAAATGAATTATAGTGAATTATTAGTGAGTTTTTAATTTTTTTCAAGTGTTTTTTGTGAAATAACTTGGAGTTTTTTGTGTTAATTCACTAGATATTATCATTATGAAGGTATTTAAGGTCTTATGGCTCGGTGTATTAACAATCAAGTGCCCCAAAATCGAATTACGATGAAAAAAAGTGGCCTTAACGGCCGTTAAATGAATTATAGTGAATTATTAGTGAGTTTTTAATTTTTTTCAAGTGTTTTTTGTGAAATAACTTGGAGTTTTTTGTGTTAATTCACTAGATATTATCATTATGAAGGTATTTAAGGTCTTATGGCTCGGTGTATTAACAATCAAGTGCCCCAAAATCGAATTACGATGAAAAAAAGTGGCCTTAACGGCCGTTAAATGAATTATAGTGAATTATTAGTGAGTTTTTAATTTTTTTCAAGTGTTTTTTGTGAAATAACTTGGAGTTTTTTGTGTTAATTCACTAGATATTATCATTATGAAGGTATTTAAGGTCTTATGGCTCGGTGTATTAACAATCAAGTGCCCCAAAATCGAATTACGATGAAAAAAAGTGGCCTTAACGGCCGTTAAATGAATTATAGTGAATTATTAGTGAGTTTTTAATTTTTTTCAAGTGTTTTTTGTGAAATAACTTGGAGTTTTTTGTGTTAATTCACTAGATATTATCATTATGAAGGTATTTAAGGTCTTATGGCTCGGTGTATTAACAATCAAGTGCCCCAAAATCGAATTACGATGAAAAAAAGTGGCCTTAACGGCCGTTAAATGAATTATAGTGAATTATTAGTGAGTTTTTAATTTTTTTCAAGTGTTTTTTGTGAAATAACTTGGAGTTTTTTGTGTTAATTCACTAGATATTATCATTATGAAGGTATTTAAGGTCTTATGGCTCGGTGTATTAACAATCAAGTGCCCCAAAATCGAATTACGATGAAAAAAAGTGGCCTTAACGGCCGTTAAATGAATTATAGTGAATTATTAGTGAGTTTTTAATTTTTTTCAAGTGTTTTTTGTGAAATAACTTGGAGTTTTTTGTGTTAATTCACTAGATATTATCATTATGAAGGTATTTAAGGTCTTATGGCTCGGTGTATTAACAATCAAGTGCCCCAAAATCGAATTACGATGAAAAAAAGTGGCCTTAACGGCCGTTAAATGAATTATAGTGAATTATTAGTGAGTTTTTAATTTTTTTCAAGTGTTTTTTGTGAAATAACTTGGAGTTTTTTGTGTTAATTCACTAGATATTATCATTATGAAGGTATTTAAGGTCTTATGGCTCGGTGTATTAACAATCAAGTGCCCCAAAATCGAATTACGATGAAAAAAAGTGGCCTTAACGGCCGTTAAATGAATTATAGTGAATTATTAGTGAGTTTTTAATTTTTTTCAAGTGTTTTTTGTGAAATAACTTGGAGTTTTTTAATTTTTTTCAAGTGTTTTTTGTGAAATAACTTGGAGTTTTTTGTGTTAATTCACTAGATATTATCATTATGAAGGTATTTAAGGTCTTATGGCTCGGTGTATTAACAATCAAGTGCCCCAAAATCGAATTACGATGAAAAAAAGACCTCTAACGGCCGTTAAATGAATTATAGTGAATTATTAGTGAGTTTTTAATTTTTTTCAAGTGTTTTTTGTGAAATAACTTGGAGTTTTTTGTGTTAATTCACTAGATATTATCATTATGAAGGTATTTAAGGTCTTATGGCTCGGTGTATTAACAATCAAGTGCCCCAAAATCGAATTACGATGAAAAAAAGTGGCCTTAACGGCCGTTAAATGAATTATAGTGAATTATTAGTGAGTTTTTAATTTTTTTCAAGTGTTTTTTGTGAAATAACTTGGAGTTTTTTGTGTTAATTCACTAGATATTATCATTATGAAGGTATTTAAGGTCTTATGGCTCGGTGTATTAACAATCAAGTGCCCCAAAATCGAATTACGATGAAAAAAAGTGGCCTTAACGGCCGTTAAATGAATTATAGTGAATTATTAGTGAGTTTTTAATTTTTTTCAAGTGTTTTTTGTGAAATAACTTGGAGTTTTTTGTGTTAATTCACTAGATATTATCATTATGAAGGTATTTAAGGTCTTATGGCTCGGTGTATTAACAATCAAGTGCCCCAAAATCGAATTACGATGAAAAAAAGTGGCCTTAACGGCCGTTAAATGAATTATAGTGAATTATTAGTGAGTTTTTAATTTTTTTCAAGTGTTTTTTGTGAAATAACTTGGAGTTTTTTGTGTTAATTCACTAGATATTATCATTATGAAGGTATTTAAGGTCTTATGGCTCGGTGTATTAACAATCAAGTGCCCCAAAATCGAATTACGATGAAAAAAAGTGGCCTTAACGGCCGTTAAATGAATTATAGTGAATTATTAGTGAGTTTTTAATTTTTTTCAAGTGTTTTTTGTGAAATAACTTGGAGTTTTTTGTGTTAATTCACTAGATATTATCATTATGAAGGTATTTAAGGTCTTATGGCTCGGTGTATTAACAATCAAGTGCCCCAAAATCGAATTACGATGAAAAAAAGTGGCCTTAACGGCCGTTAAATGAATTATAGTGAATTATTAGTGAGTTTTTAATTTTTTTCAAGTGTTTTTTGTGAAATAACTTGGAGTTTTTTGTGTTAATTCACTAGATATTATCATTATGAAGGTATTTAAGGTCTTATGGCTCGGTGTATTAACAATCAAGTGCCCCAAAATCGAATTACGATGAAAAAAAGTGGCCTTAACGGCCGTTAAATGAATTATAGTGAATTATTAGTGAGTTTTTAATTTTTTTCAAGTGTTTTTTGTGAAATAACTTGGAGTTTTTTGTGTTAATTCACTAGATATTATCATTATGAAGGTATTTAAGGTCTTATGGCTCGGTGTATTAACAATCAAGTGCCCCAAAATCGAATTACGATGAAAAAAAGTGGCCTTAACGGCCGTTAAATGAATTATAGTGAATTATTAGTGAGTTTTTAATTTTTTTCAAGTGTTTTTTGTGAAATAACTTGGAGTTTTTTGTGTTAATTCACTAGATATTATCATTATGAAGGTATTTAAGGTCTTATGGCTCGGTGTATTAACAATCAAGTGCCCCAAAATCGAATTACGATGAAAAAAAGTGGCCTTAACGGCCGTTAAATGAATTATAGTGAATTATTAGTGAGTTTTTAATTTTTTTCAAGTGTTTTTTGTGAAATAACTTGGAGTTTTTTGTGTTAATTCACTAGATATTATCATTATGAAGGTATTTAAGGTCTTATGGCTCGGTGTATTAACAATCAAGTGCCCCAAAATCGAATTACGATGAAAAAAAGTGGCCTTAACGGCCGTTAAATGAATTATAGTGAATTATTAGTGAGTTTTTAATTTTTTTCAAGTGTTTTTTGTGAAATAACTTGGAGTTTTTTGTGTTAATTCACTAGATATTATCATTATGAAGGTATTTAAGGTCTTATGGCTCGGTGTATTAACAATCAAGTGCCCCAAAATCGAATTACGATGAAAAAAAGTGGCCTTAACGGCCGTTAAATGAATTATAGTGAATTATTAGTGAGTTTTTAATTTTTTTCAAGTGTTTTTTGTGAAATAACTTGGAGTTTTTTGTGTTAATTCACTAGATATTATCATTATGAAGGTATTTAAGGTCTTATGGCTCGGTGTATTAACAATCAAGTGCCCCAAAATCGAATTACGATGAAAAAAAGTGGCCTTAACGGCCGTTAAATGAATTATAGTGAATTATTAGTGAGTTTTTAATTTTTTTCAAGTGTTTTTTGTGAAATAACTTGGAGTTTTTTGTGTTAATTCACTAGATATTATCATTATGAAGGTATTTAAGGTCTTATGGCTCGGTGTATTAACAATCAAGTGCCCCAAAATCGAATTACGATGAAAAAAAGTGGCCTTAACGGCCGTTAAATGAAATAATTTAAATCTTTTCGGGTAAAGGGCTACCTTGGCCAGCTTACAATTGTGCCACATATCCTACTCTAAAACACCCTACGGGATTCGAAACCACAAACCCGTATTTGATAGTAAAGCCTCTTGCCCATTAATCCAAGTGACAACTTGTAAACGAATTGCAGAGTGCAGGCTCGAACGTGTGTCGCTCTAGCTAGAAAGAGGTAAGGACGACGACCACTACATCTACACCTTGTTGATAAGTTTCTGGGGGAGTTAATTGCAAGATTGGTCCCTGTGGTTTGTACATTTTAGCAAGGGGGTCTCTATTCGAGAATCGTTGCAATGGGGGTCCCTATTTTGAGAATTTTTTGCAAAATTGGTCCAAATTTGACGGATCCGTTAAAGGTGGTCGTCAAGTGTGCACGTGTGCAGCACGTGTGGGGGTATTTATGTACTTTCCACCCCACAAGGACCCCCATTGCTAAAATGGGAAAACCACAGGGACTAATCTTGCAACTAACTCTTCTTTATATATAATAAAAGACTATTGGCCTAACCACTTCTTAACCATTTAAAAATTTTAGTTAACCTAAAAATTTAATTTACATGTATCATAATTAAAATTATAAATCAAAAAATATGGAACTAAAAAACTTTTAATTATTAATTATATTAATAGTTGTAGAAAAAGTTTTATAAACTTACAATTTTTAAAAATCCATCACTAAATAATTCTTTTTAACTTTTCCATAAAAGAATAAATCTTATTAAATAATTAACTTAAATATAATTTTTAACACTTTTTAGCTTTTCATGATTATTTATTGTTAAATTACTAAAAACATATTTCCACTAAAAATTCTAAAACTTATAAATACTTCAATTTATGATTAAACTCCAATTCTCATAATAACTTATATCTACTTTCTAATAATATATCAAAGATTTTATTTTTTAAGGCAAATATCAAATTACTAGTTTGCTTTTTCTTATATTTGTAAATTAGAATTTATAAGTTTTTTTATTTTCATTTATTTAATAATTTATTTTATTTCAAAAAATGTTGTTGACTTTCTGTGTATTTGACTCGAGAATAGATAACTAAAATACCATATATGACATTTATATTATTCGAACAGATTTGCTTTTTTTTTTTTTTTTTTTTTTTTTTTTTTTTTTTTTTTTTTTTTTTTTTTTTTTTTTTTTTTTTTTTTTTTTTTTTTTTTTTTTTTTTTTTTTTTTTTTTTTTTTTTTTTTTTTTTTTTTTTTTTTTTTTTTTTTTTTTTTTTTTTTTTTTTTTTTTTTTTTTTTTTTTTTTTTTTTTTTTTTTTTTTTTTTTTTTTTTTTTTTTTTTTTTTTTTTTTTTTTTTTTTTTTTTTTTTTTTTTTTTTTTTTTTTTTTTTTTTTTTTTTTTTTTTTTTTTTTTTTTTTTTTTTTTTTTTTTTTTTTTTTTTTTTTTTTTTTTTTTTTTTTTTTTTTTTTTTTTTTTTTTTTTTTTTTTTTTTTTTTTTTTTTTTTTTTTTTTTTTTTTTTTTTTTTTTTTTTTTTTTTTTTTTTTTTTTTTTTTTTTTTTTTTTTTTTTTTTTTTTTTTTTTTTTTTTTTTTTTTTTTTTTTTTTTTTTTTTTTTTTTTTTTTTTTTTTTTTTTTTTTTTTTTTTTTTTTTTTTTTTTTTTTTTTTTTTTTTTTTTTTTTTTTTTTTTTTTTTTTTTTTTTTTTTTTTTTTTTTTTTTTTTTTTTTTTTTTTTTTTTTTTTTTTTTTTTTTTTTTTTTTTTTTTTTTTTTTTTTTTTTTTTTTTTTTTTTTTTTTTTTTTTTTTTTTTTTTTTTTTTTTTTTTTTTTTTTTTTTTTTTTTTTTTTTTTTTTTTTTTTTTTTTTTTTTTTTTTTTTTTTTTTTTTTTTTTTTTTTTTTTTTTTTTTTTTTTTTTTTTTTTTTTTTTTTTTTTTTTTTTTTTTTTTTTTAGTTTAAATCACACAAGTAACAAAAAATAAAAAAAATTGAGTTTCCATATTGGGACATTTGTTTTTTCTCATCTACGGTTGGTTTGAAAATGAACATGGTAAGGTTGGCTAGTGGTCTGTCAGTGCCCAATTTGCCGTTAAAAATAACTATGAAACTAAATAGTCGTGGATCGAGGTTTCAACTGGAAGAAGCCAAAGATGTATGTGTGTACTCCTAGTAAAACGAGATCTAATGTTATGTTGATCAAGTTGCCAAACCATGTTAGGATAATGAATTGCCTCTTTACAAGCGTGTCAATGTCAAATTGTCAATGGACAAATAAGTGAATAACATAAGTTTTTGCCTCTTTCGAGTTTTCCTTTGGCTACGCAAAATAAGAAGAGTCTATTTCATACATGAAAAGGTGAATTAACTCAACCGTAATTTGTGGGTTACATTGATAACTGCTAACCCAGACCGACCCACATTGGCTATCCATCCATATTTTGGGCCTTTGGGGCACACCTAATTCGCTAATATTATATAAAAAATTAATGATGTCAAATATCAATAATATAAGTGATGAAAACTAACAGATCTTGGATGAGCCCATTGTAATAGTAATTGATATTGATATCATTATCTTTGATTGTTTTATCATATTATATAAATGTTACAACATATTGTATAAAATAGATGATACATGTATATGATAGCTTTAAATAGACTGTACTAACATCTATGTAATGGAGGACATTACCGGATACTTGAAAATATCCATATGAAAATAACAACGCTGGACTAGCCCATAATGAAAATGAAGACGTAGCAAAGCCCATATCACCAGCGGAAGATCTCCATTATCTTAATCTTAATCTTAATATATACTATAAGACAGTTGAACTAATGACTTATTAACCAATCAAATCGCTCAATTTTATCAAATTGACTTTCGCTTATGTCATCATTTAATTTAGTTATAAATTAAAAATCCTAATAATCATTATCCAAATATATTATTATATTAGTATTTGTAGAAAAAGTCTCATTAATTTACACTTTTTGTTTTCCATCAATAATTTACACTTTTTAGCCCTGAATACTTAATTTATATTTATTTTTAGCTATCAACTTGAGAAATTTTTTAAAATCTTTTAATCATTTAATTAATTAAAAAATTTCAACATATGAAATATTATCTACAAAAAATTATTTCAAAAGATGAAATACAATATATGTGTTCAATGTTCTAGAAGTATATTCTTTTAAATTTGTTTTTACTTAGAGCACCCCCAATGGGTTAGTCCAATACTTACCAATACAGTGCCACATCAGCAAAACCTCTTTCCAATACATTTTCCTCAATTCACACCCAATACCCAATACATCCAATACATTTCAATACACTCCAACATATTTATTTTCAAACTTTTAATAAATAAAACCACAAATATAGTTCATAAAATAAACATAAATATTATATAAAATTCTAAAATACCATTTTATTAATAAAAACGAGTACCATACATAAAAAAAACATTAAAATAAAAAACATTACAAACTTAAAGAGAAACATACAACATTAGAGCAATTTAACAACATAAATTATTCATTGATTTTGCCCATATGATCAGATGGTTCAAGGTGGTAATCGCACAAGCAAGTTGTTCCATAGCAATTTGAATCTTATCGATCTTCCCCTGCAAATAAGTAAAGTACTGACACTCAAGTTCAGTACAATACTCGGTTTGTATATAATCGATTTGCTGTTGACACCATTGCTTCTTCGCTCTTAGTTTTAGACCAACTGCAACCAGATCCTCTTTCAACCTTTGGTGGTCGAGGATATCAGCCATGATACTCTCATGCACTTGATCGACAGTCATTGGTGGTTTTCGGTTAGGGGCATTTGATGAAGAAGCCATTTTAAGATGTATAAAAGTTTGTGATTTGATCAGAAATGTTTGATGACATGCCAGTATTTATAGGAACTAAAAGACGCTCCCCCAACGTTCAAAATTCAACATATTTACACTTTTAGTCCTTCAACGTTCGAATTCAAAATATTTACAATTTTAGTCCCTCAAACGGCAAAAAATTCAAAAACATTTACACTTCCAGTCCCTGAACGGCTACCTGGATTGTCACTCTATAAATACCAACCCATTCACTCTTTTTAACCAAATGGCGTCCTCATCATCAAAAAAGAATGTTCACCGACCTCGTCTGACCGAAGATGAGATGAAAACACGAATCATGGCTGATATCAAAGAGGACACCCTCCTTCAAACTGAAATCTCTGGGGTCATGGGTTCCCTGCGGGAGAAAAGACGACGATGCGAGCAAAAGGTTGAGGCGATACAAGTACCAGGCCGCAAGGTCTCGAAGCACGAAGAGCATTATTCTTCGTTTCTACAGCAGGAGATCAAGAAGGTCAAGAGCATAGTCGATGATGTTTTTAAGGCCGGTCACACGTTGGGTGACCAATGTACTTGGGCCGAATCGTACCACGACAATTGCAAGGAGGACAAAACGACGGATGAAGTCAAATGCCCACAACACGACAAGTGGTGGCTCGACGAAAGCGCTTACCGTGGCTTAGGAAAAATGTCAATTAAAGATGATGACGAGTAATCGTATCTTAATGTATTTCGTGTTTTAATTATGTGTTTTTTAATATGTAATGTGTTTGTTTTAATTAAGTAATGTGTTTGTTTAAGGTTATTTGAATAAAAAAATATTAAATTCAAATATTTTTTTTTAATGAAACTAGCCGTTGGAGGAATAAAAAATAAAAAAACAACCTTGCTTCTCCGTATTCACCACCACGGACCACCCAATACGCCGGACCAAAACGGACCAATACGGTCCACACCCAATGGTGTGTACCGTATTGGAAGTCCAATACGCCGAATACGAGTATACATTGGGGGTGCTCTTACATTTTTACATTTAAATTTATATATTTAATAATTTATCTTATCTTTAAAATGTTATAAACAATCCGCGTAATCACATCTCTCGATTTTCTCAAATTTTCAATTTTGACTTTTCTTGACTTTTTATTATATAAAAATAATATAGATTTACACATATAAATATCAATGTCGACTACATGACTAAAGATAAATATTACTTATAAGAAAATATTATAAATTGATACCTATAAATGTCGTACATTGGTATCCCAATACAATATTGATAATGTCGTCCAATTTAATAATATATTAGATTAGATTTTTATAAATTATAAATATTAAAATTTAATTTAATATTTAATATAAACACAATATGAACTCTAGATACCTATCCCAAACACAATAACAGATAACGATATACAACATCCTTATCCTAACCAAAATAAGAATCACAGAACATGAGACGATCAACAAAACACGATTTACAAATTACAACAGGGGTTACTTGAATACTAAATCCAAATTAATATGAACTCCATTCAAGATTCATTTTATCTCTCAATCAAAAAGGTACAAAGTTTTCTCCCTTTTTGTATATTAGCTTTGCGTATTAATGTTTAAAGTTACAATTGTCACTCAAATCAAGAATCCTAATTGTTATCAAAGAATATGAAAACAATCCTACATGTTATCTAATTATCATAGGACATGTGATTGAAAATAAACTTATTAGTGTTATGGGCTCGCATCATGATTAAACACATATACTTGAATGTCAAGTATAAGATCACAAGTATGCTTATATTTTAATTCTTAATTATCTTTCATAATAATATCACATTATGAGTACAACTGGTTTCAAAAAATTCTATAATAGAGGAATTATTGTAGCATGGAATTGTGGAATGACTAGGGCAAACAATTCCATCAATATGTCTCAGGTAATAATGACAGTGACGAACATGTGATTATTGTACTACAACTTGCAAAGTATAACACTTGGAACCGTATATCTTCAAAATTATAAGCTTTTATGACTTAAATATTGAAGATCTAATATTGATAATATCGTAAATCCTGTGTCCAGTGTTGGACACGGGTCTAAAATCTAGTTCGAATCTAAATATCTAATTCACAATACACCAAATACTATGACTTTTCTACAGTTCACGTAGTTAATATATAGTTTCATGTAATACAAAGTTACACACACACACAAAAGTGGCTCGTTTAGACCATTTTTCATAAAATGAAGTCGTTTATGAATAAAAATATTGTAAGTCGTTAAAAGAAAGAGCAATTTTTAGGACTCCATAATTAGTAACCCTACGCTTTTTTTCCTCAAGCCCGGCCCATTGTCTTTAATCCAACATAAATATGAAGCCCAGATAATTGGGTCCGTGACTTGCACAAAAGAAAAAATCAAGGTCTGATGCATTTCTGAATAAATTTTTTCAGGAGTCACAAGTACTGTTGATGTTAAAGAATTTATTAAATAAATAAATATACCAGTTATTGTACTCGCGTGTTGCCGCAGAATAAGTGTTTTACACGACAAAGTTTTTGACCCAAATTTATGTCAAATATTCGAACCCAAATTTTAAAAAAGACAACTAAACATGTAGCAATAACAATAAAAAAAAATGTAAAAGAATAATAAGACATAAACAATAACCATATTAATGTTTTAAATGTTACATGAACGTAAGATGTAACGATGATAAAGTTATTATATATTAAAAACGTTATATATATATATAAAAAGACAATGAAAATAATCAAAACCAAATGTTTAAAAGTAAACGTAGTTGTGTGAAAGTTGTTTGATGAAGACAGAGAACCAAAAGTTTAGTGTCAAGAAAAGGAAAAAGAAAATTTTTGATGTGAGACAAAAGTTAAAAAATAAAAACTGTAGGGGTTAAAATGAAAATTGATAAAAATTATTATGTGTTATAAGAACTTGTACGTTTCATGCATAAAGAATTGTAATTCATAAGTTTTTGTATATATATATATTATATATATTGAGCTTTATTGCATTGGAGCACGTGTTGCTGCTCATATATTTAGTAGGATTAGTTTTGCTATAGCTAGAGGAGTAGGGGCCCAGATAGTATCTCGGGTTCCTACTAATTTCTTGTAAATCCTATTAATTTCTAATAGAAGTGATGTTTATAATATAAATAATAATAATATCAATAATAATAATAATAATAGATATACTAGATAACTAGTTAACATATTGTACGAATTAAATCATTTTGGACAGAGTTAAATCAAAATATTATCTTTTAAATAAAGATATTATAAGCTTGTAATATATCTAAAATGATTATATATAAAAATAATAGGTACGTTCTATTTCATACGTTTAACCTTAATAAAAAAATTATACTATTAAATTGACTGTTTTCTATATATCGTGTATTACACAACTTTCGATAACTAAAGGTTGGCCATACTTTTTGTTTTGTAACCCGAAATGCCGAGTGACTGAAGAATGAGGAGCTTTTTTGTGGCGTATTACAGGACAGTACGTGACGACATTTTTTTCGTTAGTTGATGGCTTGATGCTGAATATCTATGAATTTTGTTTTAACATGCATGAAAACTAACTAGTTCTATATCATTTAATATGAACACTTCCATTGAATGACACATAGCTAGCCTTACAAGTCTAATTCATTGACATACCCTGAGGGCGTCTCATGGTTTTTAAAGGCCCTGCTCTATATTAAAATAGTCCTCATATTTTAACAATCTCTAAAACATAAGCCATGATTGTTCATACTTTTTTTGTTTATTTAGAGTGATAAGAAAATTATTTCATAATAATGATAAACTAAAAATAAACTAAAGATAATAATGATGAATAAACAAAATAATAATAATAATAAACACTTATTAGAAACAAAAAGAAAAGACTATGTAATTTGAAAAATCACACTAGTTATGGCAGGTTCGAACATGTGTGATTAAGAATTGGAAGAAAAAAACATTACCAATAGGCTAAATATAACATTTTGTAATATCCTTTTCTGTTTATTCATCTATATGGTTGAACCAGCAAAATTTTGGGCCTCTATAAAACGTTGAGCCCTGCTCGTTTGCACGTGTTGCACATGCCCAAATCCGACCCTGCATCATCTACTGCTTTTTTGTTTTATAAATGTGTATAAAAGATGTATAGAGATGTATAGGTGATCATATTAAAATTACTTCTCTAGATCAATTAAATTAAATTAATTAAGTGCTAACTACTAAAACCATACATATATCATAATTGCTTTAATATACAAATGAAATTAGCTTAAATGGACATTAAATGGTGGATGCATTGCTAACTTTTAGTGATAAGTCTATGAGTTTTTCCCCTAAATCACATATAACAGCTACCTCTTGTAGTCTAGAGTACGTGTACGGATTCATCATTGTATGGTGAAATGTTCCTCTGATCGAATACTACCGACCTGACCGTCCGTTAGAAAAGGATCGTTTTAATATGAGCACAAAAGTAAGTTCAATTTTGTTATTTCAACATATTTTCTTTTCATTCGGATAAGCATATTCATATGCATAAAGCTCTATTAATTAATAAAGTAAATTACGCAACAAATAACACATTGTACGTCAATTAAACTTTATTGCAAAAAACTTAACCAAACTTTTAATGTTATCCAAATGGGAAGTGATATTGGTACCACAAAGATTGATTTGTTTACTACACAGTACAACTTTTATATCATAATGTACAAGTCAGTAAAGCATATGTATGGTAAATAAATCAACTATTGTGGTACTAATATCACTTCCTGATGATGTTTTAGTTTAAGACAAACAAAAATGATTTTTAATTATAAAAACTATCACTGGTTATAAATTTATAAAATGTTGTACAAGTAAATACTTCAAACTAAACACACAATTACGGGCAGAGAATGTAGCTAGTGTTGTGGTAAGTACATGATCGTTCGCAGGGATGCTTGCACTACCTAGTCTAATATGATGTGTAATTCTAGCGGTTGGGGGTTGTCACGATTTCCTATTTAAACTATTGAAATGAAAGTAAAATAGAAGCCGCAACCGTTTGGTCTAGCGAGAAGCTTCTTTTAATCTAGTAAATGAAATTGAAAAGCAAATAACAGTAATAGAAAACAAATACTTGTTTGGCATATCTGATCACATGATACGACAATTACTACCCTATTTACTTCTAGTCAGTTGGAAAACTTATTCACGGCTCAGATTCTCGTTAGATTCACTTTACCTATGTAAGTAGTGATGTCGTTAGACTCACACTACCCTTTAAACAAATCGTTAGATTCATCGTTTAAGCATTATTAACCTAAGTTTGTGTTACAGATTTGTCTTTTAATATAACCGGCTCTTAAGCCATGACCAGATAATAATTCCCTCCGGTGACCATAGTGCACGTTTCCATGTCACTAGATCGCGTCTGACATTGTTAAGCTTCATGTTCAACTTATTCTAATTATTATGGTTCTGGATCCGTCCGTTAGAACTGAATCACCTTTTACATCTAATTAAAGACCGATTAGTGTTTTCCATCTTTATGTATTAGTCCTAGTGTATGATTATAGACCGATCATCAGAATTAAACTAATACATGCAGATATAGAACCTATAACAATATGAAGAACTTATTAACCATGGATCTACGACAAACAGTAATCACTATCCAACAGATGTAACAAGTAAAATAAGATAAATAAAAGTCTACATGATCACATCAATCCAAACAAGTATTCAGCCTACTAGCCTGACATTATTAAAGGAATAACAAAGTCTGAAAAGATGAAAGACATTGTTTACCAACTAGAAAGTAAATAAGAATGAAAGATCTAGGTTGAAGATGAAGATCAAGAGGTGTTAGAAGCTCCAAATCCTCCTTGGAATCTGCAAATTTCCACCTAGGGTTGATGGGTGTCGACTAGGGCTGCTGGATCTGCTCCCTCTTAGGGTTTTGAGGGTTCTTGTTCTATTTATAAGCAAGGGGTCGATTCTGGACCTGGGCCGCCCAGCGGCGCTGGAGCCTTCCGATGTGAGTGCCAGCGGCGCTGGAAGCTGCTCCGTCTTCTCGTATTGCTTCTTTCGACTCCCGTCTTGCCTCCTTGTGTCTTGTAACTTCACCGGCCTTCATGTTGAGTTGATAGATGTCATTCACTCTCGCTCGCATCTTCCGTGAACCTGCATTTATATCGAATCCATTAAGTACCAACAGTTCACGAATATCAACTCATTCAGACATTAAAATGTGGCCTAATGATTGTGGAAATTATCACAAAATGAACGCTCATCACTTCCCTATCCAAATGGTTGTAACGCACTCTGCAAATGAGTTATTTGGTGCTTAATTCTCCACAATTTAACTCTGAAATATACTTAGATTGGTCAATTAGGTCTCTCATTTAGTCGTCGTCATTGAGGACCATCAATTTTCTTCTTTTATACTCGTATCATGGAAAAGAAAAACTAGTTACATCGAATCGGACAATCGAACTTTACGAATTTTAGTATAACTATTATTCATACTTGGTTTGTAAACAAAACTATTAATCATCACTCAATCTTAGAGTCTAACTCTTTTATCATGACACCTCTAGTTATATCCTCATCATAAACTCTACATCGTACAAGCTAAACTTCTCTTTTATCATGTCACTTCTTGTAAAGCTGTCTACTTCCCTTCCCATACCCTGTTTATGACCAAATTATATAGTGCTGATAGATATTTATAGTTGTTTTTCTTATGTTTTTTTTAGGTATCTTAAAATGAGCATAATATGTATTGAGAAATTTAATCTATCGACATACATATCCTACCTAATTAACTGGTATCATTTTTTTTTAGCTCATTTGGCATAGACTTGATTTTCCTTTTGAAATAAGGTCCAAAGTTTTATATTTGTCGTGCACGTTTAGGATCTTTTGGAATATAATATAAGAATATGATAGAATTTCCATTAAAAAGAAAAAAGTTGCACCGTCTTAATTTGAATTGATTGTTACGGAGACCACTCAAGTCCTAACTATTCCAAAAAAAAAAAATCCCCAGAATTGGCACAAATCAAAAGCACCACAAAACAAAAATGAGGACTAAAACACAACCACATATCTAAAAATGAAAATAGAATCTCGATAATGTTCCTTTTTATAACGGACAATGACAAACAATCAACCATGTCCATAACTCATTCACGTAACTGCTGGATATAATCACATAATAAAAGCATAATTGAAAGTATGTATAGATGTTTTTTCTTCTTTTTTTTCTTTTCTTTTTTGATAATGTGGTAGACTTGGACAACAATGCTAATGGTACTTTTCTTTTTTGCTATCTTTGTTGATAAAGTTTAGATAATGTGGCAATATTGGTGGACTAAGTGAATTGGGTATGGCAGTATGGATAGCAAATATGTTCTCCATGCTTGAGTGATATCAAAAGTTTTGAAACTATAGGAACTAGTTGTGTATTTGTGTAATATTCAGGCAATATGTCTTTCAAAAAACAAATCTAATAATTGTAAGGAGTAGTAGTTTTATTTAACAAACTTTTGCTTCTAACCATTGGGTCGGGTTTTTGACCTGTGCTTATGCTTATATTAAAGACTTACTGTTTTTTTGTCTTAAATGCTGGTTGAATTACCATTTGTTACACCGAAAAGTTAACTTAAATAGTAAGTACATGGATTGAGATCCTCTAAAGTACAAGTTAACTATACTAGTAAAATTAAGAATTTTGACCTTTGGATTAAAATCAAGGGTCAAAATAAAAAAGATTATTTTTAAATCTTGATATTTAATTATAATCTAAAGGTCAAGATCCTTCAACTTTACTAATAAAGTTGAAAACAACTCTGAATGATATATATATATATATATCCGCATCCAAAATACACTTTCTTATTATGCTATTTCTCAACAGAAATTGGAGATACTATGATTAAATCTGCTCACTACTCACAAGAATCATTCTTAATTATTTTCTTGTCTTGTCTCTATGCCTATGTGCAAGCGTGCTATTCCTACTTAAGTGCTCACATGATTCTTTTAATTAATTATTAATGATGATGTGGTGGTTTAAATTTAGGTTTAGGTGTGAGCGGTTTTAAAAGTAAAATGTTCAATATGAAAGGTCGATGTAAAACGTCAATATGATAACTCAAGAGAAAACCTTAACACTAAGTTTGATGTAAGCGGTTGGAGATTATGAAACTAGGAGGAAGATGAGCAGAAACTCATTGGCTAATCTGTTTTTTGTCGTTTTAATTGTTTGAATAAAGCGGAAAACACACTTGATGAAGATACAAATGATACAAGTTCGTAGTTTAGGAGAAATCGAGGCTAAAACTTATTGTCACTATCAATATATTGTTGATCTTGTCGTACTGGTTGATATTGTTTTCACCAATTTATACAAGTAGTGTTTTCAATTTACTCTACAAGCAAATCCAAATATAACAAGTTAAAAGACACATCATGTTGACTTTAGAAAACAACTATACTTTTGAGAATTTCCACTATTTAAGAAGGCTTTGCTATATTAGAAACAAAACTACTTAGAAGAGTAATTAACTCCATCGTTGTCAACTTCTTTTAACTTTGAAAACAAAGGTCAAGGGTTCAATCCTCACCCCATGCAAAAGTCGAAGTGTAAGTGCACGTTCTGGTGCACAATTTGTGTCCGATGCATCTCAATTAAAGGGCTGTTACTTTACAGAGATTTTCCAGACAACTGGACAAACTCGTGTGAACAGTACCACGAGTTTGGACAAACTCGTGTGAACAGTACCACGAGTTTGGACAAACTCGTGTGAACAGTACCACGAGTTTGGACAAACTCGTGTGAACAGTACCACGAGTTTGGACAAACTCGTGTGAACAGTACCACGAGTTTGGACAAACTCGTGTGAACAGTACCACGAGTTTGGACAAACTCGTGTGAACAGTACCACGAGTTTGGACAAACTCGTGTGAACAGTACCACGAGTTTGGACAAACTCGTGTGAACAGTACCACGAGTTTGGACAAACTCGTGTGAACAGTACCACGAGTTTGGACAAACTCGTGTGAACAGTACCACGAGTTTGGACAAACTCGTGTGAACAGTACCACGAGTTTGGACAAACTCGTGTGAACAGTACCACGAGTTTGGACAAACTCGTGTGAACAGTACCACGAGTTTGGACAAACTCGTGTGAACAGTACCACGAGTTTGGACAAACTCGTGTGAACAGTACCACGAGTTTGGACAAACTCGTGTGAACAGTACCACGAGTTTGGACAAACTCGTGTGAACAGTACCACGAGTTTGGACAAACTCGTGTGAACAGTACCACGAGTTTGGACAAACTCGTGTGAACAGTACCACGAGTTTGGACAAACTCGTGTGAACAGTACCACGAGTTTGGACAAACTCGTGTGAACAGTACCACGAGTTTGGACAAACTCGTGTGAACAGTACCACGAGTTTGGACAAACTCGTGTGAACAGTACCACGAGTTTGGACAAACTCGTGTGAACAGTACCACGAGTTTGGACAAACTCGTGTGAACAGTACCACGAGTTTGGACAAACTCGTGTGAACAGTACCACGAGTTTGGACAAACTCGTGTGAACAGTACCACGAGTTTGGACAAACTCGTGTGAACAGTACCACGAGTTTGGACAAACTCGTGTGAACAGTACCACGAGTTTGGACAAACTCGTGTGAACAGTACCACGAGTTTGGACAAACTCGTGTGAACAGTACCACGAGTTTGGACAAACTCGTGTGAACAGTACCACGAGTTTGGACAAACTCGTGTGAACAGTACCACGAGTTTGGACAAACTCGTGTGAACAGTACCACGAGTTTGGACAAACTCGTGTGAACAGTACCACGAGTTTGGACAAACTCGTGTGAACAGTACCACGAGTTTGGACAAACTCGTGTGAACAGTACCACGAGTTTGGACAAACTCGTGTGAACAGTACCACGAGTTTGGACAAACTCGTGTGAACAGTACCACGAGTTTGGACAAACTCGTGTGAACAGTACCACGAGTTTGGACAAACTCGTGTGAACAGTACCACGAGTTTGGACAAACTCGTGTGAACAGTACCACGAGTTTGGACAAACTCGTGTGAACAGTACCACGAGTTTGGACAAACTCGTGTGAACAGTACCACGAGTTTGGACAAACTCGTGTGAACAGTACCACGAGTTTGGACAAACTCGTGTGAACAGTACCACGAGTTTGGACAAACTCGTGTGAACAGTACCACGAGTTTGGACAAACTCGTGTGAACAGTACCACGAGTTTGGACAAACTCGTGTGAACAGTACCACGAGTTTGGACAAACTCGTGTGAACAGTACCACGAGTTTGGACAAACTCGTGTGAACAGTTACACGTGTTTGCTATTTCAACACGTTTTTGTCTTTTAAACTCGTGCTCGTGCTCAAACACGTGTTTATCTTAAACACGTGTACCTGTTCACTCTCTGTTCTAATCACGTGTTTATCTCAAACGCGTGGTACTGTTCATTTCTTTTAATTTCTTCTTTTGTCGTATTTCAATGATGTCTGGAATGCCTACAGTTTCATCAAAAGAGGCCCAATACATAAATGCTCTAATTCTTCACGATCATGAAGTCGGTCGTACCAATTCACCCCCAAAGTTGATTAGACTTGAAAATTTCTGGAGTTGGAAAAAACGTTTTGAATCCTATATTCGCCTTACTGATTTCAATCAATGGGTGATGATTACTGAAGGATATGAGTGGCCAACTCATGAAGATGCTCTTGGAAATGAGGTCAAATACAAGATTGGGGATATGTCTGAAGTATTGAAGAAAGAATATGCCATTGAAGGGAAGGCCTTATCAAACTTAGAAATGTGCTTACCTCGGGATGCAATTCATCTTCTCGGAGAACATAAGACCTCTAAAGGTTTGTGGGATGCTTTAAATGCATACTGTGAAGGTGATGAGTTGATGAAAAAGGGAAGAATTAAGCTGCTGAACAGACAATATGAAGTCTTTAATGGATTGAAATCTGAAAGTTTGGATGATTTAATAACTCGTTTTAATCATCTGATTACTGAACTGGGATATTTTGGTGTTACTTTTACACAAAATAAACTAGTAGATAAATTTTTGGATTCTCTGCCGAACAAATGGAATGATTTTGTGCATAGTCTTCAAGAAGAGAAAGATTATGAATCTTACACCTTGGCAGAGATTGTGTCAAGAGTAAAGAACAGGGAAATGAAGCGTAAAGCAAAGGATGAGCTTTCGGTTTTTCAACAAAATCCGAGTCTTATATCATGCTAACACTGATAATCTATTGTCTTCATCGTCCTCTACTTCTGGAAGTGGAACTACTGCTCTTTTATCTACTGAAACCATTCATCCTGTTATGGATTCTGATGGAATTGCAGGTTACATGGTTTATGACAATTTGGTTTATGACAATTCATCTTCAACTAAGAATAGCAGTGGATCAAGAAACAGTGGACGTACAACTGTTCGTTCTATGCCAATGAGTATGCAATCTGCTGAAGGACGTATGCAAGTATTTGCTGCTATGTGTTCTGCTCATGAGGCATTTATCAATGGCAAAATTACAGATCCCAGTTTGATTGATAAAGATTATGAACAAGTTGATCCTGATGATTTAGAGGAAATGGACTTGAAGTGGCAAATGGCTATGCTCACTATAAAAGCTCGTCGTTTTATGCAAAGAACTGGAAGAAATCTTGCATCTGACAAGAATAGAGGATTTGACAAGTCCAAGGTTAAGTGCTATAATTGTGACGGTTTTGGTCATTTTGCTAAGGAATGTCAAAGACCAAAGCGTTTTGATAATTCTACAGCTAATCGTCAGAATTATAATCAGGGAGGTGTCCAAGCTGGAAATCAAATTAAATCAGCCAAAGCTACAGAGCATGATGGAATGATCATTCAGGAACTTCCTACAGAAAATCAAGTTCAAAATCCTGAAAATGCCATGGTGGCAAGACAAGCAGATGGTACTTATCTTTGGACAAAGGAAAATGAACCTGAAAATGCTTTGCTAGCTGAGATTTATGATGAAGTAGCTAATGTGATTGATGACGGAAGTGCTGCATTTGATTATGCTCTCTATACAAGTGAAGAGGCTGCTGCTACTGATGCTGCATTACAGGTTTCTGATGATGAAAAGAATGCAGATGAAGCAGTGAAGTTTAAAAGGGCTGATAAGCAGATAGATGAATCTTCTGATAAGACAAGTAGCCAGAGTGATAATCATTCGATGAGTTCAAGTGCAAAATTGGACAAGGCTATTTCTACAGAAGCTGATGATTTTGATATTCCTGAAGGTATGACAATATCAGACTTTGTTGCATATATGGCTGACTGCGATGATCGAGAGAAACAGGTAACTTTTTCTTATTTGACTGTTCGTCGTATTTGCTTGTTTGTTAAAGATGTGATGCAACAACATAGTATTGCCTCATCCAAGACCTTAGAGTTAACCACTAGTTATGAAACTATCAGCAAGGAACGTAGTTCATTTTTCTCTAAGAATAGTGCTTTACTTGATCAAGAACGTCAATTTAAGAGTAGGATTAAGTCACTTGAAAATGATAATGCTGCCTTAAAAGACAAACTGAAAGAATCAATCTTTAGAGAAAATCTTGCAAATGAAAAGATAGTTTTTCTTTCTAGTGAAATTGGTAAGAAAGAAAAGGATTTGGCTGATGCTAAGGTTACTATTACTAAGCATGAGACTACGTTAGCTAAATGGAGAGGAAGTGATCTAGTAGCTTCTTTAGGTAAACCTAGACATCCTAAGGATAAAACAGGACTAGGAGCTGATTATTCTGATGTAAGACCTCCTTTTAATAACAACCTAGACCCTGTTTATCCAGATTTGGCTGAGTCTGATTCTGCTAAGCCTGTGCTTACTGACTATCCTAAGTCATCCACCTCCACTGAACCTAACCAATCCAAATTCATTCCTAGACAAATGAGGACCAAAAACCATGATATACCAAAGCTAAGTCAGAAGTTTGTCAAGAAAGGAATTCAGACTAGTTCAATAGAGGTTAAGTATGTCACTGAACCTGAACCTAGTGTGACCAAATCATTCTCAACTTCTGAGACTAAGGCTCCTACTGTGGAAGAGATAGCAACTCAGGAGATTAAGAATATCTTGAATACCCCTCCATCTAAACCATCAGCTCAACCATCTTCTAGCAAGTCAGCACAACGATCTTGTTTTGCATGTTTTGAAAAGGGACATGTGTATAGTTGTTGTCCCAACCGAGTTAGGAAGGCCTCTAGACAGTCAGTTTCTCCTGTCAAGCCAAATCAAAATAGAGGATTATCTCCTAATTCCCATGTGTCTTTTGAGCGAGGGAATGGTAAACAACAGTATGTGTCCAGTAGTTCTCATGGGATGGGTAATCAAGCATGTGGTAAATATGTTCCACCTGTGACTAAAAGAAATGATTCACCAAGATATATTTCTCCTAGAAATAGATCTGGTCCGTCAACACAATATGCAAAATCAGGGAATCATCGACAGAACTACAATGACTGTAACACATCTCGTGTTCCACAAGTAAATAGACCATTTTCCCTTAACAGATCTCAATCAAGGGTTGAGAATAGATCTTTGCAGCATGCTCAGCAATCATCCAAGGCACCTATTGGGAGCAATGGATATTGGACTGAAATGCTAGTTAAGGACGAGAATGGTAAACCCAAGTCTATAAAGGCTTGGGTTGTCCTTGATAACTGATCCATTTTTGTTTCATGTGCAGGGGCTACCACCAATCCCTATTAGTATTTGGTATCAGAGAAGGAGAGGCTTTATGTCTCTGATTCGTGGTTCGTTTTTGAGGTTTAAGGATGAAGAACAAGATCAGATCTGCAAACACGTTTGGAAAAACACGCGTTTGGGAAAACACGTGTTTGGAAAACACGCGTTTGGAAAAACACGCGTTTGGAAAACACGCGTTTGGAAAAACACGCGTTTGGGAAAACACGCATTTACAAATCCTAATTTCACGTGTTTACTTTTGATCACACGCGTTTAGCATAGACTCGCGCGTTTGAAGATTGGTCCACGTGTTTGACCAAGGCCCACGCGTTTGGTTTAAAACTGTGTTACTAGCACGCGTTTGAGTTTGGAGCTTAGCACGCGTCAACAAACATAAACTCGTGGCACTGTTCACGAGTTTACCGAAAAAACGTGTTTGAGTTGTAGAAATGGAATCGAGGTTCAAGTATGTTTCAGTGTGGAAGGATCACAGCAGAAGACAACGATACATTGAAGCATAGAAGACAGGGTTGTAGAAAAAAAAAAAAAAAAAAAAAAAAAAAAAAAAAAAAAAAAAAAAAAAAAAAAGTATTTTGGCGGGAAAAATAATTTTTGTCCATGGTCTTAAAATGGCATGATTCATGGAGATTTGAAGTTTGGTAGCGTTCGAAAAATTTTCGGTCCGTTTTTGTGCGATTTCGGCACGTTTTGGATGAAAATTTTCGGCAATTATCAAATTTTTCCCACGGCCTTAGAAATAAAAATTTACGTGAATACCAATGTTTCACGTAAATGTGTTTTTCCTCGGAAATTTGGAGGGAAAACGAATATACCCTGTTTGGCGAAGAGCTTTAACCGTAATGAGCTCTAGGCCATTTTGAAGAACCTCAAGAATGGGAGATTTTTAAAACCTAAGATGGGCTAGATTTCAGAATTTTGCAGAGAAAAGGGGGAGATAAATTTCAGATTTCTGAGTAAAATTCTGTGCTACTTGAGAGACAAACCAAGATCTGTGTTTAGATGATGGTGTGCTTAATGTGAAATATGCTCAAGTATCAAATAGATGGCAGTTGTGAAAACTTTTGTCGAAGTATTGGATCATTGAAGCTGGTTATTTGTTGTTGAGTATTTGATGATTGAACCTATCTATATTCCAAATATGTAGAGATGATAATCAGGCGATTGTTTGGATCGGTTGCGAGATTAAGATCTTTATATAGTTTGGCGGTTTATATAACAGAAGGGGAGATTGATAAGAAAGACTTCAGGTGATTGGTAGAATTG
>CM067170.1:3780508-3845508 GCA_034093135.1 Erigeron breviscapus | reverse complement strand
TGAAGTGTTGGATTCGCCAAGCACTCCCGGAGATTACAAATATGGAAAACATTATGAACCCCACTCAAATCTTGAGGGAGCTCCAAACGGTACGCCACCGGGCCAATTCGTTCAAGGATTTTAATTTGGCCAATATACCTTGGCCTAACTTGCCACGTTTTACAAATCGGACCACGCCTTTCCATGGGGATACATTAAGCAACACAAAATCACCCACTTCGAATTCGAGGTGTTGTCGTCTCACGTTTACATTCTCTAATTGTCGTTCTCAGGCCACTCTCAACTTTGCTTTGGTTTGTGAGATCACCTTGGTTGTTTCAACAACAATTTCGGGTCCAATGAGTTGGCTTTCACCAATCTCCGCCCAAGCTAACGGTGACCTACATTTCCTCCCATAAAGAGCTTTAAACGGCGCCATTTGAATGCTATCATGGTAGCTATTATTATAGGAGAATTCGACTAACGGTAATGCACGTCCCAATTGCCACCAAACTTGATGGCACAAGCTCGTAACATGTCTTCAAGTGTTTGAATCGTTCTTTCACTTTGACCGTCGGTTTGTGGATGGAACGTCGTACTCACATCGAGTTGAGTACCCATCGCTTTTTGGAACGCCTTCCAAACTTTGAAGTAAATCGGGTATCCCGATCGGTTATGATGGAAATCGGCACTCCATGCTTGGATACTACTTCTTTGATGTACAACGTGCCATGGTGTCAAATTTATCGTCTTCACATAGGGCTAGGAGATGAGCCGACTTAGTCAATCGATCAACTATCACCCAAATGGTGTCCCGACCACTACTCGTTCTAGGTAACTTCGTGATGAAGTTCATGGCAATTCGTTCCCATTTCCACTCCGGTGTTACCGGTTGATCCAGTTAACCGGGTGGTTTCTTGTGGTCGGCTTTTACTTGAAATCACATGATAGATTCACTAACATATCTTGCAATGTCTTTCTTCATTCCCGACCACCAATAAAAGTCTCTTATGTCAAAACACATCTGGTCAGACCCCGTGTAAACCGAGTAGGCCGACTGGGAGCTTCATTCATCAGTTCCATCTGGAACCCACCAAAAATGCGGATCTACAATCGTTCAACATAGTATAAACCGTCATCGTCCTTCTATCAAATTGTTCTTCTAATCCGTGTAGTGCTTCAATGATGGAGTCACGAACACTCCTTTGCACGGTAAGTTTCATGGCTCTATTTCGTCTTGGCTTTATGCGTTCTTTTCGGCTTAAGGCATCGGCTACAACATTACCTTACCCGGGTGATAACGGATAGCACGTTCATAATCACTAAAAAGTTCAAGCCATCTTCGTTGCCTCATATTCAATTCACTTTGGTCAAATATGTGTTGAAGGCTTTTGTGTTCGGTATAGATCACACTCTTGGTGCCATACAAGTAATGCCTCCAACATTTCAAGGCAAACGCAACCGTTCTCAATTCCGAGTCATGAGTCGGGTAATTCTTCTCATGCACCTTCAACTGCCTAGATGCATAGGCAATCACTTCACCCCGATCAAACCGTCTTTCTCGTTGAGTCCACAAAGTCAAAGGTTGGGCAATATCTGAAAATCCCTTAATGAAACGTCTATAATAACCCGCCAAACCAAGAAACTGGCGAATCTCGGTTGGCTTCTCAGGTCGTCTCCAATTCTTCACCGCTTCGATTTCTACTTGGGTCCACGTGAATTCCTTCCTTGCTTACCACGTGACCAGGAAAATGGACCTCTTCAAGCCAAAATTTACATTTGGAGAACTTGGCATACAATTTCTCTTCTCGCAGAAACTCTAAAACTTTCCTCAAGTGTTTCCGAATGATCTTCTTTCGTTCTTGAAATAAATAAGGAGGTCATTAACGAAACAACGACAAATTTATCTAAGTAGGGCCGACACACCCGGTTCATCAAAACCATGAACACCGCCGGTGCATTGGTCAACCCAAAAGGCATAACCGTAAATTCGAAACGTCAATAACATGCTCGAAAGATCGTCCTGGGAATATCGTTTTTGTGTACACGAAATTGATGGTAACCTGACCGCAAATCAATCTTAGGAAGAAACGAGCACCTTGAAGTTGATCAAATGAATCTTGGGAGAGGATAACGCGAGTTTATTTAGTTCTCCATAACCGATACACATTCGAAATGAGCCGTCTTTCTTCTTGACAAATAAAACCGGTGCGCTCCACGGTGATTAATTAGGGTGTATGAAACCCTTCTCTTGGAATTCTTTGAGTTGTGTGGACAACTCTCGCATTTCGGTTATGGCTAAGTGATAGGGTGCTTGGCCATGGGGGGAAGCGTTCGGAATAAGATCAATACGGACATCGAGTTGACGAGATGGGGGCAAACCCGGTAGGTCATCCGGGAAATCATCCACAAATTCATTAGCCACGGGCACGGTCTTCAATTTGGTTTTCGTGACGTTAACACTATATACTTTCCCATCCCACTGTTCGGTCGTCTCGCCTTGGACTATCAACTCTTCACCATTTTCTAACGGAATTCTCACTACCCGACTACCACAATCTATAACCGCATTCATCGCCGACATCCAATCCATACCCACAATCACATCAAACTACCGATATCGAAAGGAACAAGGTCTATAAGAAATGAGTGGTCACATAATTCTAGGGTACAATCACGAACAACTTGGTCAATTTTTGTTAACCATTTACTATTTCAAGTTCGAAGTAATACGACAACGGACTAAGGCTAGCATTAATCAAGGCACGATATCATTGGAAACAAGACTAAAATCGGCACTGGGGTCAAATAATACTGTGGCATATAGATTGTTGAGAAGAAAAGTATTCGTAACGACGTTAGGATCAACACGAGTCTCGGTCTCATTCACGGCGAAAGCTCTTCCACGGGGAGCAAGTTGTCGTTGAGCTTATTGTTGTTGGCCGATAAGGTTGGGGTACTTATTTCGGTGGTGATCTTGACTACCACACTCATGACAAGTACCTCGGGCCATCAGGGGATTTCGAGCATTAATCGGGATGGCATTTAAAGAAAGGCATGACGATTGGTGGGACACATTTTGATACTTAACCCACTCGATTCTCTCACGTCCTTCACGATTACCACGGTCTCCACGACCACCTCCATCGCCTCCACTTCATTGATTTCCTTGATCAACCAGCTTCTCTTACTCAACTTGGCGCCCATAATTCATGTTAGCTTTCCATAGTCTAGCCATCTCTTCTCGTACACACGGGTTGGATTACCAAGTTATTCTTCACAATTCACACACGAGCACTCGCAATTAACCGTCATATAACCAACAATCCAACAATAAGCTATCCTAAGTCATTACAAGGACATGCCATTCTACGGGGATATTATCATGGCAATAAACTATGTTATCAACATCTTATTCGCATTCTAACTAATTACACAGTTTCAATTCAACCATAACTGAATTCATTCAACTCAACCTTCAAATTCAATTATAACAAGGCAAAGCATCATCGTTTCATTCAATTCTCAATCACTTCACAGATTTCAAACTAATTCATACAAATACGAAGGGGTCAAGTCATTAACAAGGCGGGTAAAGCATAGTCCGAATCTTAACTTCAACATTCAATACATTAAAGGTGTATGTATACAGGGTGTACCAGCGGCTAACCCTCCACACCGTTAATATATTGAATGGATGTCGGGATTCGGTTCCGTTATGCTCTCTAAGTATTGGTCAGGTATGTATACAGGGTGTACCAGCGGCTAACCCTCCACACCGTTAATATATTGAATGGATGTCGGGATTCGGTTCCGTTATGCTCTCTAAGTATTGGTCAGGTATGCATACAGGGTGTACCAGCGTATGAGTCCTAAATAAGATGGTATACCCGACTGGCAAGTAATTCTAACTGGAAATAGACCAGTTTAGAATACGATCCATATATGGATAGAAACAATAAAGTAAATGACTGAAAGTAAATAACGAGAAACAAAAAGTGCTGAAACTATATAAATAATATTTATAATTCAAGTATGTAGCATTGAGACACGATGTACTTTTTCAATGTATTTGATTTATTGATATAAACAAATACAAAGGTTGTTGCGGAACAAAGATAAACACAAGAGTGTAAATATCTAAACAACCTAGAAATACAAGTGATCTAATAACTTGGAAATACTCGTAAGAAATTACTTAGAGTATATCTCACAAGTTGCAATGCCAAAGTTTCAAGCAATTTACAAGTTGTGAGAAGCCTTTATATTTATAGGCAAGGTTCATGCTGATGTGGACCAGGCCGTACAAATATGGTTGGGAGCATTTAAGGAATTAAAGTCAATTCCTTAACATGTGTACTTTTAAGGTTAAGTGTGAAAGTTATTTGATGTGACATTTCACACTTTATTCCAACCTTTTACACAACCTTGTACTTGTTAATAGATAAAGCTATTAACTGGGTAAATGTTGGTAAAGTAAAAGGCTTCCTCGTAATCAGTGTAAAGTGTTGTAAGTACTTTACACTGAGATGCTTCAGTCTTCGATCAGGTAGAATCTTCTCTGGTTTATGCTTCTGAGATGATTCTCTTTCTTCAGTCTTCAGTCTTTGAATTCAGAATGAATGCTTTCAGTTTGGCTGATTTGAAACTGAAGTGAAGCTTCAGTGAACTTAATTCTGAAGAGGTTCAGAATTCTGTACAAGTATCTTCACTGAACTTCAACTATTTCTGAACAGATTATACTTGGTCGATTTTCGACCCAACAAATTCCCCCTATTTGTTCTGAAATAGTGCATGCATCTCAGACTTCTATCTATACATGTTTGTAAGTCTGAAATGCAAGTTTTGTTTAAGTTATAAAAATTTTCTAAGAACATCTTATAGATCATTGATGTCTCAGAATTTTACTTGTGATTTTTCTAACTTAAACCTATCATCTACTTGTTGGCTACAATATGTAACATATATATACAAACTGAAGTGTTTGTTACATTTGCAAAATAAATATACAAGTAAATGATAATCTGAAAGGAAAAACTACTTATTCGCAGGCCTCGAGCCAGAAGGTGCTTCAGTAGCTTTTCTCTTCAGAGGAGAATGATCCTTCCTTCCAAACAATCTACTTTCCATCTCTACCTTGGCTTGCATTTTCTGCTGGATTCTTGATAACCATGCACCAATTAGAGCAGATTTAGGCTTTGCCTTCAATATCTGGATCATCTCCCTGTGTTCTGAAATGCCAAATTCGTGAACTGAAACCTGATTATACTCTTCAGCTGCTCTCCCTTCTCTTTTGACAACCAAATCAAAAAGCTTCAATCCATCAGCTTTTGTTACTTCCACATCAATTATTTTAGCTGGATGGGATCGATGCTTCATATAATGATCATACTGATCCTTTTCATGTTTCCTTTGGATCTCAGCAGCATCATCAGAAATTGGCTGAAATGTGGAAAGATCAGCATCACGAGCATGTTTTCTTGAAGATCTAGGTCCAGTCACTTTGGCCTTTGGAGGTGGCCTTGCCAATTGTTTTTCAACCTTCAGAACTTCAGCCAGAATTTCTTTCTTCTTTATTTCCATCTCACTCTTTCTATTTTTCACCAAGTCCTCAATGGACATTTTAAATGTGAGACTTTCCAGCTTCTGTTCCAAAGGAGAATACATCCTCCCATACTCATATTCACCCATTTCAACCAAGGCTTTCTGCACTCTTGGATCATTCTTGATTTTCTGATATCTCTCCAGTGAAAGACCAAGAGCTGCAGCATCAACATGATCAAGGGTCCCCATCTTCAGATGTTGTTCCCTTTCTCTTTCCTTGTTTTCCCTCCACATAATGAATTGATTAGAGACTTGCTTCTGCAGAGCCTCTAACTTCTTGCTATCAGCATCAAGATCATGCAAGGGATAACCATGTTCATCAACATTCTCACCAACCACAAGTCCAGAACCCTTAGAACCTTTGGACTTGGGTTCTTCCACCATTTGGGCCTTGCCCTTATCTTTCTTAGCAGGCTCAGACTGCTGGATTTCAGATTTGCTTTGTTCCCCCTGAACTGAGGCACTTCCTGATTGCACCTCAGCTTGCTTCTTGGTTGCTTCTATCAATTCTTGAGTACTTGCAAGCAGACCAATAGGCACATCTTTTCCCCCTTTGGGGACCTTTGAAGGCAACTTAGCAAATTCTCCAATGGCCATTTGCATGTTCTTCAGTGGTTCCCAACTTTGCTGCTGCAGACAATCAGCCAATCCCTTAGATAGTTGAGCAAACTGAGACCTCAATCTGAAATTAGAGTTCAGGTTCAGTGCTTCTTTATTAACAACTTCATTCAACTGTTTTCTGTCAGCTTCAGTGAATGATGGAGGGGGAGGAAGAGCAACAATAGTTTCCTTTTTGAGCAAGGTCAGAATTTCATCTAATTGCTTGGACTGGTCCTTCACAGATTTGTCAAGAGTGGATACAGTTTTGTTCACTTCTTTAACAGTCTTATCCACTCTTTAATTTGTATCTTTGGTAAGTTCATACGATTCTACTTTCAAGGAATCATAGAGGCTTATATATAGGGTCACCCGCAGCCTTCCCACCACATCTATAACTCATTGAAGACATAATCGTCTTCCATGTATGTACAACTAACCTAACCACAACATATATTCAAAATCGAATGCGTAAACAACCGAGTAATAAGCCAAACGTCAATCGAAACAATCAATCATTTAATCAACAATCAAACAAGTATGTACACTTTTCAGCCCGAATCTCAATTACGTAAGGAGCTACGGAACTCACCTTAGCCTTAGAAGTCGTTAGAATGAGCTTAAGCGGGGGAGCGGGGAGCACAACGATCACAAACCTAATGCATCAACGTTTAATCGTCACATTATAGTCTACGTTACATTACAAGACATACTAGGCCAAACCAAGACACCCCACGATCGATAAATGAAAATATAAGTTTACGTTGTACCGGAAAGATACACCTTTGGAAAGATGCGGCGCACCTTCAGAAACATGCGGCGCATGTTTTGGTCAGAAGAGACAAGGATTTATATGCGGCGCACCCTTTGAAAGATGCGGCGCATATTGTGGTCAGAAGAGACAAGGATTAACATGCGGCGCACCCTCCAAAAACATGCGGCGCATGTTTTGGTCAGAAGGGACAAAGATTTATATGCGGCGCACCCTTAAAAACATGCGGCGCATTTCTGGGTTGGATGAAGATTTGAAGATGTTTTCCAGAAAAATGGCCCGATATGCGGCGCATGTCATCCATATGCGCCACATATTGCTCAGATTCATACAAAAAACCCAATTTTGACACAAATCGATCAACCTAGAAGCCAATTCAAGTTACCAAACTTTGACACAATCAAATTCTAGTATAATCAAGTCATAAAAACATACATTTACACAAACCCACTTCCAACTTCTCGAGATCCAACTCAAAACTCGTTTTTGAACCAAAGCACACATTTTACGTGAAAATCGACCACCAAACGTTTAAATCCACAACGGGGAAGTATTCTACAATGTACAAGGAACGCTTTGAGCTATAAAACACTTACCAATTCGAGACCAAACTCCAAATTCGGATTTAGGGCTCAAACTTTGGATGAACACTTTGAAACTTGAAAATTCTTGGACCTTTGATGATATAGGTTATTATTGCTAAGAAGTTTAGTTGATTTAACACTAACAACACAAGATTTGCAAGGATTTATTGTGAATTTATGATGGGTTCTTTTGGTGGATGAAGAAATAAGAAGGGGAAGAAAAATGAGAGAGAGATAAGAAAGAAATGAGATAAGGGGTGAATGAATGAGTGGAGGGTGTATGGTGGGGGTTGGGGGCCGACCTAGAGAGGTCCAAAAGTGGCTCCCGCTCCGCTAATTTCGACCAATAGCTATTCGTTAATCATTTAGACACTAAAACGAACCCGGAATGACAAACAAACTTCAAATTATGATAAGCCTTGACAAAACGCTCGAGAAATCTCCTTAATTCATGAAAGTCATTTACATTTACTTACATTTAATTGCAAGTCAAATCTAGTCAAATTATAAGTCGTCTTACGTCACAAAGTAAATCAATACGGCCACATAGTCTCGTCTAGCATATAGCACGTTACCAAATTGTCAAACAAGTATTAAGCTATTTCGACTAACTAAATTAGTTAGTTACTAGCACGTTTAAGTCGACGGGTCAAAATAGATAAAATTTCATTAAATCATGTAACCTAGATTACCTTTAGTCACGTTTAAACACGTCAAATTTACAAGTCAATCGAATCAAAATATGCAAATGTTACAATAACGACGGATGATAATGAAGGGGCAAAGATGACGTGGTGCCTAGGGTGGCATGGAAGGATGAGATTGGCGAGGGTTGAGACAATATATGCATAGGGAAATTCCTAAGAATTAAGAAGTCAATACGTTTAATTTATCCAAATTATATAAAAATACTTTAAAGTTAATCTGAAAATCAAGTCGGACAATCTTTAACCTTTTGATTAAAATCAAAAGTCAAGTTTTAAACTTGATTTTTTAATCTTAACCTAATTTGGGTTAAGAATGAATCCCTTAAAAATTTTCTTAAATTCCAAAAATTCTAAACATGACTTGCAAACAACTATAATTAAAGAAAAAGATAGAGCAAACATGAAACAAATACTATCCTTTCAAGTTTCAAAAATTCTAAAACATTTGCAAATCCTTCATTTAAGCTTAAACAATCTATAATTAACATGACAATAGAAGTTATTCGAAGCATTAAAATGCCCAATATCGTATTCTTATCAAAATCGATACTATTAACATTTCAACAATTAATCTACTATAAGGCTGAACGGAGTGCCCCGGGGAGGAGATAGGTACCTGTCCGGTACCTAATTGAGCACCACCCCGTGGTACCGGTATCTAATAGGCGGGGAGGAGGGTGGGGAGGGCGGTCACCGGGTCTGTCTCCACCCTTATATTTCTTTTCTTTTTTTTGTCTTTTGTCATTATGTGGGTGGGGAGGGGCGGAGAGGTATTCCTTGCAATTTGGGAGCACACGGGAGGAGGAGAAAAGGTGGGGAGTGGGTATATGAAAGTAAGAGATTTGTAAGAAAAACATGTGGATTTATAAGATAAAATAATGCTCAGACAAGTACTGTATATGAATAGCCTTTGATCTTGCATATGGTGACAATTAAGTGATTAACCTGGTACATACTTAAAACAAATGTTTAATGGTCTAATTTAACCATCTTTTAATGGTCCAGTGGATAACCCCAATCATATTTACGAGAGATCTCAAATATAGAATTTTATTAGGTACAATTATAAGAGTAGCCAAAAAAAAGTTTTAATGACAGTTTATGTATATAATATTCGGTTTAGGTTAAATACATCCAACTAAAAAAATTTCGCTTTCTACATATAACATGACCAGATATGCCGGGCGATACGGCAACGGCGGGTGGTGGTGACGGCGATGGCGGTGGTAGCGGAGACGGGTGGTGGTGGTGGCGGTAGCGGCGTCGGTGGCCCCGGCGGTGTGATTATTAATGTAAAAGTAGTTGATGCAAAAGAATATGTAATTTGTTTAATGGTTGAAGGATGTATGTTGTAAATAATTTTATTAAGGGTATTATAAGTATGAGAAAATTTCATTACATCACCCTGTGGTTTGCCATTTTATCATTTTTCGCCCCCGTACTTTTTTATTATTATTACATCACCCTGTGGTGACATTTTGTATCATTACCAACCCCTCTTGCAAACGTCCGTTTGCAACTCTCCGTTAGCCCTTTCACGTGCATACCACGTGAGGGTATTTTTGTCTTTTTACCTCTAAAACACCATATGTTCTCCTTCCTTTCTTCTGCCTTCTTCACCTGCTACTCTCTCTCTCTATCTATGTATCTTTATCACCATCAACATCAACTACCCAGATTTAAACTCAAAAAAGAAATTTTTTTTTGTAACAATAAGATTTTAATCATATTATCAGATCTTATACTTTCTTATAGATACATTCATATCTTTATCTATATCTTATATTCTTCAAAATCAAAACCAAAATCTTATATCTACAAATCTATTACACGAATTAATAAACTATAAATTAAGTATATATGTAGAATCAAAGAACTCGAAATAAGCTTTGCAGTAGGTTTCCACAAAATATCTTAAGGAACTTTGCTGCTTTCAATCTTACTGCTAGTGTCTATTTATAAAGAAACAAAAAAAAATAACCCAAAAAAACACAGATACAAATAATCTTTCAATTATTATGTTTCTAATATTATAGTACTTAGCAAAAATTTACAAAATAAATAAAATAGAATGCAAAAGATAAATATAAAAAATTAGGTACTGACAATGAAACCATAAAAGGCATCACCACCATCGATTAACTTCTTAGATTAAAGGCATCACCACCATCTTCATTCTATATTAATTTTTCTTCCCCATTTTGCTTACCTGTTAGCTTTCCTACTCCTCTCCCTAAACACCACACGACCACCATCATGTGGGTGAAAGTGAATGGATGAAAATAAGAGGTCGCCGGAGAGATGTCTTCATATCCCTGACAACCACCATCGTCGATGCCATAACTGTCGGCCATTTTTGTCGGAGTTTCAACCTAAAACAAATTCCATCTTGTTCGTTTTTTCGTTCCATACACATCTATGGAACACACACTCGCAACTGATCATAAACTCACACTCACGAACAGACACATCGAATCGAAATCATCTCGGATCTGTATCTTAACTTTCTTTCACACGACTTTCTTTCACAATCAATTAATATATATAATTTCAGTGTGTTTTGTGTGTGTGAAATTTGATTTTCGGGAAAAAAGATATAAGAGACGGTGGATTTTGGAAGCCGTGGTCACCATCTATGCTTGTGAATCGAATTTGATTGATTGTGAATCGATTGAAAGATGATGAGTTTGTGGTTTTGTTGTTCAGGTATAAAGATGATATCAAAATCATTAAAGGGAAAAAGAAATGAATATATATGATGCGTGTGGACATAAATACCCTCACGTGGAACACACGTGAGGGGGTTGACGGCTGGGTACAAACGGACGTTTGAGGCAGGGGTATGTAATGACACAAAAATTCACCATATGGGTATCTAATGATAAGAAAAAACGAGAGGGGTGAAACTTGATAATATGGCAAACCACAGGGGTATGTAATAAAATTTTCTCTGTAAGTATATTTGGTAAATTAATGAAAAAAGGAGAGCAGTAGTTTGGATTTATCAGTTCTTATTTGAGAAATTTGGACGGAGTAAATGGTTTATAAAGTAGTATAGATTAGAGAAAAATCTCAATTGTTTACCCAACGGTGATTTTGTAATTTTCATAAAGGCAGTGGCAAAACCAAAGTTAAAAGTCCGTGACCTTGTATTCACGCAAAATAATGATAACGACTAGTTTGCTACTTCTATATGGATTCCCAACTATTTTTACCAGCTTTTAAGGATTTTTGGTTACTATTAGTGGTTTTTCAATATGTTTGCAATTTCCATATTTCATTTAGGGCCCGTTCTTTTTTTAAGTTATTAAGTGCTGAATGTACTAAATAGTGTCTGTATGTATTAAGTAAAAAATAGATAATTGACGGTTATTTTTGTTTATTAAGTAAAAAAAAACATGAAATTTAACTGAATGCATTAAGTTCATAATTATTAAGTATATCAAGTAAAAAAAAAATGGGACGTTAATTTTACTAACTGATAGTAAACTTTCTAAAAAAATTAGAGTTGGTTACATAAACCAAACCTTCTTTTCAGGTAATTCTTTCCCAAGTTAAAAGTCAGGGTCTTGATATGGTAGTAATAAATTGTTACGTGGCATATATAGGAGGGGATGTTTGGGTAGGTCCAAAGCTTGCCTAAATATAAGTTTGGGTCACCAACAGGTTTCTTGAGTGCCAGGTCAATCCAGCAAAGCGCGTTTACGAGACAAAGTCTATCATACATACAAGTTTTACTAAAATTAATACTCTTCCATTTCATCATATAATTTGACCGAAATACCCTTCACATGTTGTACGCGTTGGATATACTAATTGCATCGTGTTGATTATTAAGTATTAATTATTGGTAATAAGCAATCGTGTAGAATGGTTCATCAAGTGACTATGTATTTTTCACTTTAGTGTGTCGGATAATTTTGACACTTTCAAGTTTCAAGTAAACACATATAGTTGTAATTTATTTTTATACATTAAAGAGAGAGTTTTTAATATCTCGATGGGTATGTATGGTGGTAAAATTGGCAATAGCAAGGTGAGTAAGTAAATCCATTGTGTTGGTCTTACCAAATGCAACATGATTTGGGTAAACTATAACATTGTAGTACATTGAATGAACGTCAAAAAGTCTTTGTATTATCATGCAAATGAAGACGTGCTAATGGGGTAAAGACGACATCAGGTTACCTTTATAGGTTTTAGATAAAACAATAAGTTTTTCTTCACTGAAAATCACGGTGCATCATGAAAATCATCGTGCATCAATCAATATACATAGTAATGCATTGTGAATTTTCGTACATCAATTTTATCATGATCTAAGTGTCAAGATCTTGTTGTATGTGTTTTACATTAATACTTGTTTTAAAATAAGTAAAAGTTACTTTTATATGAGAATTAAAGACGATAGTCAATACACCGTTATATATCACTCCGCATAATAATAACATTGGGGTTGGGTATTGTAAAACATGTATTAAAGTAAAACAAATAAGACAAGATCTTGACCCTTAGATCATGGTTAAATTAATGCACGAAGATTCACGAAGCAATTGATGTACGATGATTTTCATGATGCACGGTGATTATCACTGAAGAAAAACCTATTGTTTTATTTATTTTACTTTAATACTTGTTTTATTATACCTAAAACCTAATAACATAACCATTAACATTACAAATCTAAAAGAATTAGTAAACGTCCAAAGCAAGGTCAATTTCGTCGATACCAATATTATACTCCTTGTCAAATACTATTACATTCGAAAATCTATATCTCTATATATTCCTTGTGTATCCCTAATTTTACAGCAAAAGAAAAAAAAGAGAGAAACACAACGCAAATCTGCCACACAACAAAATTACCCAGAAACACAAAAACAAATACCCACTTGATTTCAATTCTTCAATTTCTTTTTCATCGATCTGGGTTATTAAATCTCGGAAAAATATTTAAAAAGATTATTATTATTCATTATTTATAATTGAGATTTTTTCATTTTGATGATTAAAAATCATATCTTTTAGAAGATAAGGTGAAAAGGGGAATTGGGTTTCCCTCAATTTTGTGAATTGATTTGTGGGTGATCTTTTTCTTGAATTGAGATTGTGAAATTAATGGCGGTCAATTTAACAAAGTTTGTAGATAAAGCTTATTTAATGGCGGAAGGGGGATCCAGATATTGTTCCAAGAAATCTGATGATCTTTGTGGGGATCTTTGTGATGAGGTAATTATTAAATTTTAATCATATATGTATGTGTATGTATGATTGTATATCTATTGATTGATGAATTGTTCATTTGTGAAAATGCATTGTGATTATAAAAGGTTTAATTTTTATATTTATTTGATTTGAAGGGATTTCCTTAGTGTTGATATAATAATTAAAAATTGGTTTGAGCTGTCAATTTCAATATATTACAATAATAGGTTTTGAGTATTTTAATTTAGTGTTTTAAAAAAGTGAATAAAGTTTGGGGCTTAATCTTTGGAATTAAAGATTGAAAGTTATTTTTTTTTTTTTATCATTTTTCTTTGTTTAGTTTTGCCTTAAAATTCTTGGATATTTTTTATTTTCTTGATATAAATTTGAAATTTGCTAATTAGAAACACAAAAGTATTGTTAAAGTTGGAACTCTTTATGGAAACATTTTATGTTGGGTGTTGATTCTTACTTTGTGGTGAAGAATCAATACTTATGGATCTATCGGTTCACAAATGTTATTTTCAATTGAAGAATCTTGGTTCTGAGCTTCAAAGGGAAAATGGTAATAAGCAGCATCTTGGTTATACATAATTGGTGGATGAACTTCAAAAGTATTTCTAAAGATCAATTATTTTGGTTTATTCGACTGGAAAACTTGTAGTATACTCACACAAATGTTTTTTTCGACATCTTTTGAAAATAAGATGGTTTTATTATAGTATTAGCAAGGTCAGGTGCCCTGAATATTTTGGGGGATCCATGTTCTTTAAATGTTGTTTGCTGTTTTTAACTGTAAAGATTTAAAGTTAAGAAAATCCTTTTGTATTTTTTTATGTTGGGTGATTGACTTTAATGTACTTTTGGTTTGCAGGATGCAGGGAGTATTTCAACTATATCAAGAGTAAAGTGCATTCTTCGCGGGTTAGATCTAAAAGCCCTAATACTTATATTTGTGCTGGTACCAACCGTTCTCTTTGGATTGTACGTTCATGGTCAAAAAATCTCTTACTTCTTACGCCCATGGTGGGAATCACCACCCAAACCTTTCCATGAAATCCCACATTATTATCACGAAAACGTGTCGATGGAGAATCTCTGTACACTTCACGGGTGGAAAACCCGCGAGTTTCCAAGACGGGTTTTTGATGCAGTTTTATTTAGCAATGAAGTTGACCTCCTCAAAATAAGGTGGAATGAATTATACCCTTATATTACTGAATTTGTACTCCTAGAGTCAAACTCGACATTCACTGGAGTCCCAAAACCCCTGGTATTTTCTGGTCATCGTGATGAGTTTAAGTTCGTGGAGCCGAGGTTAACTTATGGGTCAATTCCAGGTCGATTTCGGAAAGGAGAAAACCCATTTGTTGAAGAAGCTCATCAACGGCTAGCATTGGATTGGCTTTTAAAGAGAGCCGGGATTGAAGATGACGATTTATTAATTATGTCGGATGTTGATGAGATCCCAAGTAGACATACCATCAATCTGTTGAGATGGTGTGATGACATACCTCCGGTGCTTCATCTTCGTTTGAAAAATTATTTATATTCATTTGAGTTTTTTATGGATAATCATAGTTGGAGAGCGTCGGTTCATAGATATCAATCGGGAAAAACAACATATGCTCATCAATCAAGGAAAACAACTTATGCTCATTACCGTCAATCGGATGTGATCTTGGCGGACGCAGGGTGGCATTGTAGCTTTTGTTTCCGTCGTATAAATGAATTCATCTTTAAAATGAAAGCTTATAGCCATAGTGACAGAGTGAGGTTCAAAAAGTTTTTGAACCCTGATAGGATCCAAAAAGTGATTTGCAAAGGGTCTGATCTTTTTGATATGTTGCCTGAAGAGTATACTTTCAAGGAAATTATCGGGAAAATGGGACCCATTCCACATTCGTATTCGGCTGTTCATCTTCCTGCATATCTTCTTGAAAACGCAAATGAATACAAGTTTCTCTTGCCCGGAAACTGCTTAAGAGAAAGTGGCTGAACCCAACCTGCTGGCTGCACCCGAACCGAAAAGGTTATAAAGGTTGTGACATTATTGTTTACATAGCAACCCCGTGAATTATTATCTAAATATTTTTAGATGCTGCGGGAATGGTTATAGAGCGGAATGAGTTCATGGATTTATGAGTTGATACTGTACATAGTCTTCTTATTTATTTTTTGTTAGTTTGGGGAGGTTGTGCTTCGGCGGCTGCTTGTTTATTAATGGCCATTGACGCTAATCTCCCTTGTTATAGATTAGGAAATTTTGAACCAGGAAGATTTTTTTTTCCCACATATGTTTATTCATTTTGTGTTGTTCTTTATGGTGTTATCTGTCTTTGAAGATGGTTTGTTGCTTCTGTGACTACGTGTTATGATCTTTAGATCTTTGAATCCTTGATTGTGCCATGTTATTACAGTGGTCAGGTGTCAATGGTCTTGGTAAACATCTTGAAGATTATCGGAAAGGGTGGTAATCTGTATACCATTATTTTTTATCCGTACACCACCAAACATGTATAATATGATTGTACTGTATAACACCTTATAACATATTTAGTAGTGTACGGATCATCACCCTATTGGAAAAAATTAGGATATTGTCATAAAATATCCCAGTTAGGTCGTTTATACTTAAGACTTGTGTTCCTGAATGATTTGGATGGAGAAAAGTTAATCTGATTTAACAAGAAAAGTACAATGGAACATTTGATGACAGCATGATTGATTCTTGGAAAAACTGAGAAATATCATGTGGAAGATTAAAAAATCTGATTCTTATGCTTTGGCATGTCTTCAAAATTGGTGTCCTTGTTGCAGCTGTAGCTTAGAAATTAAGAGAAGGGAAATGACACTAGTCATTGCTTTTCCATTCGTTTGGTCCGTTTTAAAAAAGTAAAGCAAAAGTAGGCAATTGTTATTGTAATTGTAATATAAAAACATTCATGACAAGATATATTATAAAATATGAATTTTAATTGCTAAAAATATAACCAATCGTGAACGCATCTATGGAAAAAATTAAAATAAATAAATAGAATAGTCGAGGCTTGACCAGACATCCGAAAAATCTGATAGTGAATTTTGATATTCAAGATATATGAAATTCGAATATTTGAATATATCTATAAATTTCTTACAAATATTGAAACTTAAATTTAAAAAATCTTCAAAAATCATTTTATAAGTTCATTAATATTTTACTAGTCATATTGAATTTATGATATTCAATATTCATAAAAAGATCCTTTACAAACTCTTTTTTTTTTTTTTTTTTTTTTTTTTTTTTTTTTTTTTTTTTTTTTTTTTTTTTTTTTTTTTTTTTTTTTTTTTTTATTCTTCACGATAATTTTTTTTTTTTTTTTTTTTTTTTTTTTTTTTTTTTTTTTTTTTTTTTTTTTTTTTTTTTTTTTTTTTTTTTTTTTTTTTTTTTTTTTTTTTTTTTTTTTTTTTTTTTTTTTTTTTTTTTTTTTTTTTTTTTTTTTTTTTTTTTTTTTTTTTTTTTTTTTTTTTTTTTTTTTTTTTTTTTTTTTTTTTTTTTTTTTTTTTTTTTTTTTTTTTTTTTTTTTTTTTTTTTTTTTTTTTTTTTTTTTTTTTTTTTTTTTTTTTTTTTTTTTTTTTTTTTTTTTTTTTTTTTTTTTTTTTTTTTTTTTTTTTTTTTTTTTTTTTTTTTTTTTTTTTTTTTTTTTTTTTTTTTTTTTTTTTTTTTTTTTTTTTTTTTTTTTTTTTTTTTTTTTTTTTTTTTTTTTTTTTTTTTTTTTTTTTTTTTTTTTTTTTTTTTTTTTTTTTTTTTTTTTTTTTTTTTTTTTTTTTTTTTTTTTTTTTTTTTTTTTTTTTTTTTTTTTTTTTTTTTTTTTTTTTTTTTTTTTTTTTTTTTTTTTTTTTTTTTTTTTTTTTTTTTTTTTTTTTTTTTTTTTTTTTTTTTTTTTTTTTTTTTTTTTTTTTTTTTTTTTTTTTTTTTTTTTTTTTTTTTTTTTTTTTTTTTTTTTTTTTTTTTTTTTTTTTTTTTTTTTTTTTTTTTTTTTTTTTTTTTTTTTTTTTCAATATCTGATGAATTTGATGTAACATCCGCGAATTTTGACCCGTTGATTTTGGTGTAATTTGACTAACAAACTTATCGAATGAAGTATTTGGACCCATTTATGATTTTATGACTATGTGGCATGCTAGTCGGGTCGTCGTATGTGTAGTCGGTATGTAATTGTGCAACTAATGGTATTGTGGTTGAGAAGGGAAACGGGTCGGCCCGTGGGTAGTCCATGACCCACCAGCCCCTCCCCAAGACCCATTCCCCTTATCCTTTCTCATTTCTCTCATCTCTCTCTTTCTCTTCTATCCTCTCTAGTAAAAGAAACCCCCATCTAGTTTTCATTTTCTTCCATCTAAATTGTGTTTTGGAATTGCTATAATACAAGAATCGTAATCATCATCTTCTCATTGTCGCCATCTTTGAAGAATCAAAGGCCAAGTTCTAACATATTACCCATTTTTGACCTAAATTCGGATTTGAGCACTAGGAAGAGTTTTGGTAAGTCTAAATCAACCCATTTACTTCTATTTATGTTTGTTCATGTGTTTCTAGTTGATTTGATATGATTTCGAGTCTTTAAAATTGTAAAATGGAGTTTTGGGTTAAATTAGGGTTAGGGTTAGGGTTTGATGAATTTGTGGATGATTTTGGTGTTTTGGTCAAATTTGTGGGTTGGGTTATGTGTATTTATGTTCAATGATGCTAAGTTATGCTTCAAATCATGTTACAAGTCTTTATAAATCGATTTGGGTTGGTTTGGGTCGAAATGGAGGTTTTTGGTTCGTATTTCTTGATGAATCTGCTGGTGCTGGCTGCAGAAAGTGGTCACTGCGGCGCAGTGAGCTCACCTTTGCTCACTGCGGCGCAGTGCTTTTCTACTGGTTCTGGGCCAGTTTAGCCACTGCGGCGCAGTGCAATATTTCTGGTCCTGGTCCAGTTTGGCCACTGCGGCGCAGTGGGCATAGTTCTGCTCCACTGCGGCGCAGTGGATAGTCACTGTGATTTCTTTTATGTGTGTCGAATTTCTTATTGTTGAGGTCGTATAATTGACATTCCAGTATATATTGATGTATAATTATAGGTTGTGGAGGTGTGGACCCTATTACTCGTTTGTAATCTTTTACTAACTTCTTTGCCGACCAAGGTGAGTTTCGTATCTCCCTACCCGCTTGGGATTCGGGCTGAAAAGTGTAAACCTGGCGTGTTTACTTGTATTTATGGATGTATTGTTTGTTTGACTTGATTGTTGGATTGATGTGACGTATCTTTTCGTTTGATTGACTTGGGTTGTGTTTTCGTTAAGTATTACTTTTACATTAGGATAGACGTACATACATGGAAGTCGGTTTTGCCTTCCTTTGGGTTTTAGATGTGGTGGGAAGGCTGCGGGTGACCCTATACATAAGCATCTGGGACTTGAAGAAAGTAGAATCCTCTGAAGTATATGTACGTATAGTTGGTTTATATTGTGATTAGTGGCTCATGTTTGGTTGATTATTGATCGTTGACTTTTGGTTATCATACATTGATTTCTGGGTTATGTTGAGGAATATTGATTGTTGGCACAGGTTATCGTATGTTGGTTGTTGGTTTATGAAGTATGCATTTACATTTGTTTGTAAGCATTGCATACATTATTGTTGGACCCTCGGCAGGGGATTGCCGGCATCCTGGTGCATAGATGTATGCACCCATTTTGGATGTAGACCTGACCCCGAGTATATAGACATATATATCTCGATGTTTTTGAGATACAGCCCTGTCCATGGCGATGGCAGAGGGGTATCGTTGCATACGTGATTGAAGGTCACGCTTGGGATAGGCATATTTGCTTATTCATTCATTCGGCATTTGCATTGATACATACATCATTTGTGCATCCTCATTACACTCTCATTCCTTTTGTGTAATCTTGTTGTTGGACGATATTGTGTTACTTAGAGGCTCGCTGTAAGTCATGTCTAGCCTCTATTGTTATATCGTGATTATTGATGTTGGTTCGTTACGAACCATTACTACGAACTCACCAACCTTGTGTTGACTATGCTTAGTACACTTTTCAGGTAATCAGGTTCTCCCCGGACGTGGTGTTTAGTTGCTTGCTTGCTGTCTAACCCGGACTTGGACCTCATGGATCAAGGATTCATTGACCCTCCTTTTGCATTATACTTAGGATCGTTTGCCATCTATGGATGTATTATGTTAACTTTGATGGCTATTTGCTCCTGTTGTATTTTGTTACTTGTTTTGCTGTGTTTTGGATTCACCGAATCTATATTTGCATTTAGATTGTTCTAGTGTAATTCCACCGGGTGCTATGTGTTTTCCGTGACATTTCGAGCTCCGGCTTGGGGTGTTACAGAATGGTGGCCCATGCAGGTTCGTAGAGAATTAGGCGGTTTGACCTAGACTACGACTTAAGTTAAAACTCTTCATATAGCATGCATGGTTAGGAAATTCGTGTGCAATATGAATTTTGTGAATCCCCGTGTGAGTTCGTAGTTAAGACCACTTGTGTGATAGCTTAAATTCAATGTGATGAATGTGGTTACTATGATTTGTTGTTGTTATTTGTTGAAACTAATGTGATGAGTTAGGGCAAAATGAAGGGATGCCATTAACTTAGTATAATATTGTGGCAACCCTAAAAGAACCCGATCAACTCTTTTATGGTTACCCGATATTATAGCAAGTTCATGACATCGTGGATTGCGCACGTGTGGCTTAAAGTATAATAAGGAACCGATATGCTTAATGGAAGTTGATTAGGTGGAAGGTTAGCCGTTGGTACACCTTGTATACATACCCGGTCAATAACTAGGGAGCATATCGAATTCGGATTATACCTTGAATCATTCGTGTTAGTTGTTTAATGACATGATGAAATGAACATGATTACTCGAATTAATGATGATGTATTGTAATAAATTCAACTTGATGTTATGATATGTAAACCCCCCTTACGATTTTAACACTGTTGCCTTAGCATAATGTTATGAAATGAGTATGTGGTATCGGTATGAGGGCATGACTACTTGTGTGACTAACATGCGAGCATTTGAGACTAACTCTCGGGTCAACGTGTCACTTGTTTTATAGAAATGGAAAGACCAAGGAGAGTACGAACAAACTATAGGGCTGAAGAAGAAGAACCTCAACCGGAAGCTCAACCGGAAGTACAAAGAGGTAGGGGCCGTGGTAGGGGCCGTGGTAGAGGCCGTGGTAGGGGCCGTGGTAGGGGTCATGGAAGGGGCGTGGTAGGGCCGTGGTAGGTCCGGAAGTAGGGCGGGTAGGGGCCGTGGTAGGGGCCGTGGTAGGGGCCGTGGTAGGGGCCGTGGCAGAGGTCGTGGTAGGGGCCGTGGTAGGGGTCGTGGTGGAGCTCCTGAGCCAAACTTGGCCGAGGTAGGGGCCGTGGTAGGGGCCGTGGTAGGGGCCGTGGTAGGGGTCGTGGTAGGGGCCGGAAGGGGTCGTGGTGAGGAGCCGTGGTAGGGGCCGTGGTAGGGGCCGTGGTAGGGGCCGTGGTAGGGGCCGTGGTAGGGGCCGTGGTAGGGGCCGTGGTAGGGGCCGTGGTAGGGGCCGTGGTAGGGGCCGTGGTAGGGGCCGTGGTAGGGGCCGTGGTAGGGGCCGTGGTAGGGGCCGTGGTAGGGGCCGTGGTAGGGGCCGTGGTAGGGGCCGTGGTAGGGGCCGTGGTAGGGGCCGTGGTAGGGGCCGTGGTAGGGGCCGTGGTAGGGGCCGTGGTAGGGGCCGTGGTAGGGGCCGTGGTAGGGGCCGTGGTAGGGGCCGTGGTAGGGGCCGTGGTAGGGGCCGTGGTAGGGGCCGTGGTAGGGGCCGTGGTAGGGGCCGTGGTAGGGGCCGTGGTAGGGGCCGTGGTAGGGGCCGTGGTAGGGGCCGTGGTAGGGGCCGTGGTAGGAGCCTCAACCGGAAGCTCAACCGGAAGTACAAGGTGGTAGAGGCCGTGGTAGAGGCCGTGGTAGAGGCCGTGGTAGGGGCCGTGGTAGGGGTCGATTAGGTGGAAGGTTAGCCGTTGGTACACCTTGTATACATACCCGGTCAATAACTAGGGAGCATATCGAATTCGGATTATACCTTGAATCATTCGTGTTAGTTGTTTAATGACATGATGAAATGAACATGATTACTCGAATTAATGATGATGTATTGTAATAAATTCAACTTGATGTTATGATATGTAAACCCCCCTTACGATTTTAACACTGTTGCCTTAGCATAATGTTATGAAATGAGTATGTGGTATCGGTATGCCCATGAATAATCAATATGGTGGGTACCGTCAAGGTTGTATATTCAAAGATTTTAAAAGTTGTGGGGCACCGGAGTTTGATGGGAAAGGTGGTCCCACGGAATGTATAAGATGGTTTGAGGCGATAGAGGCGGTGATTGAAAGGAGTCATTGCACCTATGATGACCGGATTTCCTATGCATCCGGCATGTTTAGGCATGACGCCTTAAGTTGGTGGAACCAAGAAGTAACATTGGGGCGGACTCAAAATTTGGAGTGGGTTGACTTCGTAAATAAAGTAAAAGCAAAGTTTTGTCCTCCCTACGAACTACAAAATTTAACCATTGAGTTTGCAAATCTAAATATGGAGGGAGCCGACTACAAGGGCTATGTGAGACGATTCCAAGAGTTGTCTACTCTCATTCCTCACTTGGTGGGTACCGCAAGGTTGTATATTCAAAGATTTTAAAAGTTGTGGGGCACCGGAGTTTGATGGGAAAGGTGGTCCCACGGAATGTATAAGATGGTTTGAGGCGATAGAGGCGGTGATTGAAAGGAGTCATTGCACCTATGATGACCGGATTTCCTATGCATCCGGCATGTTTAGGCATGACGCCTTAAGTTGGTGGAACCAAGAAGTAACATTGGGGCGAACTCAAAATTTGGAGTGGGTTGACTTCGTAAATAAAGTAAAAGCAAAGTTTTGTCCTCCCTACGAACTACAAAATTTAACCATTGAGTTTGCAAATCTAAATATGGAGGGAGCCGACTACAAGGGCTATGTGAGACGATTCCAAGAGTTGTCTACTCTCATTCCTCACTTGGTGGGTACCGTCAAGGTTGTATATTCAAAGATTTTAAAAGTTGTGGGGCACCGGAGTTTGATGGGAAAGGTGGTCCCACGGAATGTATAAGATGGTTTGAGGCGATAGAGGCGGTGATTGAAAGGAGTCATTGCACCTATGATGACCGGATTTCCTATGCATCCGGCATGTTTAGGCATGACGCCTTAAGTTGGTGGAACCAAGAAGTAACATTGGGGCGAACTCAAAATTTGGAGTGGGTTGACTTCGTAAATAAAGTAAAAGCAAAGTTTTGTCCTCCCTACGAACTACAAAATTTAACCATTGAGTTTGCAAATCTAAATATGGAGGGAGCCGACTACAAGGGCTATGTGAGACGATTCCAAGAGTTGTCTACTCTCATTCCTCACTTGGTGGGTACCGTCAAGGTTGTATATTCAAAGATTTTAAAAGTTGTGGGGCACCGGAGTTTGATGGGAAAGGTGGTCCCACGGAATGTATAAGATGGTTTGAGGCGATAGAGGCGGTGATTGAAAGGAGTCATTGCACCTATGATGACCGGATTTCCTATGCATCCGGCATGTTTAGGCATGACGCCTTAAGTTGGTGGAACCAAGAAGTAACATTGGGGCGAACTCAAAATTTGGAGTGGGTTGACTTCGTAAATAAAGTAAAAGCAAAGTTTTGTCCTCCCTACGAACTACAAAATTTAACCATTGAGTTTGCAAATCTAAATATGGAGGGAGCCGACTACAAGGGCTATGTGAGACGATTCCAAGAGTTGTCTACTCTCATTCCTCACTTGGTGGGTACCGCAAGGTTGTATATTCAAAGATTTTAAAAGTTGTGGGGCACCGGAGTTTGATGGGAAAGGTGGTCCCACGGAATGTATAAGATGGTTTGAGGCGATAGAGGCGGTGATTGAAAGGAGTCATTGCACCTATGATGACCGGATTTCCTATGCATCCGGCATGTTTAGGCATGACGCCTTAAGTTGGTGGAACCAAGAAGTAACATTGGGGCGAACTCAAAATTTGGAGTGGGTTGACTTCGTAAATAAAGTAAAAGCAAAGTTTTGTCCTCCCTACGAACTACAAAATTTAACCATTGAGTTTGCAAATCTAAATATGGAGGGAGCCGACTACAAGGGCTATGTGAGACGATTCCAAGAGTTGTCTACTCTCATTCCTCACTTGGTGGGTACCGAGCCGCAAGCCATCCAGAAATTCGTATTGGGCTTGAATCCTCACGTCCGATCATATGTAAACTCCAATATGCCTACTTCTTTGGCTAATGCGGTCAACCAAGCCGGGAGTGTGACCGAAGATTTACTAAGAAGGGGCGTTTTGAGCAAATCCTCATCAAACAAGAGGAAAGAAGTGGGTGAGTCAAGTGGGGTAAAGAAAGCGGGAAGGTTTGATCCCAAGAATGCTTATAGGGGTAGGGTGATGGCGGCGGTGGAACCGGCTAGGAGGGCTTATACCGGGCCTCATCCTTATTGTGGAAGATGCAACAGGCACCATCCCGCCACCACTCCATGTGGAGCATGCTACAATTGCCACCAAGTTGGGCACGCATCCAAGGATTGTAGGGCTCCAAGAACGGGCCCAATGAATGCGGCTCCTATTCGGGCCGTTCCTCCTCAAGGTAACCAAAGAAGGGGCGAGTGTTTTGAATGTGGTAGCCGTGACCACTACCGTAATAATTGTCCTCGATGGGTGGGACAACAAGTCCAAGTAGCCGTCCACCCCAATCAACTACAAATGGTCGGGCCTAATCAAAACCGGGGACAACAAGGCCACCAAGTGCAACCCCGCGGCCGAGCCTTTGCGGCAAATGTAAATGAAGCCCGCAACGATCCCAATGTAGTAGCAGGTACTTTCCTCTTAAATGGTCTCTATGCAACCGTCTTATTTGATTCCGGGGCCGATTATAGCCTCGTGTCTACTAACTTTGTGCCTTTGATTGATGTGCATCCTTGTGCTCTAAACTATGTGCTTGACATTGAAATGGTAAACGGGTCACTAACTAGAATTAGCCAAATACTCCGTGATTGTGTCTTGACTTTAGAGGACGTCGACTTCTTCATCGATCTTATGCCTTTAGACATTGGTAGTTTTGATATTATAGTGGGTATGGATTGGTTAGCGGCGGTTAATGCGACGATTGATTGTGGTGAGAGAGTTGTTAAGATACCTTTGGCCAACGGTAAAATTCTTAGAGTTCAAGGCGAAATCTCCGATTCCCCAAATTCTAAAGTCTTTAGTGCTACCACCACAAAGGTAGAATTGAAGACCGTTCCTATTGTTTGTAATTTCCCCGATGTTTTTCCGGACGACTTACCGGGGTTACCTCCGCCCCGTGAACTTGATTTTCGTATCAATCTTATTCCCGAAGCCGCGCCCATAGCAAAAGCTCCTTATAGACTAGCTCTAACCGAAATGCAAGAGCTACAAACTCAACTCAAGGAACTCCAGGAGAAGGGTTTCATTCGCCCTAGTCAATCTCCTTGGGGTGCTCCTGTTCTCTTCGTCAAAAAGAAAGACGGATCCTTCCGAATGTGTATTGATTATCGGGAATTGAACAAGCTCACCGTGAAGAACCGATATCCTCTCCCTAGAATTGATGACTTGTTTGATCAACTTCAAGGTGCTAAGCACTTCTCAAAAATCGATCTTCGCTCGGGTTATCATCAACTCCGAGTACATGAGGATGATATCCCCAAAACGGCTTTCCGCACAAGGTATGGCCATTTTGAATTCACCGTAATGCCATTTGGGTTGACCAATGCACCGGCGGTGTTCATGGACTTGATGAACCGGGTGTGTCAACCATATTTAGACAAGTCTGTTATTGTGTTCATTGACGACATACTTGTATACTCGAAGACAAAGGAGGAGCATGTTAAGCACTTGCGCGAAGTGCTTGAATTACTAAGGAAGGAGAAGTTGTACGCGAAATTTTCCAAGTGTGAGTTTTGGTTGGAAGAGGTCCACTTCCTTGGTCACGTAGTGAGCAAGGATGGTATTCATGTGGACCCAAGCAAGATTGAAGCGGTCAAGAATTGGAGAAGACCCGAAACGCCATCCGAGATCCGTCAATTCCTTGGATTGGCGGGTTACTATAGAAGGTTTATTGAAAATTTCTCCCGTATCGCACAACCACTCACCCTTTTGACTCAAAAAGATAGAAACTTCGAATGGGGCGAAAGACAAGAGAACGCCTTCCAAACACTTAAGGATATGCTATGTGATGCTCCTATTTTGACATTACCGGATGGGATAGAAGATTTTGTGGTTTATTGTGATGCTTCGGGGCAAGGGTTGGGGTGCGTTCTTATGCAAAGGGGTAAAGTCATCGCTTATGCCTCTCGGCAATTGAAGGTGCATGAGAAGAACTACCCGACACATGATTTGGAATTGGGGGCGGTTGTGTTTGCTTTGAAGTGTTGGAGGCATTACCTCTATGGCACCAAATGTGTGATTTATACCGATCACAAAAGTCTCCAACACATCTTCAACCAAAGTGAATTGAACATGAGGCAAAGGCGTTGGTTAGAGCTATTTAGTGATTATGATTGTGACATCCGTTATCACCCGGGCAAGGCAAATGTAGTAGCCGACGCCTTGAGCCGAAAGGAGAGAGTGAGACCAAGACGGGCTAGAGCTATGAGCCTCACGGTAGGGCCAAACATTCGCGATCGAATCATTGAAGCCCAAATTCAAGCCACCCTACCGGAAAACTTTGGAAACGAAAACCTAGATGGCATGGAACAACTATTTGACCGAAAGAATGATAATGGGCTATACATGGTTGAAAGACTTTGGATTCCTATCTTCGGTAACTTAAGAACGCTTATTATGAATGAAGCTCACTTATCGCCTTATTCGGTCCATCCCGGGTCGGATAAGATGTACTTTGACTTGAAGGAATTGTATTGGTGGCCGGGCATGAAGCGTGATGTGGCTAAGTATGTGAGTGAGTGCCTTACTTGCTTACAGGTCAAGGCCGATCACAAGAAGCCACCCGGATTGTTGGTACAACCGGTGATGCCCGAATGGAAGTGGGAGCATATCTCAATGGACTTCATTACTAAACTACCGAAGACAAAGGAGGAGCATGTTAAGCACTTGCGCGAAGTGCTTGAATTACTAAGGAAGGAGAAGTTGTACGCGAAATTTTCCAAGTGTGAGTTTTGGTTGGAAGAGGTCCACTTCCTTGGTCACGTAGTGAGCAAGGATGGTATTCATGTGGACCCAAGCAAGATTGAAGCGGTCAAGAATTGGAGAAGACCCGAAACGCCATCCGAGATCCGTCAATTCCTTGGATTGGCGGGTTACTATAGAAGGTTTATTGAAAATTTCTCCCGTATCGCACAACCACTCACCCTTTTGACTCAAAAAGATAGAAACTTCGAATGGGGCGAAAGACAAGAGAACGCCTTCCAAACACTTAAGGATATGCTATGTGATGCTCCTATTTTGACATTACCGGATGGGATAGAAGATTTTGTGGTTTATTGTGATGCTTCGGGGCAAGGGTTGGGGTGCGTTCTTATGCAAAGGGGTAAAGTCATCGCTTATGCCTCTCGGCAATTGAAGGTGCATGAGAAGAACTACCCGACACATGATTTGGAATTGGGGGCGGTTGTGTTTGCTTTGAAGTGTTGGAGGCATTACCTCTATGGCACCAAATGTGTGATTTATACCGATCACAAAAGTCTCCAACACATCTTCAACCAAAGTGAATTGAACATGAGGCAAAGGCGTTGGTTAGAGCTATTTAGTGATTATGATTGTGACATCCGTTATCACCCGGGCAAGGCAAATGTAGTAGCCGACGCCTTGAGCCGAAAGGAGAGAGTGAGACCAAGACGGGCTAGAGCTATGAGCCTCACGGTAGGGCCAAACATTCGCGATCGAATCATTGAAGCCCAAATTCAAGCCACCCTACCGGAAAACTTTGGAAACGAAAACCTAGATGGCATGGAACAACTATTTGACCGAAAGAATGATAATGGGCTATACATGGTTGAAAGACTTTGGATTCCTATCTTCGGTAACTTAAGAACGCTTATTATGAATGAAGCTCACTTATCGCCTTATTCGGTCCATCCCGGGTCGGATAAGATGTACTTTGACTTGAAGGAATTGTATTGGTGGCCGGGCATGAAGCGTGATGTGGCTAAGTATGTGAGTGAGTGCCTTACTTGCTTACAGGTCAAGGCCGATCACAAGAAGCCACCCGGATTGTTGGTACAACCGGTGATGCCCGAATGGAAGTGGGAGCATATCTCAATGGACTTCATTACTAAACTACCGAAGACAAGAAGCGGCCGTGACACGATTTGGGTGATAGTAGATCGGTTAACGAAATCGGCTCACTTTTTAGCCATTCGTGAAACCGACAAATTTGACACTTTGGCTCGTTTGTACATCAAGGAGGTAATATCTAAGCATGGAGTGCCGATTTCTATCATTTCGGATAGGGATGCCCGTTTTAAATCAAAATTTTGGGAAGCCTTTCAAAAAGCCATGGGTACTCGACTTGACATGAGCACGGCGTTTCACCCTCAGACGGATGGGCAAACCGAGAGAACCATCCAAACACTTGAAGACATGTTGAGGGCGTGTGCGATTGATTTTGGTGGAAGTTGGGAAGACCATTTGCCGTTAGTTGAGTTTTCATACAACAATAGTTACCATGCTACCATTCAAATGGCACCCTTTAAGGCATTGTATGGTAGGGTATGTCGTTCTCCTCTAGCTTGGGCGGAAATTGGAGAGAGTCAACTCATCGGGCCGGAAATTGTGATTGAAACAACTAAGGTAATATCTCAAATTAAGGAGAAGTTGCAATTGGCCCGTGAACGTCAAAAGAAGTATGCCGATGTGAGGCGGAGACCGTTGGAGTTCGAAGTTGGTGAATTTGTACTTTTGAAAGTGTCGCCTTGGAAAGGAGTCGTACGTTTTGTGAAGCGGGGAAAACTTGCACCAAGGTATATTGGTCCTTTCAAGATTCTTGAACGGGTTGGGAAAGTTGCTTATCGGCTAGAATTGCCTCAAGAGCTTAGTGGTGTGCATGATGTGTTCCATATTTGTAACTTACGCAAGTGTTTGGCGGATCCCACACATCATGTGCCTATGGACGAAATTAGGGTTGATTCAAACTTGAACTTTGTTGAAGAGCCGGTAGAGATCATGGACCGTCAAGAAAAGAAGCTCAAGAAGAAGCGCTACACCATTGTGAAGGTAAGATGGAATGCTAGACGTGGAGCCGAGTTCACTTGGGAGAGAGAAGACCATATGAAGTCCAAGTATCCGCATTTATTTGTAAATTAGGGTTGATTCAAACTTGAACTTTGTTGAAGAGCCGGTAGAGATCATGGACCGTCAAGAAAAGAAGCTCAAGAAGAAGCGCTACACCATTGTGAAGGTAAGATGGAATGCTAGACGTGGAGCCGAGTTCACTTGGGAGAGAGAAGACCATATGAAGTCCAAGTATCCGCATTTATTTGTAAATTAGGGTTTTGTTGGGTTATTGTTATTAGGGTTAGGGTTAGGGTTTGATGAATTTGTGGATGATTTTGGTGTTTTGGTAAATTAGGGTTTTGTTGAATTTCGGGACGAAATTCTTTTAACGGGGGAATAATGTAACATCCGCGAATTTTGACCCGTTGATTTTGGTGTAATTTGACTAACAAACTTATCGAATGAAGTATTTGGACCCATTTATGATTTTATGACTATGTGGCATGCTAGTCGGGTCGTCGTATGTGTAGTCGGTATGTAATTGTGCAACTAATGGTATTGTGGTTGAGAAGGGAAACGGGTCGGCCCGTGGGTAGTCCATGACCCACCAGCCCCTCCCCAAGACCCATTCCCCTTATCCTTTCTCATTTCTCTCATCTCTCTCTTTCTCTTCTATCCTCTCTAGTAAAAGAAACCCCCATCTAGTTTTCATTTTCTTCCATCTAAATTGTGTTTTGGAATTGCTATAATACAAGAATCGTAATCATCATCTTCTCATTGTCGCCATCTTTGAAGAATCAAAGGCCAAGTTCTAACATATTACCCATTTTTGACCTAAATTCGGATTTGAGCACTAGGAAGAGTTTTGGTAAGTCTAAATCAACCCATTTACTTCTATTTATGTTTGTTCATGTGTTTCTAGTTGATTTGATATGATTTCGAGTCTTTAAAATTGTAAAATGGAGTTTTGGGTTAAATTAGGGTTAGGGTTTGATGAATTTGTGGATGATTTTGGTGTTTTGGTCAAATTTGTGGGTTGGGTTATGTGTATTTATGTTCAATGATGCTAAGTTATGCTTCAAATCATGTTACAAGTCTTTATAAATCGATTTGGGTTGGTTTGGGTCGAAATGGAGGTTTTTGGTTCGTATTTCTTGATGAATCTGCTGGTGCTGGCTGCAGAAAGTGGTCACTGCGGCGCAGTGAGCTCACCTTTGCTCACTGCGGCGCAGTGCTTTTCTACTGGTTCTGGGCCAGTTTAGCCACTGCGGCGCAGTGCAATATTTCTGGTCCTGGTCCAGTTTACCACTGCGGCGCAGTGAGCTCACCTTTGCTCACTGCGGCGCAGTGCTTTTCTACTGGTTCTGGGCCAGTTTAGCCACTGCGGCGCAGTGCAATATTTCTGGTCCTGGTCAGTTTAGCCACTGCGGCGCAGTGGCTAGTCCTTGCTCACTGCGGCGCAGTGATATTTGTCACTGGGCGCAGGCATTTAGCTCACTGCGGCGCAGTGAGCTCACCTTTGCTCACTGCGGCGCAGTGCTTTTCTACTGGTTCTGGGCCAGTTTAGCCACTGCGGCGCAGTGCAATATTTCTGGTCCTGGTCCAGTTTGGCCACTGCGGCGCAGTGGGCATAGTTCTGCTCCACTGCGGCGCAGTGGATAGTCACTGTGATTTCTTTTATGTGTGTCGAATTTCTTATTGTTGAGGTCGTATAATTGACATTCCAGTATATATTGATGTATAATTATAGGTTGTGGAGGTGTGGACCCTATTACTCGTTTGTAATCTTTTACTAACTTCTTTGCCGACCAAGGTGAGTTTCGTATCTCCCTACCCGCTTGGGATTCGGGCTGAAAAGTGTAAACCTGGCGTGTTTACTTGTATTTATGGATGTATTGTTTGTTTGACTTGATTGTTGGATTGATGTGACGTATCTTTTCGTTTGATTGACTTGGGTTGTGTTTTCGTTAAGTATTACTTTTACATTAGGATAGACGTACATACATGGAAGTCGGTTTTGCCTTCCTTTGGGTTTTAGATGTGGTGGGAAGGCTGCGGGTGACCCTATACATAAGCATCTGGGACTTGAAGAAAGTAGAATCCTCTGAAGTATATGTACGTATAGTTGGTTTATATTGTGATTAGTGGCTCATGTTTGGTTGATTATTGATCGTTGACTTTTGGTTATCATACATTGATTTCTGGGTTATGTTGAGGAATATTGATTGTTGGCACAGGTTATCGTATGTTGGTTGTTGGTTTATGAAGTATGCATTTACATTTGTTTGTAAGCATTGCATACATTATTGTTGGACCCTCGGCAGGGGATTGCCGGCATCCTGGTGCATAGATGTATGCACCCATTTTGGATGTAGACCTGACCCCGAGTATATAGACATATATATCTCGATGTTTTTGAGATACAGCCCTGTCCATGGCGATGGCAGAGGGGTATCGTTGCATACGTGATTGAAGGTCACGCTTGGGATAGGCATATTTGCTTATTCATTCATTCGGCATTTGCATTGATACATACATCATTTGTGCATCCTCATTACACTCTCATTCCTTTTGTGTAATCTTGTTGTTGGACGATATTGTGTTACTTAGAGGCTCGCTGTAAGTCATGTCTAGCCTCTATTGTTATATCGTGATTATTGATGTTGGTTCGTTACGAACCATTACTACGAACTCACCAACCTTGTGTTGACTATGCTTAGTACACTTTTCAGGTAATCAGGTTCTCCCCGGACGTGGTGTTTAGTTGCTTGCTTGTTGTCTAACCCGGACTTGGACCTCATGGATCAAGGATTCATTGACCCTCCTTTTGCATTATACTTAGGATCGTTTGCCATCTATGGATGTATTATGTTAACTTTGATGGCTATTTGCTCCTGTTGTATTTTGTTACTTGTTTTGCTGTGTTTTGGATTCACCGAATCTATATTTGCATTTAGATTGTTCTAGTGTAATTCCACCGGGTGCTATGTGTTTTCCGTGACATTTCGAGCTCCGGCTTGGGGTGTTACATTTGATGTTTTCGAGATTATGATGTTACTATAGATCCGACGTCGTTTTTGTCATTAACTGATATATGTGTGTGAATTAGTGTGTGTAACAGTGTGTGCTGAATTTAACTTTTCTGGAATTGAATTCTGGATTTATGTTTGTATTTCTGAACCTTGGTCGATGTTGCTGTTTTGAATTCTGGATTTATGTTCATTAATATTTTACTAGTCAGACACCGCAACCATCTAACATATGTACAATTATGTACACAAGTACTTATCGTTTTTTTCGTATGATTCACTAAAATTCTCATCGATTATCACCCTGATTCTTACAAAAATTCTATAGTTACTGACATTGATGATTCCATCAACAAATACATCATTTGTTACCCCGATTCCTCCAGATCCGGGAGGTTTCTCGCAACCTCCGCCCATTGTTGATTCTTCTCCAGTTTCAATTCGTGCTCGCAGAAGAGCAAAGGTTTCAGATCTGATTGATAAGGAAGGTGTAAAATCTATTGCGATTAAATCTAAAAAAACTTCAAAATCATCGAGGAAAGGAATGAAGGATATCACTCGATTTGTGTTTTCAGAGAAATTTGTGAATATTGTTGATCCTGAGCTGGATAAGGAGAATTTAGGTAAGGATAATGTGGATGGTGCTGGTAATAGTAAGAATGTGAAGGATGTTGTTGATATGTTTGAAAACAAAATCCAGGATCCGATTCATAAGGTAAATTCTTCCAATCTCAATGGTGGATTTAATGTTTTGAATAATATTGATATCAATAATATTCCTAATATTGACCCGAATTCTAGTTTTAATGGTAATAAGGGTAGAGATTCAGATATTTTTGTTAAAAATGTGAATGTGAGTAGGATTATTGATAATATTGGCAAAAATGTTGATTGTAAGGCTGGGGATGATTGTTTGGATGATGGTTTGGGGGATGGTAATAAGTCTGATGCTGTAGATGTTGAAAGGGTAGAGGTGGAAAAGGTTTGTTCAGATGATGATAGTGAAATGGACTGTAGTGATGATACTAGGGCAAACAGAGGTCATAATGTTAATCCGATTGATCCAAATTGTCCTATTTTTATGTGTTCTGATAGTGATAATGCAATTAAGAATGCTGAATTGCTTAGTGGAAAGAAGGGTGGGGTTGAGTCTGTGCCTGTTAAGAATGTCAATATTCCTTATTTTAAGTTTCCTCCAACTGCTATGGAAGCTGCTGGGAATTTGAATTCTAATGGAGGTGTGAATAGTCTGAATGAGAAACAGGTAGATGGAATGTGTAATGAGGGTAATGGAGTTAATGGTGGAGTTGTTTCTGAAGGGGTTAAGGGTGGTGAGGAGGGATGTGCTTCTGGTAAGGTGAGTGGTAATGTTTGGAAGGATTCAAAAGTGTCATTTGTTGAGCTGATTAAAAAGGCTAATGAAGATGAGTTTGCAAAGGTTGAGTTTATGCCTCCTGTTGAATGTAGTGATGGGAAAACCAGAGTTGTTTTTTCTAAGGAGGAATTGAAGATTTGTGAGGATGTGGTGTCTCTGCATCTGTATGGGTATTTTGTTGGAACATCTATGGATTACTTTGTTGTGAATTCCAACCTTAGAAGAATGTGGAGGGCATATGGGTTAGTGAGTGTTTCAAAAAATGCTAATGGATGTTTTTTCTTTAAATTTAAAGATGAGAAGGGTCTGAATGAAGTTTTGGAGAATGGTCCTTGGTTAGTGGAAAATGTACCTATTATTCTGAATAAATGGGAAGCATGGGCAGGGGCACATAAAATTGAGCCAAATAAGGTTGCAGTTTGGGTGTGTCTGCATCAGTTGGGATTGGAAATGTGGAATGAATTGTGTATTAGTAAGCTTCTGAGTTTGATTGGGGTACCTTTGGTGATGGACAAAGTTACAAAAGAGAGATGTGTCAATAAAGTGGGTAGAATGGGGTATGCTAGGGTTCTTGTTGAAATTAATGATGAGAAGGAGCTTGCTAATGAAATAGAAGCTGTGTTTCCTGTTTCTGGTGCAGGAGGTGAAAGGATTGTGAAATTTCCTGTGACTTTTCAATGGAGGCCACCAGTTTGTACTCATTGTAAAGTGATTGGTCATACCACAAAGCAATGCAAGCTGAGGCCAAGAACTGAGGAGGAGGTTGCTGAACAAGTTCTTAAACAATCATTGCAAGTGAATAATGTGGAGAAAATTGATTTGAAACAGAATGGAGATGATGGGTTTGTTAGAGTGGAAAGAAGAAATAAGGGTAGAAACAGTGGTTTCAATCAACAAAGGGATCAAGGGAGGAAACAGGGTAATGGTGATGATAATGGTAGCAGGAAAAGTGTTTTTAATAGGTTGGGTAATAATTTTAATGGGAATAGGAGAGATGGAGGTGAATTTCATTCCAAGGGAAGTTTAGACCCGGTGAAGGATAGGATGAAGAAAATGCCTCAGAATGCAGGTGTGAATGAGGGTACTACTTCTGCACATGGGGGTGTGGATGTTAATAAGAAGACCTCTACTAGTCAGAATACTAATAAGGCTGTTCTACAAGAATACAGAGTGGTTAAAGATGGTAGAGGGCAAAAAGAAGCATCTAGTGAGTGTAAGGATAGTGAGCAGCCAATATCTCATGCTAATAAATATGCAGTTTTGGATGATATGAATGATGATGGTGGGAGAATTGAAGGGCAGGATAATATGGGTGCTAGGGATAATTCTGGTTTGAAGGAGGTGGATGACTATTGTTTGCAGGAGGATTTTGATGAAGATTTAGAGGATGGTTGGGATGCAAAATTCTCCATTTTTGAAGATCAGAAGCCTGAAGTCCTTGCATATTTGGAAAAAAGACAATATCCTTCAAAGGATGTTATGGATTCCTGGTCAGTTGGACAGTGTGATTTCTTCACTTTTTATTGTGGGGAGTATGGCATGGACCCTGATTTGGGAATTCAAGAGGTTGCTGATGATAATAGTGGCAGTGCAAACTTTATGAAAGTGGATTTTGATGGTGATAGTGGGGCCCTGAAACATGGTATTAAGGGAAAAGATATCTCTCAGTAGTTATAAATGGAGATAAAAATTATGGCTTGGAATGTTAGAGGTTTATCAAATACCCCTAATCAAATTTCAGTCAAAGATTTTATGGATTCAGGTAACTTTAGTATTTGTTGTCTTATTGAAACTCATCTGTATAGAAACAATTTAAAGAAAGTTAGTGATAAATTGTTTGGGCAATGGGAGTGGATATCTAATAATTCTGGTGGGAATGAGGGGACCAGAATTGTAGTTGGTTGGGATCCCAATTCTGTTAAGATCTTGTTGCTGGATTGTCACTCTCAATGTTTGCATTGTTATATTGAGTCTGTCAATGGTCAAAAGGGTTTCTATTGTTCTTTTGTCTATGGGTTTCATAGGATGGTACCTAGAAGGCAGTTATGGGAAAAACTGAAATTACATAAGAAAGTCACTGTGGATAGACCTTGGTTAATATTGGGTGATTTTAATGCTACATTAAACTCTAGTGAGCATTCTGCTGGTACTTCTGGTCTGACTAAGAGTTCTGTGGAGTTTCTTGAATGTGTTAATGAGGTAGAGATAGATGATTTATGCATGCCAGGGTTGAGATATACTTGGAACCAAAAGCCAGGTAAAACAGATGGTATTTTGAAGAAATTGGATAGGGTGATGATTAATGATAAATTTTTGGATGTTTTTCCAAATTCTAGTGCCCATTTTCATCCTTTTTTGAAGTCTGATCACTCCCCTGCTGTAGTTACTATTCCTGAGTTAAGCAAGGCCAAACCCAAACCTTTCAAATTTCATAATTTTCTTGCTGGTAAGCCTGAGTTTTTGCCTATCATTAAAGAGATTTGGAATAAGGAGATCAGTGGATGTGCCATGTATTCTTTGGTGTCAAAAATGAAGGCTGCAAAGTCCCCATTGAGGAAATTGAACTTTAAACAGGGAAATCTTTTTGAGAAAGTTAGGAAGTTAGAACATGAATTGGGTACTATCCAAGCCCAAGTTGTGTTGCACCCTCATGATGTTGGAATTAGAGTTGAAGAGGGAAGATTATTGAAGGAGTACAATGTTGATGTGACAGATTTGGAAATGTTTTTGAAGCAGAAGCCTAAAGTTGAATGGTTAAGGGAAGGGGATCAGAATACAAAGTATTTTCATAGAGTTGTTAAAAGCAAGAACAATAAGAATAGGGTTGAGGCTGTTTGTGATATGAAGGGTAAATTATTCCATGGGCTGGAAGTTGGGGATCAGTTTGTGAAGCATTTTAAGTCTGTTTTAGGGGAAAGCAGGGTTGTGGATAGAATGAGGGACCAGGAAAGCTTGTTTACTTCTAGATTGAATGCTGAACAGGCTAATTTCATGGTTAGACCTGTTTCTGATGCTGAGGTTAAAGCTGCTATGTTTGATATTGAAGATGACAAGGCACCTGGGCCAGATGGCTTCTCAGCTAAATTTTTTAAAGCTTCTTGGAGTATTGTTGGTGTTGCTGTTTGCAATGCTGTCAAGGAATTCTTCATAACTGGTAAAATTCTCAAAGAAATTAATTCCACCATTATTGCTTTAGTTCCTAAAATTCAGACCCCTCCTAAAGTGTCTGATTTTAGGCCAATTGCTTGTTGTAATGTTATTTATAAGTGTATTAGCAAAGTTATAGCTAATAGGATTAAGGGTGTGCTTGGGGGTTTGGTAAACATTAATCAGAGTGCGTTTATCCCTGGGAGACAAATTAGTGATAATATTTTGTTGTCTCAAGAGTTGGTAAGGAATTATCATACTAAGAGGGGTCCTTCAAAATGTGCTTTTAAAATTGATATTCAGAAGGCCTATGATTCTGTGGAATGGTCTTTTCTTAGGGACTGTTTAAGGAATTTTGGTTTTCATAATTCAATGATTGATTGGATAATGAAGTGTGTGACTACTACTGCCTTTACTATTAGTATTAATGGGGATCATAAGGGTTTCTTTTTTGGAAAGAGGGGTTTAAGGCAAGGTGATCCACTATCACCCTATTTATTTACTTTGGTAATGGAGGTGCTTACTTTGATGATAAGAAGAGAGGTAGATAATGATGATGAGTTTAGGTATCATTGGAAGTGTGAGGGGATGAAACTTACTCATTTATCCTTTGCTGATGACTTATTGTTGTTTTGTCATGGAGATAAGCATTCTGTGGCCACTCTTAAGAGGGCTTTGCTTGAATTTAGTAGTGTTTCTGGTTTAGTTGCTAGTCAAGAGAAGAGTACTACTTTTTTTGGGAATGTTAAGGCTGTTGATCAAGCAGAAATTGGGGAGTTATTACCTTTTAATGTGGGTGAGTTGCCTGTTAGGTATTTAGGTATTCCATTGTTGTCCACTAGGTTAAAACAGTATAATTGTAAGAGTTTAGTGGACAAAGTGAAAAAGAAGCTGTTAGACTGGAAGAATAAATCTTTGTCTTTTGCTGGAAGATTACAGTTGATTGTTTCTGTTTTGAGTTCTTTGCAAGTGTATTGGTGCTCTATGTTTATTTTGCCTAAAGAAGTGTCCAAGGAGATTGAAAGGCTGATGAGGGGATTTTTATGGTGTCATGGGGAGTTAAAAAAAGGGAAAGCCAAAGTTAAGTGGGAGGATGTTTGTTTAGATAGAAGGTAGGGTAGTTTGGGGTTAAAAGATTTGCATACTTGGAATGTTGCTTTAATTTCTATGCATATTTGGAATATAGTTAATAGGAGGGATTCTATTTGGGTCAATTGGTTAGAGAAGGAGAGATTGAAAGGCTGATGAGGGGATTTTTATGGTGTCATGGGGAGTTAAAAAAAGGGAAAGCCAAAGTTAAGTGGGAGGATGTTTGTTTAGATAGAAGGTAGGGTAGTTTGGGGTTAAAAGATTTGCATACTTGGAATGTTGCTTTAATTTCTATGCATATTTGGAATATAGTTAATAGGAGGGATTCTATTTGGGTCAATTGGTTAGAGAAGGAGAGATTGAAAGGGAGAAGTCTGTGGGAATATCTATCATTGAATAATGTTTGTTGGAGTTGGAGGAAAATTCTCCAATGTAGAGATGTGTTTAGGGACCATATTGTGACTCAGGTTGGAAATGGAAGGCATACTTCTGTATGGTTTGACAACTGGAATCCTGTTGGTCCCATTTGTAAGTTGGTTTCTTATAGAGACATGTATGATGCTGGACTAGCTACTAATTTGAAGGTCTCTGACATTGTGAGTGATAGAGGGTGGGTGTGGCCTGAAGAATGGAGAGATATATTCCATGTCTTATTTCAGCATCCTCCACCTATGCTGGTTAGTGATAAAAAGGATAGTTATGTTTGGAGAGATAAGAGTGGCAAAACTGATCCATATTCTGTGAAAGCAGCCTGGATGGACATTAGAAATGAAGGATTTCAAGTTAATTGGGCTGAGATTGTATGGTACAAACAATGCATCCCAAGGCATTCTTTTATTTTATGGCTGGCTATATTGAATAGATTGCAGACATAGGACAGAGTGAGTGCTTGGGAGGGTTGCAGTAATTTGTAGTGTGCTTTTTGTGAAAAGATTTTTGACAGTCATGATCACATATTTTTTCAGTGTGATTTTCCTCTTAGTGTTTGGAAAAAACTTAAAATTAAGGCTAAACTTGAAAAAGCTCCTAATAAGTGGGGTGATCTGATTGAGTATGTGCAAAAGTTACCACTTAATGATTCTATGTGGAGTGTGATTAAGAGGCTTTGCTTGAATTTAGTAGTGTTTCTGGTTTAGTTGCTAGTCAAGAGAAGAGTACTACTTTTTTTGGGAATGTTAAGGCTGTTGATCAAGCAGAAATTGGGGAGTTATTACCTTTTAATGTGGGTGAGTTGCCTGTTAGGTATTTAGGTATTCCATTGTTGTCCACTAGGTTAAAACAGTATAATTGTAAGAGTTTAGTGGACAAAGTGAAAAAGAAGCTGTTAGACTGGAAGAATAAATCTTTGTCTTTTGCTGGAAGATTACAGTTGATTGTTTCTGTTTTGAGTTCTTTGCAAGTGTATTGGTGCTCTATTTTATTTTTGACAGTCATGATCACATATTTTTTCAGTGTGATTTTCCTCTTAGTGTTTGGAAAAAACTTAAAATTAAGGCTAAACTTGAAAAAGCTCCTAATAAGTGGGGTGATCTAATTGAGTATGTGCAAAAGTTACCACTTAATGATTCTATGTGGAGTGTGATTAAGAGGCTTGTTTTGGGTGCTATGGGTTATTATGTGTGGCAGGAGAGGAATTTGAGGTTATTTCAAAAGAAATCTAGATCTGTGGATGTTTTTGTGTGAGATTATTATTGAAGTAATTAAAAGAAGGCTGTTGGGTTTAAAGATTAAAGGTACTTGGCAGGCTAGAGAAGCTGCTAAAGTGTGGGATTTTTATCTGGATAAGGGTTTTAATGGTGATAAAAAAGATAATTGTGATGGGGAAAATGTATAATTTTTGGGTGGTTTGGGTTTGTGTTGTTGATGCTGATGGGTTTTTTTATGGGTTGGGACTTGTCGTTTTTTATTAGGTTTGGTGAGATAAGGGGGGTGAGTCTTATAGGGCTAACTGTGGACATTTGTGTTTATTTATCTTGGCAAGGCTGGTGGTGCTGGAGGGTGGTCTCTGCCAACTTGTATGTCTCCAACTGCTTTTGGGACATTTGTGTGAGTGTGTCAAAATGCCTTCTTTTGGTCCAAGTTAGCAGTAGTGTAGTGGGATTTAGGTTTAGTTTTGTGCATGGAGTATGCTATCTTCTTCTTATTCCTGGAGATATAAGGTGGAAAATTTCTATTTTGTGGTTGCATTATAGCCCTTCATGGGTTATAGTGTTCTTAAATTTCATTTCAGCTTCTCATATCAGTTGTAAGGACTGGTATTCCTTAGGTTTTAGATGGTTTTGTTTGCAAGAATTCTTCTTTTCTTGCTTACTGTGTCTCTGGTGCTGTGGGAGGGCCAGAGATGTGTGTGTTTTGGTGTCTGTTTCCTTCTGGGTTGTGTATTTTGGTGGTATTTTCTGGTTATTTTCTTTCTTTTCTGGGAAAATTTTGGGTTGGGTTGGTGGTATAAGGGGTGTTTGGGTTTTAGTGCTTGTGGTGGACAACTATGTAATGTACATTTTGCAAGCCATTTGGTGCTGGAGGTTTGGTCTTGCTTATTTATTGTTTCGGTTCTTATTTTTAAGGGACTGGTATGGTTTTGAGTCAAATAGCTTAATTTTAGTCCAGACAAGCCTAGGATTAGTGGGGATTAGGGTTTATGTTATGCATGGAGTATGCTCTATTTCAAATGTCTCTGGTGGTATAAGGTGGTTTCTGTATTTTTTTGTGTCTGGTTCTAATTCTTGTAGGGTTAGAATGTTCCTTAGTTTTGATTCAGCTTATTCTGCTAGTTGTCAGGACTGGCAGTCCTTAGGTCTAGGTGGTGTCTGCAAGCAAGTCTGTTGTTTGGCTTGCTTGTTGCATTTCTGGTGGGGTGGATGGGCCAGAGATGTGTCTTCTTTGATGTTTGTCTTAATTTCTTGTTTGTATCAGAGTCATTGTGAATTGTTTGATGATATTTGGGGTTTTGGGTTACTGATAGGATGAGTTGAAGTAATAAAGGGGGTGTTTTTGGTAGAGCTTACTGTGGACATTCGAAATGTTTCTTCTTGGCAAGGCATTAGGAGATGGAGGTTTGCATTTGCTTTATTTATGTCATGTCTTCTCATTTTATGGGACATAGTTGTGTGTGTGTTAAAAAGCTTTATTTTGGTCTAAGTAAGCATAGGGTTAGAGGTGAGTAGGTTAGGAGTCTTGCATGGAGTATGCTCCCATTTTTTCCAATTTGGAGATATAAGGTGGAAAAGCTTGATGTGTGTGTCATGTTTTAGTCCCTCATGGACTTTAACATTCTTTATTTTCTTTTCAGCTGTCATGACTAGCTGTCAGGGCTGGTTTCCTTTAGGTTTAGTTTGGTTTGCTGAACAAGTTTCTCTTTATGCTTCTTTGGCTTTCTGGTGCAGTTGGGTGGCCAGAATTGTGAGTCCTTTGGGTTTGTTTTATTTGGTTGTATTGTGTCATGGGGTGGGGATTCTGATTGGGTTTTGTATGGGGTTCTTTATTGGTTTGAGTAGGTGGGTTGGTTTCTGGTTGTTCTGGATGGTTGATGGGGTGTGGTTTGATAGGAAAGGGTGTTATTTTGAGACTAGTTTTTCTGGGTTTTTATGGCAGGTTATTATTTACTTGTTTTTGGAAAGAAAGGTGCAGGGGAGAAAGTTGGATTGTTGGTTCATAGTTGTTTTGTATGGTTATTGCAGAGTTATGATGATTTGGGTTACCTGCAAGGTTATTTTGAAATATTTATTTGATAAGTTTTGTGAAATACTTGAATTCTGTTTGAGTGAGTGTTTGGGATGGGGAGTAACTGATCAAAATGAAAAAGGGTGGATGGTTAGTTGTTTGGTTGTTTTTGATATCTTTAGGGTAGGCTGGGTGTTATACTGGTATAATTTGATATATGGGTGTTTGATTTTTATTGGTTTTGGAATTCTGGAAAAAATGATTCAATAGAATAGTGGTATATATATAGCATTAGGATTATGGTTCGATGGTATGTATATGAGGGTTTATACTCATTGTATTTAGTAATTTGTTTAATGTGTTTGCATTATGGTAATATGGATTTATTGACTGATATGGAGGAAGTTTTTAGGGGCTGGATTATGTTTATTATTGGGTTTATTGAGTGGTGGACTATTGTTTTGTGGATTAATGAGTTTATTGTTAGGAATATTGTTTGTGGCTGGATGGGCTTGTGTGATTCTGTTTTGGGTCGTAGCTGTTTCTGGAAGATTTGGGCTGAAGTCTGCCCAAAGTTTGATTTCAAGACTTTTGATATTTGGAAGTTATTAATTTTAGTTTTATTTTTATGTTTATTTTGTAATAATGAATTAGAATTTTGTAAAAAATTATTTTTAGTTTTTATTGTTTCTAGTTGGGATGTGCACTAATTGTTTGTAAAGTGCATTTCCACTATGGGTATGCCCGTAGTTTCTTTGTAATTCTTTATTTTTTAATATAGTCCAAGGGCTTTGCCCTTTTATCCAAAAAAAAAAAAAAATTTTACTAGTCATATTGAATTTATGATATTCAATATTCATAAAAAGATCATTTACAAACTCTTTTTTTGGTGAAAACCAGAAAACACATCCTGACCATCCATCAACCAAGATCTACGGCCCAGATTAAAAGTTGCTCCATACATACAATTTTAACACGGAGGGGTATATCCGTCTTTTCACCCCTTAAACAAAACCCCCAAACTCACTCACTGTTTCTCATTCCTTTCCCGATCTCAAACTTATCTAACCCTAATTTCTCTCTCACTCTCTTTCTTCTCCTGCCGACCTTTCTTCTCCGACCGCCTTTTCTTCTCCGGCCGCCGTCTATTATCCGGCCTACTTCGCGATTAATCATGTTTAATCGATTAGTTTCTTCTGATCATTGTAGGTATGGAACAAATGGAATGTGTGGTCTACGCTTTTGTTATTTGAATCAAACGGCGTCGTTTTTCCTCTTTATACTATTGAAGAGCATGTTAATGATCGCTCTGTTCTTCCGTTCTGCTTTCACTGTAAATCCGTCGGTATATTCTCTTTGAATCTATATATATCTGTATCTATAGTAATTTTGTTTGTTTATAATCTATATATATCTGTATCTATAGTAATTTTGTTTGTTTAAGTAATTGTGTTATTTTGATTCTTCGATTTCTGATTTAATGCTATTTCTGCAAATCGGAAGTCTCTGTATCTATATCTATACATAACTTTGTGTGTATTTGTTTAAGTAATTGTTGAATTTTATGTTCTGAATTTAGATTTTATACTGTCACGGTTAATTCGACGTCGTTTTGTTCAGTTTGATTATGTGAGTGAATCAATTTTTTTCAATATCTGATGAATTTGATGTTTTCGAGATTATGATGTTACTATAGATCCGACGTCGTTTTTGTCATTAACTGATATATGTGTGTGAATTAGTGTGTGTAACTGCGTGTTCTCAGTTGAGATTTTCTGACGTCATTTTCGTTTAATCTGAATCTGAATATGAGTGTGTGAACCAGTGTGTGTGTAACAATGTGTGCTGAATTTAACTTTTCTGGATTTATGTTTGTATTTCTGAACCTTGGTCGATGTTGCTGTTTTGAATATTAGTTTTTGTAGTCTGGTTATGGTCTTGAGTGTTGGTAGGCTGGATAGTTCTGGTCTTTGACATTTCTTTCTCATTGCGGTTCAGTTATATGTGTGATTGTGTTTTGATTTGTTTAGTTGGTATTTATTGGCAACTGTTTCAATCGTTGACAAAGAACATTGTAGTTGTGCTTTTTACATAAGTGGTACTTATTTACAATAATTATTGGCTTTGTGTTTTATCTTCACTTGCTGTTCATTTTACTAAAATGTAGGATTCTAGGTGATTTAGAGGATTATGCATAGGAGTAGACACTCTTGTGAAAAGCTTTAAGATTGGGTCTCTTTTCAAACAGAACATTTCCTAACAGTTGCATTCTTCATGTCCCTTTTGGTATTCTTTTGTGGTTTATAGGTTTTTACATTTGGGTCGGTACCTCTTAAAACGTATCTACCTGATGGGGATATCGACTTAACTGCCTTCAGCAACAATCCAAACTTGAAAGATTCATGGGCTAGAGAAGTTTGTGATTTGTTAGAGACTGAGGAGAAGAATGAGAATGCAGAATTTCATGTTAAGGAAGTGCAATACATTAAAGCAGAAGTACGTGTATTCTTCATTATTTTTGTTTTATTGTTATACTATCCCCCCCAATACCTATATGGTTATGATATCATACTCTCTTGATAGCTGGAATATTGTGTCGTGATATCTTGATACCATATCATCGTTTTCTGTCCAAGTCTTACGCATGCCTTAGTATTTGAATTTCCGTCAACAACGAGCTGTTTTACATTGTGCAAACGTTGGTTTGTAGCGGATTGGTTTACAAGCTTATGTTTGACTTAAAGCCTGTTCAACTTCTGTTTTTGTCTTTTGTATTGTTATCTGTGAAATTCACTATTCTCTTATAGCATATTTTATGACATTTGAAATCCACTTACTCTAAGATGAAAAGTTTTGCTTTTACCTTTATTGACCCCCACCATTATTGGCCCGGTACCAAGCGGCCTGTCCTACTCAGTTGCCACGTACATATAATAATGTACTAATATGAGATGACCATGGTAGGTGTTAGGAAAAGTAAGTCTAGGGTAATATTAACATTGGCTCATTTCAATCGAAATTTGGGTTGTATCTTATTGATAAACAGGCAATATGGTTAGAACCATATGTTTAGCTAAAAAATAAGTGGTCGAAACTCATCCAATGGTTGAAAGTTGCCCAAACTGTACTTAACTGCCGACAACATCCCAAATTTCCCTATGAAGTGGGTCACTGTTTTAATAAACATATTTTATGATCATATTAAGTATGAGAACTAGTTGTGACGTTTCCATTATGGACAAAGAATTGTTGGCAAATCGATCAAACCTGTTTTGACTTGGCCTTAAAGTTTACGTGCTGGCTGCTTCTATGCAAAACAGTTTGACTCATCACCCAACCTGCACGACCCCACTAGTTTGTTGCTAAGGAGCTTGTCAGTTTCTTTTTCCTGATTTATTGTCATAGATATTGATTGTTATTGGCATGTGATGATAAAATTGTAGGTGAAGATTATAAAGTGTCTCATGGAGAATATTGTGGTAGATATTTCCTTTAATCAGCTCGGAGGACTTTGTACACTTTGCTTTCTAGAGGAGGTTAGTGTGATGCTTTCACATATAGTCGTATGTTTCATTTTATAGGTTTTTTAATGAATAATATTGCTAGTGCAGGTTGACGCGTATGAGTTATTAGAGGAAAGACCTCACTTATTTGTATTTGTTGAGGCAAAGGGGCCACATGGAATGTTATGTGGGACATCCTGATGAAAATTGGATCTGTGATCTTCCATGCGAGTCCGGTGAACAAGTTGTAAAGCTGAGGAGGCTAAGGCATCGATATGCAGCAAAGGTTCTGTCTCACGAAATGAACACTAGCATTCTAAAATGAATTTGGAAAAAGCAGTGGACTTCATCGGTAGTTATGACAAAGATGAAATGAGAGGCCTTGTTATTGAAGCTCAAAAAGATAGGAACCAACGTAAATTCTAGTGATATTATTTTTTGAATCTGTTTAAAATCATTTTGTACTTCAGGTTTAATGCTTTTGCATTCTAGATAGAACCTTTTTACTTGATAAGGTCTTCTGATCGGTTTGAGCCCGATACTTAGTTGAGCTGTATAGTACGGTGATTTAGAAATTTGTTGGATGTGATGGTTTTAAATTGGTTGTTTCCAGATTTTCTAGTAATGGATACTTTCTTTAAGTTTTTCTTTCATATGTCAACTTCTGCTTCATTAGCAATACATAGTCTTGCATATTTGCATGTTGTTTATATAATTGTTTTTGTATGAAAACCAAGGTTTGCTAATACCCAATCTATGTGTATGGCCATTGTATGAACTACTCGAAACCGAAGCACAATGTGTTTTGGATTAGAAACACCTTGTGTATGGCCATTGTATGAATACTCGAAACCGAAACACAATGTGTTTTGGATTAGAAACACCTTGTGTATGGCCATTGTAGGAACTACTCGAAACCGAAGCACAATGTGTTTTGGATTAGAAACACCTTGTGTATGGCCATTGTATGAATACTCGAAACCGAAGCACAATGTGTTTTGGATTAGAAACACCTTGTGTATGGCCATTGTATGAATACTCGAAACCGAAACACAATGTGTTTTGGATTAGAAACACCTTGTGTATGGCCATTGTATGAATACTCGAAACCGAAACACAATGTGTTTTGGATTAGAAACATCTTGTGTATGGTCATTGTAGGAACTACTCGAAACCGAAGCACAATGTGTTTTGGATTAGAAACACCTTGTGTATGGCCATTGTATGAATACTCGAAACCGAAACACAATGTGTTTTGGATTAGAAACATCTTGTGTATGGTCATTGTAGGAACTACTCGAAACCGAAGCACAATGTGTTTTGGATTAGAAACACCTTATGTATGGCCATTGTATGAATACTCGAAACCGAAGCACAATGTGTTTTGGATTAGAAACACCTTGTGTATGGCCATTGTATGAATACTCGAAACCGAAACACAATGTGTTTTGGATTAGAAACATCTTGTGTATGGTCATTGTAGGAACTACTCGAAACCGAAGCACAATGTGTTTTGGATTAGAAACATCTTGTGTATGGTCATTGTAGGAACTACTCGAAACCGAAGCACAATGTGTTTTGGATTAGAAACACCTTGTGTATGGCCATTGTATGAATACTCGAAACCGAAGCACAATGTGTTTTGGATTAGAAACACCTTGTGTATGGCCATTGTATGAATACTCGAAACCGAAACACAATGTGTTTTGGATTAGAAACATCTTGTGTATGGTCATTGTAGGAACTACTCGAAACCGAAGCACAATGTGTTTTGGATTAGAAACACCTTGTGTATGGCCATTGTATGAATACTCGAAACCGAAACACAATGTGTTTTGGATTAGAAACATCTTGTGTATGGTCATTGTAGGAACTACTCGAAACCGAAGCACAATGTGTTTTGGATTAGAAACACCTTATGTATGGCCATTGTATGAATACTCGAAACTGAAACACAATGTGTTTTGGATTAGAAACACCTTGTGTATGGCCATTGTAGGAACTACTCGAAACCGAAACACAATGTGTTTTGGATTAGAAACACCTTGTGTATGGCCATTGTAGGAACTACTCGAAACCGAAACACAATGTGTTTCGTATTAGAAACACCTTGCGTATGGCCATTGTAGGAATTACTATGGCCCATATTGGGCCTTTAGCATTTAATCTTCATCAAATCTGTAATTGAAAACATACTTTAATCTTCATCAAATCTGTAATTGAAAACATACTTTAATCTTCATCAAATATGTAAAGACTATTGGGCCTTTGGCCCATATATTTTAGCCATTAGGGTTTAGCATTTAGGGTTTAAATTTTCTAAATAAAAATCCATCATGGATTGTTCACAGCAACCTCAAATGAAGTGTTTTGTTTCTTTGTTACTCGTTTTTTACTGCACGTCCTTGCATTGTGTTTTGTACCTCCACACTTGCTACAGTTCTTCTTTCTCTTCTGGCTTTCTTTTATTCCAAACTCCTTGTCGCCCATGACCTTCCTATCATTTGCACAACCTTTGTATGATCCGACTGGTGGGTTATTTACGAAGATTTGGCCAGGCCTTGAGACCCCAAGCATGTCTGCCATAGTTTCTTCCTTCTTCTTTTTTGGTTTTTTTCTGGAATTTCATTGATGTTCCAGATGAAATTGAAAACCTAAAAACAATGTCCGTGATAACTATACTTTAGTATTTGCGACCGTAAAGGTACAACATATGCTACTTTTGTATAGATACAAAATTACTATCATCATAAGAACGGAATAAGAATGCTTTATGATTTTGTACTTGTGTAGGGAACAGGGCATAAAGCTCCCGAGGACAAACCTAGAAAAAGTTTTGAGATGGCCAAAAGATGGTTTGCATATAGACCTATCTAAATTCTAAACCGACCAGTTAATGGAAATCTAGAATCATATGTTTTAATTGCCAAGGAACCCCTGTTTTGCAAGACATGTTAAAAAAAATTACATTTAACTTTTATACATACCAACCAGCTTATTTTGGCATTAACAATGGATTGTCAATGATCATTTGTTACCCCGTAATGAAATTGGTGATCTTGTTGTATTATATGGTTATCGAAAATCCATGATTTGGCATCGTTAAAATATGTTTCTCTTTGCGTATAAATGATATTACATACTATTTATGAATTTTCTACACTGAACTATAGACTGATATAATCTAGGTTTTATTTGTCAAATATTACCAGGGATCAGGCCATGAATCTGCTTCAAATCAGACTTCTACATGTGAATCAAACAAACATATGAAGATTGTAAGACAAACTAAACGTAGATAAGTATTCAAAAAGTTTAGAAATAATTGTGCAGCTTTACAGAAAAATCAAGCACAAAAAGTAAAGCTGATACAAAATTTACAAAATCTCTAGACTACCTAAAATAGCTTTTTTCTATCGTATTGTTTAATAGATAAGATACATTAAAAACGTAAGCGTACCATGTAGAATGAGCTCTGTTTGGGTATTATGTATTGACGATTCAAAAAATCAGCCTCCATATCGCTATTAGTCTCATTAACAATCAAGCTCCCAAATGTCGGAATATGTTTTCTTTCACAATTTTGAACAGATAGCCGACCTGGAAAACCAATTATAAGATAACGTAAATGTATTCTTAATTGAAATAACTACCTTAGGTGCTAGTGCAATACCAAACAATATGGCAAAAAGCCAACAATATAGCATCTTAATGACAACCATCAATATTCTGAACCAAGTAGGCTTGCAGGGTTCTATGGTTTAACCCCTTTACCTAACTCTTAAACCCATATAATCTGTTTGTTTAGAAACATGACGTACTAGTGCACGTTCACCCCTTTCAGTTTATATATCAATTACTTAACGATTAACATGATGGTACTTTTGTTAACTAATAATAAGTTCAATGTCCTTTTCCTTTAGCATTCTGAAGTTCAACTGGAAAACTAAACATGGGAGTAAGGTTCCAACTTCCAAGCTTCCTTGTCCTTCACTTGATTTCAAAAATAAGAGTAATGCTAGAACTTTAGATGTATGGCCGTATGGGACACTAATTGTAAAGATACTTTACACGTCCATAAAACCCTTCACAAATGAGATTCGTATTTTTCTATTGTCTGCACATATACTTTGAGAGCTCAACTTCAAACAGCTCCTCTTCATCACATTGTTCTTGAAAAGCAGTAGCCTTTTGATGGCAATACACTTGGCAATCAAAAATAAGTTCCTAAGTTCCAAGTATTACTGCTCTAAACATATATTTGTTACACTAAACTATGTACTAACTACTAGTTAGGCATTATCATATCTTACTTGCTACCCTACATAAAACTACGTATTAACCTTGTTCAATATACTGCGCGAATAAAGATAACGAGTACCTTCTGTTGGTGTGTCATTCTGATACAATCAAATTTCATACAACGGGGCTTGCCAAACACTCCCAAGCTCAATAAACGAATGTTCATCATTCGCAAACTGTCCACCGTTATCCGTTGCATAATCATCATCATTTTTCAAATTTAGCAAAACATCATTAGCTTTAAGCAAACATTCATGCGCCTTTATCAAAACAATCACACACTTAACTTTCAAACCCTAGATTCTATTTACAATTCATTCATACACACTATGTTGTTATATACACTACTCAAATTGGATCATGATTATTACCTGATTGGACCGGGCTGCTGAAAGTCGAACAGAGCAACAACTCAGAAGGATTTCAATTCATCATCTAGTTATAACCATATCCATCAAGAAATTCACCAATATTTATTTGAACAAAATATAAGCTGACATGCTCTTTTCAACAATCTACAAAGCTAGTGACCCCGACCATCTCAAAATCTCCTGATCTTAGGTAACTGACCGTCCTTACCACCATTTGGCTGCCTTCTCACACCCAAGTCCTTTCCTGACTGCTCAGGTGAAGGCAGTGCCCAACCACCTCTTCTCGGCCTTCCCATCACTACAACATATAAAACAAGAAACATTATTGTATCACTATTAATTGACATATAGTGAAGGTTAACGCAATTTAGCCGTACCTTCATGAGTACTAACTCCACCACTCCACCCAGGTAGATGCTTTCTAGCTTCTCCTTTCCAAGCCTCTTCATCTGACATAGCCCCAAAACAAACACATGAGGTTACTCAATGTCATGAATCCTGATGAATGCATTACTATATACTGTATTATTGTACCTTCATTCATGTTGTGCAACACTTGTATTGTATCTACTCGTCCATCTAATTTTAAATTCCTTGTAACAGTATGGCCCTAACATCACAAGACGGTTAACTTATTAAACCACAACAGATATGAGCAGTTGCAGATCATATGGAGCAAATCAATAGCCAAAAAAACGAAACTGGTCAAAAGTCCCCCTAGTGAATATCAATGCATACAATCTCTTATTTCGTTTTAGCCACATATCGCTATTGTAATAACCTATTTTCTATAATATTAAGAAATATATTCATTATTCATAAATGAATCTAGATCAACTTGATCCAATCCGATCAATTACAAACCTACAATTTAATTTCTCTCAGGCATTTGATCAAACAGTTCATGAGCAAACACGGATTAAGCAATTAAATACGATTTTTAAGCAATAATAATGTGATTCCATACAATCCTACTTTCATCGAATACATTAAGCTACACAAACATCTTGTGTTTCACATTCTAAGCATGTTGATTATCAACCAGTTTGATTCAAAACTACGAATAATAACTCGATTCCATAAAATCTAACTGTAATTAAGCAATAGAAACACCTACTGATTCAGATTAATCAACAATTATGTGACTGTAACCGTAAACATCTTGTGTTTCAGATTAACTGTTTGTTGTAATTCAGATTAACATACATGTTGTTTGTTCGATTTCTTCATCGCTTATCATATCTTGTTCCTCTTTTGATTAACTAAACGAAATCAAAAGTTAGTGTTTTAATTGACGGCGACGAGGTTAATTGATGTTGAAATTCGCGTCGATGAACCATACAGATCGTACAAATAGAAGCAACGACGATGAAGATGACGGCGGGGAGATTGTTTGACGGCGATTACCGACGACGATGAACAATATTAGTGTAATAAAGAGGACGACCGGCGGTGGTTTGTGGCGAGGTTAGGGTTTTGGTCGCCGGAGAAAACAAGAATGAAGGAGGAGGACGTGTTTTTTTCCGTTTTATATAGTGTGTGCAAAATGACCTTTTTGCCCCTCCGTGTTTTTTTTGTTAAATGATCCTGGCCTTAGATTAGATCTGATCCAATGGTCTATATTTGTTTCCTGGTTTTCACCAAAATACATATTTTTGAATGAATACAACTCATTAAAATAATGTAAAAAGACATTTAAGTACTTTTTAAACCTTTAGAAATACACTTATTGGATATCCAAAATTTTGAAAAATTACTATATAAATACGAAATACCGGATATACAATTTTTTGGATAAATCCTAATTGGATTTTCAGAAACCGGATTCGGATACGGATATGCGGTAATCCTTATGAAGTTACGTAACAACTTTATATTTCTAATAACCATAGTATACTATTTTGAAAAGAAAGTTCAGGTTAAAATAGTTATGAAGATTGGAACCTCTACAAATCGCTTATCTAAAAGAAGTTGATCATTAATTTAACACCACCATTACATTACCATTTTTCTCTTTCTGGTTACTTACAAAAGATGAATCTTTTGACTCGGGCCTAAGTGTGGTATCCTTGTGATAATTTCCTAACCTCTTGCTTAAAAATCCTCACTATGCTACCTAAAAGGGTTCAAATTTGAGACCTCTTTACTATTGTGAAGACATCAAGTCCTTGTCGCTTGAGCACACCATTACATTACGTAGTACACTTATTATCTATAAAATTTGAAAAAGATCAAGATAGTTTTGACGGTCCAGCTAACAAAACCGTTATTACCTGTTATCTAATTCGTTTGCCAACCTATTTTCTTTCCACCATTGGAACATACCTGACAATAATTTAATTAAAAAAACAGCGATAAGGACTGCTCATAGTTTGAAGGCATAAAAGCTTGGTGGGAATGTTAGGGAAGTCAAACTATTTTATTTCGGTTATCCATATATATTTTCGCCCAAACAACTGTCGAACATATATAATAAGATGCCTTTCAACAAGGCAGTGACAGGAGATTATATCTGCCTAAATTCCAATAAGCTAATTTTCTATTTGTTTATAGTTTACATCAAACAAATAAATAAATTAGTAACTAAATTAGTTATTATCATACTGCTAATAAAGAAGAGACCCAAAAGTAATAATGACAAATGATGCTACAACGTATTTGTTTAATGTCATCGTCATTAGTCAACTACCAAATAACTTTTCAACCTCTTATTACCATTGCCCCCCTCTTATAAGTGTACACATATGCTGATATGCACACCCAAAACATACTTTTCATCTACTATAACATAGAAGTGGTCAACAAACAAAATTTGTGAAGCGGTATTACTTAATATATGATTTGTGACATGGATACCAAAAGTATAACTTGGTGACCAAATCATAGTTTTTTAATCCGAATTGCTCCTGTAGTATTTCCATCACACAAGATTAAAAAAAAAAACATCGGTCATTCACATTCACAATCACAAACAAAATATCACTTGAAAAGATGGTTACTACTTGCTACTGAGAGTTTACAACATCCTATCTAAATAATTGTTGTCAAACGCCAAAGCGAACTCAAAGCGCAATGACCCCAAATAGGGCCTAGGCGGGAGGTGCCAAAAAAGTGCGGGCCCGGAAAAAAAAAGGCGCGCTTAGGTAAAAGCAAACCAATGCCATTCAAGTTACTAAAAACCATTAAAATAACCCATAATGCATTCAACCAAAAAGTTCAAAAGAACTTGTTTAAACCAAATTGTTCAAAACCCATAATGCATTCAACCAAATGAATGATTTTCACCAACTAAAGAATTGAAAATACCCCGTATACATACATTAACGAAGCTCAATGCAATTACTGCAGATCCCATAACTCTTTACATATATTGCAGCTTAGCTATTAATCTTGCCACGTTGCTAGAGATCCTAGCTTGCTATATACAGTTCCCTTTACAAATTGGGAAAAAACAAACCTACTGTGGCAGCATCAATAATCTATACATATCACAACAAGCATGCATCTATTTTGTATGTATAAAAATGTTTTGGTTGAATAAGTTTGTTACCAGTTTACATGGGCATTTTGGGCAATCCACAGTCCAAGCTTTATCCCGCCTCAGAAGGGCCATCTAACCCATCAGGCGAAGTAGAGAAAGAGGGCAGCCATATTTCTACACGAGTCCCTCCTGCTCCAAGTGGTGCCTCCATGCACCGTGGGGAGATCACTCTGAGGACACAGCCATAACTTTCCAATATCTCCCGGGCAACAGTTAACCCTGCTACAAAGTTCCACGTCATGTTGTCTTCAATCATACCTTTCGATAAGAGATCTGCTCCGAATGGTGTCAATGAATGCATTTGTGTCTGCAAAAATGGAAATGATGTTACTTGCTTCTATATTAACTTCATAATCACACATTTTTCATCTTGTAGCTTCCATCTTCATCCCTCACTGAGCAAATCGAGCACAATCAATTTCTTATATTTTGAAAACTAGACTACCAAATTATTGACAATGGGTCTATTTGTAATGGCCCAGTGCAGTAATTTATATAATTCAAAAGAGGGGTCAAATGAGTTGCAAAGCTCAAACAGGTTGAAAGCCATTTAAAATCTGTATTACCACAAAACCCTCCAAAATCAAATTATTTAAGAACATCATTGAAATGTTTATATAAGTGTTCCAGATTATAACCGTCCGAACTCAACCCAGCTTCAATCCATGAAGAAAAAAACAGTTACCATTTTCACCCGAACAGGTTTTGACTCATCACTCTGACACCTGCCCGACCCATCTATTAATCTATTTTGACACCTCTTAAGTTTAACTATTAGAATTAGAGGTGAAAAGTCTACACACCATGTAGTGCATGTCAGGTCCATCATCGTCGATTATGATAAGAGCATCGCCAGCTGGCGCTGAGGTGCACACAATCTCAACCATTCCTCCTACATTCGTACGCAATAAAGCACTCTCGATTAGATTGCTGAAAGCCTGGCGAAGAGCGGGTTCTTCAACAGCAACCTCCAAAGATTCGAGATGCTCGCCTATTTGTATGATACGTTGCTGCTTATGGGCCAGGGGTTTAAGGGCATCCACAAGATCAGAGAGGATATCAGAAGCATTGCACGACCTTTTTTAACATAGAAGCCAAATATATTAGTTTAACCATCCAAAATTAAATGTGCAATGCTTGGCTAAAAACATAGTAGTTTTGATAAACTATCCAGCAACTGATGAAATGCTCTCCAATAAAGAGAAAATACAAAAACATACGTAATAAAATCAAGGTAATTACTTTCAAGTAATCCTTATTAATATGATTTGTTGCATTAATTTTAGATTCCGTTCACCGATTGGTCCTTTGTTTGTATAATTAACTTTCCTAGGTATTTTATAACTATCTATAGTACATTTTCCATAAGAACAATGAAAGAGCAATTACTAATCAATCTATTGTCACATGTCAATCACCCGAAAGGTTGTGAATGAGTGGGACCTATTAATTTACACCAATGGATGAATGCCATGCGTCATTAGGTTGATTATCAAGTTGCTCTATCATTTCTCTATCTATAATTAAATGATATTGTTATTCAATGATAAATGTCAATAGCATGCGTCAATTTCAGATCTAAGTTTGAAATTTTTTTTGTCACTGATGCTGTAAAATGGTGGAGGCCATACCTGATATTCTGACCTAGCAAAGGTGCAAGAGTCAATGGTGGCATGGGCATTTCCAGATCCTTGGATTTAGAAGAGAGAGAGAAGGGTCCACCATAATCGTGTCCTGTAGCAATAGAAGTGTCCTTTGGGAAGACATTGGATAACTGAGATCTGACTGAGTTGTGGGTTGACTCATCTATTTTCATCAGGTTCTCTTCATTGTAGCGAACTATATTTGTCTGAAAGAAATCAGAAACTGTTAGTATTCACCCTCTCTGAAACCCATCAAAATTACCAATACACGAGTCAACAATAATATGTTTCCAGGCAACAGCAAACCTTGGTAATATGAACAGCATCTTGGAGTTGTTGAAGAGTTTCTCTCATATGGTCCCCTAATACCATAATATCCTCAGCAATATCATATGAAACCTATAATTACAAATCCAAGGTATCACAATGCTAACTTCAAACAAAACTTGAGAAGATAATAACATGTTTGGGCACACACCTCATTTTTCTTCATAGTGACCGATAACATTTTGCTTAAAGTACGAATGCTAGAAAGTGGACCACGAATCTGTAGATAGACATACGAGTATAGTATTGTCCAACATGTTTTATGTACAGAATAACTAAGAGAAACAAGGAGTTCAAATTTGAGAAAGTAGTGCTGAACGAAAGAATCTTACTTGCTCAACCAAACTATTCATCCTAACATTATTTTGCCACGAAGATTGCTGAAGTAACATTGCTTTCTGTAGAAAAAACATAAACATATAAGAGAATTTAGTCACCCTAAAATTGTTTTAAACCACGATTACCGAGTTTGAGGGCTATGTAGGTTTGCTTTTTTTGACTGCTTACATGATTCTTCCGACTTGGAAGTTGCAATAATCAGCTTTGTAATGTTTAAACTTTGGATAAACAAGACATTTTTGTACTTATGACTTATCTGCTTATTAAAGAGTCAAAGGCTTGGTTTCGTATTAGCTGCAATTATCTAAGGGTATAAGATGATGGCCAAATAGCCAGTTTACCCCTATTTCAGCTTAACTTGAGGGACTTCTGCTCCCATTTCATGATGTGTCTAAATGTATCATAAAAAGTTTTATTCGGTCATTTTATCAGTTAATTTCTTACATAATGAGTGTTGAATCAGAAGTTACACTCACACACACTTGAACACACAGTTTTTCACTAAGTTTCTGATTAATTAACACTGAAAATACAATAAGAAATATATAGGCAAAATATAAACCAGTAAACCACTACTCCTAATATCTCGGCCAAACCAATGACCACGATCCCACTAATACCTATACACTAGGTAAACATTGACCATGCAGACTACTAAACTACTAAATAACAAAACCACAAATACTTTAGTCTCCCATCTCCACGTGAAGACTGAAGACTTTTATTACATATTCCATGCACCTAAATAACTAAACTATACTATGACATTTATTTTAACAATGAGGATTATAAAACACTAAATTATCTAAACATTACAAATTCAAACACCATAAGAGGTATGGACATAAAAAAACTATCTCATGCAATCCACACATGTTACAATTGATTATCTAAACCTAGTTATCCCAAGTAGTGCACATTAAAACACCGTCTGACTCATAGAGATCTTGAAGTACCGCCGTACCGGGATTCTTAATAATTAGGCACTATCAATACTTGTAGGTAGTAGCATTACAGATATTATTGACTCAATGACTCTCCAATTAATATAACCACTTCACCGCAAAGAAAAATACAATTCAAGGAATTTTTATGCTTAACCAAACATCCAGAAAGAAAAACTGGTGAATTACCTGGTCCATAACATAAGCCATGGCAACAGAGCGGGATATACTTATTGCATTTAATCTCTGTTCAGCAGAGAAATTGTGTAACTCCAATGTTTTATCTACGAAACTTTGGATTTCCCATGATTTTGAGATTCCATATGGGTAGACAGCAAAAGATTCCTCAGGTGATGGGCCTTGTTTCACATCATCATCTTCCTTCCGTAATTCCAATTTTGGAAGTTCAGCAACCAAAAACCCCACAACAAAAGGATGTTTCACCATAGGGAAAACCAAAGCTCTGAACTCAGGAACAAATTCTGCCTACAATTTACATTAATATCTATCCTAAATTGAACAAAGAACAATCAGAAACAAAAGAAATTACTATATCTTATCTTTATAGCAATAAAAGTAACAGAAAAGGTGTACCTGCTGTTTCAAAAGAGAAGCTTCTGCTGCCCTTAATCCTGCTGGGACACTAAAATTGCCAATTACTACTAAAACATCAGCTACATTCCTTCCAGGATAGACAGTGACTCTACGTAGCTCTAGCATATCCATAACATAACTCCCAGCTGGTCTCACATAAACCTGAAGATTCATGGCACATTATCAGGATTCAAACTCTGATATCATCTCAAGCAAGCTAAGGTGCTACTTAAGATTTTGCTTTGGAAATTATGAAATGTATTCTGTCCATCTAAATGTTTTTAGACATTATAATTAAATCAGTAATTCTCAAAATTAGAACCGCTACTTCAAAAGATACTGATACTACAGCTTGAGTCGAAGATCCGTGGTTCCAATGCCATCCCTAATTACTACCAACATAAAGCCACATTCCTTTTTATCAAGAGTAACTCTACATGCAGATTCATAACAGATTATAAGAATACAAAATATCCAAAAAACACCTACATAACTTTTATCTATAAACTTGATAACATATTGTTTCATTTTTAAGCAAACGTGATAAAACTTTTACGAAAATCTCATTGTACTGTAAAGATTTGTAAATTTTTTTATCCTTTTAAAGTAACAAATCATTATCCCTTTATCAATGTATGTAAAACTTGTGCAACACATACTATAGTGACGTAGCAGCAGTATTAACGATAACATCCCCAATTTAAAAGCTATGGAAGGTTAGTTACTGATATAGATCAGAAGTTACAGCAGATTGAAAGCAGAAAGAAAAGTCAGGGGAAGTGTCGTTTTTAATAATTAGTTAGTTATTTATAGTAATGTCTTGGTCAACAAGTTTGATCTTGTTTAGTGGTTCTTTAAATAAGGCTGACAGCCAATTGTTTGTAGTCCTGTTCTAAAGCAAAACAAATATGATTTTGTATTGAAATTTTCTGCTAAAATGCTTTTGGGCTGGTCTCTAACAAAAACAATGGTAACTATCAATTGGTATCAGAGCTATCCTTCTTGCAACCTGTGGTAGTAAAAAAACAATGGTAACTATCAATTGGTATCAGAGCTATCCTTCTTGCAACCTGTGGTAGTAAAAAAAAAAAAAAACTGTTCATCGTGTGAACTATTCGCCGAGTTACTGTTCATCCAGAAAAGTTACTGCTTATCCGGGGAGAAAAATCAGCAGGCAGCATGAAATCTACTTTGGAGAAGATTATGGCAATTAGCCAAGAAGGTACTGTTAAAGAATATTGCCTTTCGTTTCAAATCTTATTCGATCAAGTAAAAAATCTGGAAGAAATTTCTGAGATCTATGCTATATACCTATTCATCTATGTTTTAGATACTGAAATTAGGGAAATATTTGTTGAATGGCATCAATATAGCTGCTCTAAGTTGAAAGATGTGATGTCATTGGCTTTAAAAATAGATTCTCATGGTTTGCAAGATTCCTTCTCTCTCCTTTTGATCCTACTTCTTCTCTTTATTAAAAAGATTTGGAGTTTGATTTGAAAAAAGAGGAGAACAAAGCTGCTTTTAGTGTTGGTGTTGAAGACGTGGACATCATTGAAGATACAAAATCATATAGTCAAGATATCAGTAGGGAGCTCGAGGAAGAAACCACAGTGGTTGTTAAACCGGTGGTGGAGGTAGAAGATATCCATGCAGATTGTGTAGATGTTCGTGGTAGTCCTGTTCTAAAGCAAAACAAATATGATTTTGTATTGAAATTTTCTGCTAAAATGCTTTTTGGCTGGTCCATAACAAAAACAATGGAAACTATGAACTTTTACAGAAACAAAAACATGGTCCAACGGATGTTTTTGAAAATCAGAAAAGAGAGTCACTAGAGAAGAAGTTTGGTTGCAAAGGTATTGGAAGAGAAGTGTATTATGGGGATAACTACCCATGGGATCCAGGAATTACTCGAGGTAACTTTTCAAAGCAACACCTTGAGGACAAGGTGTTTTTGAGTATGGGAGTAATGATATAGATCAGAAGTTACAGATTGAAAGCAGAAAGAAAGTCAGGGGGTTAAGTGTCGTTTTTAATAATTATTTAGTTAATTATAGTAATGTCTTGGTCAACAAGTTAAGTCTTGTTTAGTGGTTCTTTTAATAAGGCTGACAGCCAATTGTTTAGGTATGGTGGAGATTTTTATCATTGTTCTAAGGAACTAGGGCGAGCTATATCCAGCACTATCTTTTATCGTACAACTTCTGTTTCTTCGTGTTACAACTGTTTTCTCATTCTTTTCATGTTATAATCAGCTTGATACATATCAGTTACATACATTGATAACATAATAAACGCATGTTGCATAACACAGGTTTAAAAAAAGAGTTCATTACATCACATTAGATAGAATAACAATTAGGTAAAAGTTTCTTTAATGCCTTAGTATAATAATTTCAACTACTATCAAATTTGTATATAATACATCTATATATGCAGGCGTTGAATGCATAGCTTGAAAGCTAAATTTGTTACATTTATCCTAATATTAATCGAGATTACTGCACCTAAATGTTAAAAACTATGCACGAACATACATTGAGGGCCAAACTTCAATTTTATTCATTGCAAGTATGTAACTTGTTTTTTTATCCAATTCGTGTAATAAACGGACTGAATCCAGTTGCTGCAACATACAATGAACATTTGTACATAGTTCGTTACACGCAATGTACAGTAGTGCATAGTTCTCACATTTCGTGACACTAATCCCAAGGGTTTGATTTAACAATAGTCAGTTGGTAACTGCCTAACTATCTAACCGGTAAAATGTTACATGTACTGGACAAAAAAATAAGTTATATACTTGCGATGAAGAAACTGGAGTCGGTTACATACAATGTACATTCGTGCAAAGCTTCTTACATTTTGGTGCACTAAATATTCTATGAGCTAAAGATATATCGATATCACAATTACTACTTAAAAAAAACTGAAATTATAAACATTAGATATACCGATAAAACAGCGTGTGGATCGACGATATGACGAAAGAGGTCCAGCTGCTGAACACAAAGCGACTGGAAATCAGAGCTCGGAAGAACTAAGGATTTACTCCGCTGTTCAATCCTCTGAATGAATTCCACCGGAGATGTTGAAGCTTTACGAATGGCGGCAGCAACTGCGGCAGCTGACGTCACCATAACCGGATCATCATCATCATTTTCTTCTTCTTCGCAAAGGTTTCCGTTACCGTTACTGTTACCGTTAGTGTTAGTGTTGCTGATATTAACTTGACGGATAAGGTTAGGGTTCCGGCAGTGAACGGCGGTGGTTGTTGATGACGGTTTGTGAATGAATTGATGACGGAGATTGTGATTATGAAATTGAGGAGTGATTGAAGTTAGGATCATTGCTGCTAAAATATATATATATATGAGAGAGAGTAAAGATAGATATAGAGAGAGAGTGAGTAGAGGATAGTGGTGGTTGTGGCGGTTATTGGTGAATTTTGCCCAAAATTGGATTAGACAGGGGTTATTGAGTCCCAGTAGTGTTCATGTGATTATGGGATTTGGATACTAGCCATTCTGCCCGGATGGACATCCGGCTCACCCTATCAATCAAAAAGTCAAAAAAGATTTTTTTACGACATGCGATATGAGGGTGAAGTCTTACACGTACCTTAGATGCCATGAGTCGTTACAAGCATTCGGAAGGAATAACCCCAAGACTTGTTATCCTTACAAATCGAATTCAAAACCTTGAGTAAAACCGGAAATGCCTCTGACCAGCTGCGCAAATCATTGGCTATCCATCATAAATTGATATTGAAAGACGAAATTGATTAATTTCGAATATGAATATGGATGTTTGGAGTTATTATTTAGAGTTAAATGCATTTTTGGTCCCTGTGGTTTATCAAATTTTGCATCGGCAGTCCCTCTCATCTTTTTTTCGCATGGATAGTCCCTGGAGGCATGTTTCACTTGCAACCATGGTCCCTCTTGACGGATCCGTTTGATTTAAGCCGTTAAGCCCATCACGTGAGCAACACGTGATGGGCATTTATGTATTTTACACCTAACCACGTTTAGAGTTAAATGCAAGAATGGTCCCTGTGGTTTTTCATTTTTTGCATCGGCAGTCCCTCCCTAAGATATTTAGCAACCATGATCCCTGGAGTTCTAGTTCAGTTGCAAGCTTAGTCCACTTTAACAGTTCTGTTTATTCCCAACCGTTAAATGGCCCATGATATTATATATATAAAAGGACTACTTCTCGGCTCATGAAAGGACTACTTCTCGGCTCATGAAAGTGTACACCGAAGTTAATGGCCGGAATTATTAACAGATCTTATTTTTCTTATTTATATATATAATATCATTGAAACTAACTTCGGTCGTCCATCATTGTTCAACAGCCGCCACCGAAAACCTTCGGTGTACACTTTCATGAGCTCTTCTTCTTCATTGAGATCTGTTAACAATAATAACATCCTTGATGTTTAACGATACAATACAAGGCTCTCATTATATAGATCTAGATCTATAATTTCATTATATAGATCTAGAAAAAGATATAACTATATATCTATACAATACAGATATTATATATACATGGATTAGATGTTGAGGATTTTCTTTTTCAACAGATCTGATTTGAGGATTTAGATGTTTGTGTAATTATGTGTGTTTGCGAGAGATATATAGATACAATTTATTGATATCGATACTAAGATAGTTTAAGTTAAAGAAAGAAACAAGAAATGTGTGGAATGACGTTATTGTCCCTCATGTGAGGAGCACATGGGCCATTTAACGGTTGAGAATAAACAGAACTGTTAAAGTGGACTAAGCTTGCAACTGAACTAGAACTCCAGGGATCATGGTTGCTAAATATCTTAGGGAGGGACTGCCGATGCAAAAAATGAAAAACCACAGGGACCATTCTTGCATTTAACTCTAAACGTGGTTAGGTGTAAAATACATAAATGCCCATCACGTGTTGCTCACGTGATGGGCTTAACGGCTTAAATCAAACGGATCCGTCAAGAGGGACCATGGTTGCAAGTGAAACATGCCTCCAGGGACTATCCATGCGAAAAAAGATGAGAGGGACTGCCGATGCAAAATTTGATAAACCACAGGGACCAAAAATGCATTTAACTCTATTATTTATTAATAGATTGGATATGTAAGATTATTTGTCATCTATGGATAACATGTTTAACACATTTTTTTTTAAATCCAATGGATATTTATCAATCTATTTCATCCGGTTATTATGTATATATAAAATGAGCTAATACAAATGATAGAAAAAATAAACACAGATATGAATATGATCCCATCAGATCCATTTTGTCATCCTTACTATCAAGTCGATATAATTAATATTCGTCAAGGTTAAACCAACAAAATACCCTTCTAATATGTAGAAGGGTTTGGAAAATTCGGATGGTGGTAGCACGGTTTTGTACATAGTCTAGGTTCGGTCCGTTTTTTTTTTTTTTTTTTTGGATGAAAGGAAAACTGCATTAAAATAAAGAAAGTAAGTACAAAGAAATGCCCTCACGGGCCCCCTCATAGTAAATAAAAGAGACCCGTGATGCAGGAATTGAACCAACTGGGTGACTGGACAGGTCCAGATCACCCAAACTATATCGAATATACATGAATCTATCAAATGAAACTATGACTAGCAATCTAAATAACAAGAATGCATAACAATGCTAGTCTCCATCTAACTTCATGAACTGGGCATTACCTCCTGTATCTGACTCTACATCCTCCTCATCTCCTGTATCTGTATGGACTGGGTCCTGCTGCGATGTATTAGGAGCTGATGGGTTGCTGACATCACCAGTGTTTAACCCACATAAAGCATCATATGGGTTATCTGTAGTGATAGTTGGTGCTGAAGTAAAAGGAAAATCCTGCTGAGGAGCAGCACATGTACCTAAATGTGTATCCGGTGTGACCCTGACTGGCTGAGATGAATCTGTAGATGCTGGAATGTCTGGGGTGGTCACCGGGGCCTTACCTTTTGAGTTGATAGGCCTCTCTTGTCTTCTGGGGACATACTGAATCTTGGGCTTAGGAATCTGAATGCCCGCTGCAACTTGGGCCTTTTTGGCCCTTCTTCTTCTCTTCTTGGGCTGCTGGAAGCCCTGCTCATCCTGTGGAACCTGTGAATAATGTGTTTTAGTGCCAGAAGGACCTGCTTCAGTAGTTGGAGCAGATTTGGGTGCTCCAGCTTCCATTTCCTCAGCAGACTTTGGCCTGTCAACACAATCAAGAAATTTGTGCCCAAAAACAGCACAATGAGAACATCTATCCGGCTTCCAGAGATACTGTAATCTAAATTTCTGCATTTTACCCAACACAAGTGCCTCAACAAAAGCTGGAATATCATGATCCGCATTCACTTTTATCAACACCCTAGCAAATAGAGCCCTACCCGACTTTTTCTCAACCATCTTCTCAGTAAACCTATCCAAAGCCACAGGTACCCCAATAACACTAGTAACGTGACTAAGAATATCATAATCCCACATAGTAGAATCCAAATCATAAACATTGACCCACATATGAACTGAGGTAGGTCTAATCTTATCATTCTCAATACCAACTTCCCATTTTTTCAACAAAACAGGAACATCATTAAACAACCAAGGACGATTATTAATCACAAATTCTAAGCCCTCAATATTATCAAACTTAAAATAAAATCTACCCTGATTGTTCAACACCACATCAACAAGACCATATTTTTTCCACAATCTAAATGCATGAAAACGTACAAAAGGAAAAGCAGGTCTTTTACCAACAAAACAACCAACCAAAGTCAACAGCCATTTCTCATTTTGTTTAACAATGAGGTCATCGGGAATAACAGTATGTCTAGTACCAATCTCAGTATAAACAAGTGGAATGAGACGAAGCTTACCAGTCCTACGAATATTTGCCGCTTCTTTGAAAAGATTGGCAAAAGAGTTAGGCGTTGGATTACCTTTCGGACTAGAATGAGCAAAATGTTGATCAGTAATAATTGGCTCCTTATTTGCATCCACAATACTCATTTCAACCGCGCCATCTGTAGTGCCATTAGTGTCATGTCCTAGCCATGTGCTTTTTTAACATTGCCATGATCATCCAATAGCTCAATGGTTCCCACGGATTTAATATTAATGCCATTGTTTTCATGGGAATCAACATGCAAATCGGCTGCATGTGTTAATTTATCCAAGAAATCTACAACAGTGGCATTAGCATTTGAATTCACATTCGACAAATGAGAAGCCGAATTGTTATGCACACCATGTAAACCAACATTAATTGTATCATCATTCTGACCCACAATTGAAGTAGTCTGAGTAAGAGTCGCGGCAGTACTTGTTGAACCAACAAATGGGTTAGGAGAACCCGAAAATGTCGACCCGCCAAGTTTAGCAGCTTGTAATTGTTCTTGTAAAAAATTGCTCATACGATCAAGTGAAGACTTTGGAATGGAGTTAACAGCCCATCAGTCAGTTGTGCATTTGTTTCATTTAATCTTGGAGGGGTTGTCGAATCACCATGCAAATCGCCTGCCGGAGGAACAATGGTTCGGTCCGTTTGGAAAACTGAAAGTATGGTTCTGAAATAGACATGCCAGGCCTTGTAGTGAGGTTTGGAAAATTTAGACATATTGGTTTTATATTTTTTTGTTGATCATTGTGTTTGTATAATATTATCAGAATCTAGTTTTCAGTGAAATTGTGGGAGTAAAAGAAGTTTGTTTTTGTAATGATGATGTAACAACTTTATCATCAAGAAGAGGTTATAATAAGTTGAGACCTCTGTATCACCATCTGATTTGTGTTTAATCTGGCTTAAGTTCTGAGTTAGTGTGATATGCTTTATAAACTATTTGGTATTAGTAGTTTCTTTTCATGGTCTTTTTCTTGATTTCAGAACAATTGATTTAGTCACTTCGGCTTATCATTTGTTACTAACGCGATAGAACACGGTATATGATTGTATGCGTGTGTTAAGATTTTGTGGCTTTGGTGATTTTATCTCAATCGAGATCAACTTAATATCGAATTGAACTACACAATTGATGCAAATCTTTATTGTAATGATAATAATATTGTTTACAACCACGACACTATATGGGACCAAATAACTTGGTGTTAGAATTTGCATATACAATAGCTTGCTTCTCATTTCCTATGGCAAGCCAAGTGTAATGGGACCAATGTATCAGACGATGACCCATTTACAATATGATTAAAAACCCATTTGTTTGCTGCTTCGGTATAGTGTATTCCATCCCATATGATCATAGACGAAGGATCTTTACAAGATCCTACAAAGATCTCTTTCCCGCCGTTGCTTACTTTTCCGCCACATCCAACATGTGTGTTATAGTTGT
>CM067170.1:3670508-3775508 GCA_034093135.1 Erigeron breviscapus | reverse complement strand
AAATATGGGCTTGTGCTATGCAACTTGATTTGGAAACTAAAAACAAACTTGGTTTTATTGATGGAAGTTGTGAAAAACCTGTTGATAATGATGTTCTTGCTAAACAATGGGATAGGTGTAATTCTGTTGTGCTTTCATGGATTCTTGGTTCTCTGTCTGATGATGTTTATTTGGGTCAAGTCTTTTCTAAAGAAGCCTTTTTGGTTTGGGAAGAACTTAAAGAAACATATGATAAGGTTGATGGTTCTATAACATTTAATCTTCATCATAAAATAAACTCTCTTACTCAAAATGGTAGCACTCTTGCTGATTATTATCATAGATTGAATGCTTTGTGGAGACAATTTGATTCTCTGATTCAATTACCTGTTTGTACTTGCAATGCTGCTAAGGCTATTCAGGATCATCACCAGTTAATTAAGCTCATGCAATTTCTGATGGGCTTGGATGAAATTTACTTGCCCATTAGAAGCAACATCTTGACCAGAGACCCCCTTCCTAGTGTCAAAACTGCTTTTGCTATTATTTCAAGGGAAGAGTCTCATAGGTCCACACCTGTTGGGACTCATCCTAAACCCCAACACTCTGCTTTTGTGTCTAAAACCTTTGAAAATAAGAGAAGACCTTTTGATAACAAAAATTTTGACAATAGAAGGGGTCCAAATCCTAATCTTAAGTGTTCTAAATGTCACAAAATTGGTCACACTATAGAAAGGTGTTATGAGGTGGTTGGTGCACCTCCTGGTTATGGTGGTAATTCTTACAGACCTAAAAGAAACTCTTTCTCTCCTTTTGTGAAAAATATTTCTAGTAATCATGCTGCAGATCCCAACTACACCACTTTTCAACCTCCTGCATCTCATCCCAGTTCCAGTTCTGTTCCATCTACCTCTGACTCTCCTTTTACTCCTGAACAAGTTAATCTCTTGATGAAAATGTTTAATCAAAATTCCCTGCACAACTCTCCTCAAGCCAATATGGGAGGTACCTTTACTTTCTTCAATTCTAATGCCTTTTTTAATTCAAACTTTGAAAAGTTTTTCTGTTTCAATCAAGTTAAAATGCCTCACAAACCTGCTAAAGGCTGGATTTCTGACTCTGGTGCTAATCAGCACATGACAAACACTGATAAAAACATGATAAATGTTGTTGATGTTTCAAATCTTGGTCTTACTGTTGGTCACCCAAATGGGACTCAAGCCAAAGTAATTAAAATTGGTGATTTAAGATTGACTAAAAACATTCTGTTGTTTAGTGTTCTTGTTGTTCCAGAATATTGTGTCAACTTGCTATCTGTTCATAACCTTGCTAGGGATAACAAATTTTTCATAGGTTTTGATGAGTATCATTGTTATATTCAGGACTTGAGTTCCAGAATAACTGTGGGGATTGGTAATGAATGAAATGGTTTGTACTTGTTTGATGATGTTAATTGTGGTAAGAGCAATGTGGCATGTTTTAATTCTTATTTTACTTGCAATATTTCTAAGTCTACATGGCACTGCAGACTTGGTCACCCTGCAGACCAAGTTTTAACTGTCTTAAAGGACAAGTTGAAACTTGATAATACTACACATCATTCTTTCTGTGAAATCTGTCACAAAGCTAAACAGACTAGGGAACCTTTCCCTTTGAGTGACCACAAGACTAACAGTCTTGGTGATCTTGTCCACCTGGATCTTTGGGGTCCTTATAGAGTTCAAAGTAAGGAGGGATTCAAATACTTCCTTACTATTGTTGATGATCATTCTAGAGCTGTGTGGGTATATCTTTTGAAAAGTAAAGATGAGGTTTATGAAAATATTGTTAATTATCACACCTTCTTACTAAATCAGTTTAACAAAAGAGTTAAAATTTTTAGAAGTGATAATGGAACTGAGTTTGTGAATCAAAGAATGAATAATTTCCTGAAACTGAATGGCATTATACATCAAACTTCATGTGCTTATACCCCACAGCAGAATGGTATTGTTGAAAGGAAACATAGGCACTTGCTTAATGTTGCAAGAGCCCTTATGTTTCAAGGGGGGATACCTCTTAATATGTGGAATGAATGTATTTTAACTGCTACCTATTTGATTAACAGGTTACCTTCTTCTGTCCTTGGTGGAAAATCCCCTTATGAACAAATTTTTAAAAATTCTCCTAATCTGTCCCATTTAAGAGTCTTTGGATGTTTATGCTTTGCAACTGTCTTGAATAATTCTGATAAGTTTAGTAGCAGGTCTGAAAAATGTATCCTAATTGGTTATGCTGATGCCAAGAAAGGATACAAGTTATTTAGTCTTGAAAATAAATCCATCCTTTATTCTAGGGATGTGAATTTTTATGAGAATATTTTTCCTCTTAAAATAAATCAACAAAACAATAATCATTTTTCTGAAAATGAAGTTACTCATTTAAATTTCTTTGATAGCCTGCTTTTTGATAATAATAATAATTATCCAAAGACTCCTATACCCAATGATGAAAGGAGAGACCATAATTCTGGTGATGGCATTGGATCTGCCCAGCTTGGCAGCCCTTTGGCTCCTGCTGGTGGTGGATCACCTCTTCACCCTGGCAGTCATTCCTTGACTACTGGTGACCAGAGGAGTCCATCTCATTTTGGCAGTCCCACTGGATTACCAATGAGGTTGACACTAATGCAACACTTGATGATAATAATGCTATTTCTGAGGGTAATCCTTCTTTAAATGAAACTGTTCATTTGGGTGATAATCCTTTTAACTTAAGGAGATCTAATAGGGTTGGTAGAACTCCAAGGAAGTATAGTGACTTTGTTTTAAACAACAAAACCAAGCACAATATCTCAAACTATGTGAATTACTCAAAACTGAATTCTGAAAGTATGTGTTTTGTTTCTAGTTTGAATAAACAACTTGAACCTACTTGCTTTTCTGATGCTTGCAAAGATCCACATTGGATTGATGCAATGAATGCTGAAATGGAAGCTTTGCATAAAAATGGTACCTGGATTCTAACTGACCTCCCACCTAACAGGAGACCCATTGGGTGCAAATGGGTTTATAAAATAAAATACAAATCTAATGGGGACATTGATAGGTATAAGGCTAGACTTGTTGCCAAGGGGTGCAGTCAACAAGTTGGTATTGATTATGAAGAGACCTTCTCTCCTGTTGTGAAAATGGTTACTATTAGGTGTCTTATTACCATTGCTTCTCACAATTCTTGGCCAATTTATCAACTTGATGTCAATAATGCTTTCTTGTATGGTGAAATTGATGAGGATGTTTATATGAGCCCTCCTCCTGGTTACTTCTCTGCTACTGATCCTAGGGTTTGTAAGCTTGTGAAGTCCTTGTATGGCCTTAAGCAAGCACCTAGAAAATGGAATGAAAAGTTGACCTCTGCCTTGATTGAAAATGGTTTTGAGCAAAGTAAGAATGATTACTCTCTTTTTATTAAGTCTAAAAATAATGTGTTTGTTGCCTTACTTGTTTATGTGGATGACATAATTGTCACTGGTAATTGTGTTAATGAAATTGATAGTTGCAAGGATTTTCTTAGTAAGAAATTCTCTATCAAAGATCTTGGCAAACTGAAATACTTTTTAGGAATTGAAGTTCTAGACACCAAAGAAGGTATCTGTTTAAGCCAAAGGAAGTATTGTCTTGATGTGATTTCTGAGTTTGGGTTACTTGGTTGTAAACCATCCCAAACTCCTATTGAGTCTAATCTGGGACCTGGTAGTGATGATACTAATGACACTCCTCTTGACAATGTGACTGAGTATCAGAAGTTGGTTGGAAAACTTATCTATCTTACTTTAACAAGGCCTGATATTGCCTTCTCTGTTCATGTGTTGAGTCAGTACATGCATAGTCCTTATCAATCTCATCTTAAACTTGCATTGAGAATTCTTAGGTACTTGAAAGGCTGCCCAGGTAAGGGAATTCTGCTAAAAGGTAACTCTAATCTCTCCTTAAAAGCTTATGTAGACTCTGATTGGGCCAAGAGGGTGACTGCCAGAAAGAGTATCACTGGATACTCACTTTTCTTAGGTGGCTCACCCATTTCTTGGAAGAGTAAAAAACAACCCACCATTTCTAGATCTTCTGCTGAAGCAGAGTTTAGGGCTCTTGCTGCCATTACTTGTGAAGTTATTTGGGTATTAAAAATCTTAAATGAATTTGGTATTAGGCAGCAAGAACCTGTTCCCATTTACTGTGACAGTAAAGCTGCAATTCAAATTAGTGCTAATCCTGTTTTTCATGAGAAAACTAAACATTTTGAAATTGATCTTTACTTTGTAAGGGAGAAGATTAATATGGGGGTTGTTGACACTGTAAAGATAAGTTCTAATGATAATGTGGCAGATATATTTACAAAGGGCCTGTCTTCAACTCAACACATAAAGCTTTGCAAACAATTGGGAATGTTTGACCCCTTCCACAATTAATTTGTGGGGGGGTGTTGAAATAACAAATCAATTGTGGGTATCTTACTTGGAATGTTTAGTGCAGGAAGCTTCAGTTGGAGTTGGCTTAAGGATTGAAGGCTGTAGATTCATGTATGGATGAGCATTATACAAGGAAGAAGAAAGAAGGACCTGCTGTGCAAGTATTTGAAGGAGAGAAGGACTGAAGATGGATATTTACTCCTATTTTGTATTTTATGCTTTTTCTGTAATAAATAAGAATGGAGGGACCATTTATGTAACTTCGTATAGGGTTTGGCTATATAAGCCAAACCCGACCACTGTTCCTCCTCACCACGACTGCAGCCTTTTCTTACCGTTAGAGAAACCCTCTTATTTTCGATGTAATCTTTTATTTCTGTTCTTGTTTTGATACTAAATCGTTGATTCAATCTATGGCTAATTTGTTCTTTAATATTGGCTGTGTCGTGTGTCTATTTTATATATATTTCTATAGTTTTTTACATGGTATCAGAGCTTAGGCTCAAAATCTTCATTATTTTTTACATCGGTATACTTTTTTGATAAAAACCCTAATTTTTTTTAGCTACTGCTGGTGTGTAGGGTTAGATCTATTCTTGGATCTTTATCTTGCCATCTGTTGCAGTATATTACAAGATTAATTCGGTGCGATCCTTTTAGATCTGTATCTGAATCTTTATATCTTGTTTATCTCTCCTATCTACACTATCAATCCTTTTTTTGAGAAGGGTTGATTCCTTTAGGAGTATATTTGACCCTTTCTGGTTATTTATTGGAATTACTGTTGGCGACCCCGCTGTAAGCCTTCTCTCTTACCCTTCTAGTAGCAAATTGTTCAATCTTGGTGTGCTCCCAAGTTGAAAGTTTGGCCTATCAGTTGGGATCTCTCTTATTTGTGTGATTCTTGCTAATCTGTGTTCTTTGTCTGCTAAAATGAGTATTTCTGTCTATTGTGAAGTTGTTATTGAATCTGCTCGGGTTGTGATAAAATTTTATGTGAGTTTAATTTTATTTTATTTTTTATCTGTCTCTAACCTTCCTTTGGTAGAAGAGAAGATTCTTGAGCATACCTGTCAAGACACTTGAGTGTTCTTGAATCTGGCCTCTGTTCTTGCAATCTTTTAGGTTTTTTTGTGTGTTCTTGTCTTTCAGTTTGTCTGTTTCCTTTTTTTATCTGCTTAAAGCTGTGTTCTCTTTTAGTTTGTTATTATGGATGGATATGTTGATGATAATATTGTGCCACCTGAAAATGACTTTGGAAATGGTATTAATGTGTTTGGTACTCTTATTAGCAATCTTGATTTTGGTGATCCTTTATATTTGCATGCTAGTGACACATCTGGTGTCCCTTTGATCAGTTTAAAGGCACTGAAAATTATAAAATATGGGCTTGTGCTATGCAACTTGATTTGGAAACTAAAAACAAACTTGGTTTTATTGATGGAAGTTGTGAAAAACCTGTTGATAATGATGTTCTTGCTAAACAATGGGATAGGTGTAATTCTGTTGTGCTTTCATGGATTCTTGGTTCTCTGTCTGATGATGTTTATTTGGGTCAAGTCTTTTCTAAAGAAGCCTTTTTGGTTTGGGAAGAACTTAAAGAAACATATGATAAGGTTAGATTGAATGCTTTGTGGAGACAATTTGATTCTCTGATTCAATTACCTGTTTGTACTTGCAATGCTGCTAAGGCTATTCAGGATCATCACCAGTTAATTAAGCTCATGCAATTTCTGATGGGCTTGGATGAAATTTACTTGCCCATTAGAAGCAACATCTTGACCAGAGACCCCCTTCCTAGTGTCAAAACTGCTTTTGCTATTATTTCAAGGGAAGAGTCTCATAGGTCCACACCTGTTGGGACTCATCCTAAACCCCAACACTCTGCTTTTGTGTCTAAAACCTTTGAAAATAAGAGAAGACCTTTTGATAACAAAAATTTTGACAATAGAAGGGGTCCAAATCCTAATCTTAAGTGTTCTAAATGTCACAAAATTGGTCACACTATAGAAAGGTGTTATGAGGTGGTTGGTGCACCTCCTGGTTATGGTGGTAATTCTTACAGACCTAAAAGAAACTCTTTCTCTCCTTTTGTGAAAAATATTTCTAGTAATCATGCTGCAGATCCCAACTACACCACTTTTCAACCTCCTGCATCTCATCCCAGTTCCAGTTCTGTTCCATCTACCTCTGACTCTCCTTTTACTCCTGAACAAGTTAATCTCTTGATGAAAATGTTTAATCAAAATTCCCTGCACAACTCTCCTCAAGCCAATGTAGGTGTGAGTCCCAAATATAGATGATTAACTAAACCCGACTGGCAAGTACAACTAATCTTGATGGACAAGTTAAGTTTACGATCCAGATATGGATAACAAGAATATGACTTAAAGTAAATGCAAGAACTAAATGGCAGAAACTATATAAAGATATATATAATAAGTAAGTAGCATTGAGACACGATGTACTTTTTAATGTATTTGATTTATTGATATATAAACAAATACAAGGATTGTTGCGGAACAAAGATAAACACCCAAGTGTAAGTATCTAAACAATCCCGAAAAACAAGTGATCTAAATAACTTGGAAATACTCGTAAGTTTACTTAGAGTATATCTCACAAGTTGCAATGCTAAAGTTTCAAGCCTTTTGCAAGTTGTGAGAAGACTTTATATTTATAGACCAAGTTCATGATGACATGGACAAGATCGTATAAAAGTGGTTGTGAGCATTTAAGGAATTAAACTTAATTCCTTACATGCTTGTACTAGGAAGAGTATATAAGTCAGTTGATGTGACTTATAGTACTATGTTCCAAACCTATACTTTTACCTTGTACCTTTTATTAATAGATAACTATTAACTGGATAAAGATATGTAAAGTAAAAGTCTTCCTCGTAATCAGTGTAAAGTGTTGTAAATACTTTATACTGAGATGCTTCAGTCTTCGATCTGGTAGAATCACTATTTGCTCGCTTCTGAGATGATTCTCTTCTTCATACTTCAGTCTTTGACTTCAGAATGAATGCTTCAGATTTATCTTGATCTGAACTGAAGTGAAGCTTCAGTGAAGTAATTCTGAGACGGCTCAGAATTCTGTACAAACGTTTTCACTGAACTTCAAGCTATTTCTGAACAAATTATACTTGGTCGATTTCCGACCTAACAAATTCCCCCTATTTGTTCTGAAATAGTGCATGCATCTCAGACTTCTATCTATACATGTTTGTAAGTCTGAAATGCAAGTTTTTGGTTAAGTTGTAAAAATTTTCTAAGTACATCTTATATATCATTGATGTCTCAGAATTTTACTTGTGGTTTTTCTAACTTAAACTTACCATCTACTTATTGGTTACAATTTGCAACATATATATACAAACTGAAATGTTTGTTACAAATTTAAATATATTACAAGTACATGATAAACTGAAAAAGGAACTACTTCTTGGCAGGCCTTGAACCAGAAGGTGCTTCAGTAGGTTTCCTTTTCAGTGGAGAATGATCCTTCTTTCCAAACAATCTTCCTTCAATTTCTACCTTGGCCTGCATCTTTTGTTGTATTCTTGCTAACCATGCACCAATCAAGGCAGATTTCGGCTTCCCCCTCAGAATTTGGATCATCTCCCTATGCTCTGAAATCCCAAACTCGTGAACTGAAACTTGATTATATTCTTCAGCTGCCCTACCTTCTCTTTTCACAATCAAATCAAATAACTTCAATCCATCAGCCTTTGTAACTTCCATATCAATGATTTTGGCTGGATGCGATCGATGATTCATGTAATGATCATACTGGTCCTTCTCATGTTTTCTTTGGAGCTCAGCAGCATCATCAGAAATTGGTTTGAATGAAGTAAAGACAACATCACGAGAATTCTTTCTTGCAGACCTTGTTCCAGTTACTTTGGGCTTTGTGGTTGGTCTGAACAACTCTTTTTCAACCTTCAGAACTTCGGCCAGATTTTCCTTCCTTTTAATTGCCATTTCCTTTTCTCTATTTCTCTTCAAGTCTTCAATAGACAACTTGAAGGTTAGACTCTCTAGCTTTTGTTCCAGAGGTGAGTATATCATCCCACATTCATACTCGAGCATATCAACAACTTTTGCACTCTTGGATCATTTTTGATTTTTAAGTATCTTTCCAGTGACAAACCAAGAGCTGCAGCATCTATATGATCAAGGGTCCCCATCTTCAGATGTTGTTCCCTTTCTCTTTCTTTGTTTTCCCTCCACATGATGAATTGATTGGAGACCTGCTTTTGCAAAGCTTCCAATTTCTTACTATCAGCATCAAGATCGTGCAGGGGATAACCATGCTCATCCACATTCTCACCAACAATAATCCCAGAACCCTTAGAACTTTTCTTTGTTGGTTCTTCTTCTAATGGGGCCTTGCCCTTATCTTTCTTACCAGATTCAGATTCAGTTTCCCCCTGAACTGAGGCACTACCAGATGGCACCTCAGTTTGCTTCTTGGTTGCTTCAATGATTTCTTGTGTACTTGCAAGCAGACCAATAGGCACACCTTTTCCCCCTTTGGGGACCTCTGAAGGCAACTTAGCGAATTCTTCGATGGCCATTTGCATGCCTTTCAGTGGTTCCCAACTTTGTTGTTGTAAACATTCAGAAATTCCTCTAGAAAGCTGAGCAAACTGAGATCTTAATCTGAAATTGGAGTTCAGGTTCAGCGACTCTTTATCCATTATTTCTTTTAATTGCTTTCTATCTTCTTCAGTAAATGAAGCAGGGGGTGGAGGAGCAACAACACTTTCCTTCTTCAGAAGAGTTAGAATTTCATCTAACTGTTTGGACTGATTCTGAACTGAGCCTTCAAGTTTGGACACTGAATCTTTTACTTCATTCACAGCCTTGTCCACTTTGTCATATGTGTCTTTGGTTAGTTCAGCAATCAGCACTCTAACCTTCTCACCAACCTTCTCAGAGAGGATTCTGAAATCTGAGTAACTAGATTCTGAGTTAGCTCAGACTTCAGATTATCCAAAATACCAACACTTATAGAAGCCCCAAGTTCTTTTTCATTTATACTTGGCTTCTGAACCAACTCATGTACTTCTCTTCCAACAGCCATAAAATCTTGCTTCAACAACTGAACACAAGATGTCAAGTTTGCAACCACCGAAGCTTGCACATCTCTTTTTGTTAGCTTGAAGGCTTCTCTGATTGCAGAGCTCACCTTGTTGCAAGTCATCACCAGCTCATTCAGCTTCCCAACTACTAGTCCTTCGTTTCCAGCAACCTTGGTTAACTCAGTTCCAAGAAACATCTGAGCACCTTTCATTTCAGCCACAGAACTAGTATTGGCAGTTAGAGACTTGGTTAAGTCCTCCACCCTTAGAATAAGGCTTTGGACTTTGGTTTGAGTCTTCTCTAACTGTGCTTCTACATTTAAAGGAGGTGGGGGCTGTGCAGAAGCAGGAGCAACAAATGGTAGATTACCAAGCCCTTTCAGAACATTGTTCAGTTGTAAATCAGTTGGACTCTCAGATTCTGTTTCAGAATCCAAGTCCATTTCTATTTGGGCATCATACTTAATAGGCGGTGGGAGTTGGTGAATTTGGGGGTGAAGAAATTGAAGTGATGGATTAAAAGTACCGGCTGTAACATAGGCAGGATTAGTGCCCGGTGGAAAAATTGGATGTTGATGAGATGGAGGTGGTGGAACATAAGGATTAATATCTTGTTCTGGTGGAGGAGGAGGGGCGTTTGCGAGGATGGTGGCTGGCTCAGAATCAGATTGATTCGCCTCCAATAATCCCTCGTCAAACTCAAAATCAGCAAGGGAATCGAGATTCCCCTGAGGTAGCTCATCTTCATCCCAGAAAGCATTCACTTTTACAATCTGGTCAGATATGCTCTGGTTTGGGTCACTAGTACCCGCACCAGTTTCTGGTTCAACATCTGCAGAAGCAGGTGCATCGTTACCAGATTCAATGATTTGCTCAACCTTATCTTTAGGTCGACTAACGGGTCCCACATTCTTTTGTGGCCCACTTAGTGACCTTTCTGAACCAGCTAGTGTGGCTGAAACAGTTTTATTAAATACCTGAAGCATAGCAGTGGATAGTTCAGGCTCATTTTCAGCAGTGGATGCCTTTGAGAAATCTCTGCTGTATTCTGGCACTGAAGCTTCAGGTCCAGCTTGATTGTAAGCATCACCAAGAATATCCATGAAACATAAGCTCAGAAATCTTGGAAAGGCAATATGCAGACTTCTCTTTCTTTTAGTTTTGTAATTAGCTGAGAAAAGAGAATCTCAGCAAAGTCTGCTTGTATCCCATTCCAAATATAATACCCCATCTCAACTTGGGGTAATGAAAGTTGGTCCAACCCTCCATGGTTGCCACCAAGACTTTCCACAATCTGGGTCCAGAAGAACCTCCAGCAATTGCCAAATCCAGACATAAATATGTGTCCGGAGGTCTTCAGATTACCATCAGCATCCTCCATATCGCCATGACCGGCGGCGACTAGAACTTCCCTGAAATTGACTCCTTTGAGTCGTTTAGCAAATACCTGGGAAGGTTCGAGGTAGTTCAGATGGAGGGAATTTCTGAACCCCTCAAGAGTGATAACACACTGCTTGGTGCCCTCATTGAGAGTGAAGGAGATGGATTGTTCATCTTTGCTCACCACAGCAGTATACCAGAATTCAAGCAAGTATCTATGATACAATGCCTGAGGATTAGTGGTCAGAGCATAATGAAAAGGGGATTTCTCCCAAAAATTATTGATTCTTCCCATTAGCGTTTTGGATTTCACATTTAATTGAGACAAGAAATTGCTCATGTTAAATCGGATTTGTGAAGGAGTGAAATTCTTTGGCCATGTGGCAGATGTTTTCACATCATCCGATGGAGTATATTTAAAATTGATGAGCGATTTGGGTTGTGAAGAAGATGATGATTTATACATTTTTAAGAATGAAAGTGAAAAGGAATATGAAAAGTTAAGGAATTTGAGAGTAAATATGAGAGAGATTGATGATTGGAAGTAAATGAAAGAATGAAAAGGAATTTGAATTTAAGATGGAATACAAAGTGATTTTCCAATTAAAAACAATTTCTGGGTCAAGTCCGCATTAAATGCAGAGACGTTTGAGTGACCCACCCTGCAACACTTTTTCAGAAAAAGTACTCATTTCTTTCCCTTTTACGGCGCAACTTGTGTGACACATAAGCATGACCAACGTAAGTTAAAAAAATATAGTATGCAGTAGGCCACGTGTACACACAATTGACCAAGTATCAAAAATATCTTGAAAGGATTGTTTTCTTTCAGTGATGACAAAATAAATTCTGAGCATGGTCAGCTCCAAAGAGATCTGAACCATCTCAGTTAATAAAATTCAACTGAAATAATTTTGATTTTCTGAAGTGCTTCAGTTAAATACGTTTTTCTGAGCAAAAAGGTTCCCCCTCAAAAATGAAGGTTTATTTTAAAGTTTGAAAAAAAATATTTAACATTCCCCCTGAATGATGATCCATGAATTAATAAGTGCCAAGATAGTATCACAAAGGCGTTCGATAGCTAGGCGAGCAAAAATTACATGTATCGCTCAGACTGGTGAACCAGATCAGTGTCACTGAGGCGTTCATAACAAGATTACCAGTCTAAGGATTTAACATACCCAACTCACTGACTAGATGTTTAAAGGTTTTGACATCTAAAGGTTTTGTAAAAACATCAGCGAGTTGCTTATCAGTGGGAATAAAGTGCAATTCAATATCTCCTTTCAGAATATGATCACGAATGAAATGATACCTGAGATCGATGTGCTTGGTTTTCGAGTGCATCACAGGATTGTGAGATATGGCAATGGCACTAGTGTTATCACAAAAGATTGGAGTCTTTGTGTAAGTAACACAATAATCAGTCAGCTGGTTTTTCATCCATAGAATCTGAGCACAACAACTTGCTGCAGAAATATACTCAGCTTCTGCAGTGGATAGTGATACTGCAGTCTGCTTCTTACTGGTCCAGCTTACTAATTTGCCACCAAGGAAATGACACCCACCAATGGTACTTTTCCTGTCTATCTTACAACCTGCATGATCAGAATCTGAATAACCCATTAGATCTAGACTGGAGCCTTTGGGATACCAAAGACCCAATCTGGGGACACCCTTAAGGTATCTGAAGATCCTTTTAACAGCATTTGCATGTGCTTCTCTGGGATCAGACTGAAATCTAGCACAAAGGCATGTTGCAAACATTATGTCTGGTCTACTTGCAGTTAAATACATCAATGAACCAACCATACCACGATATTTTGTATGGTCCACTGGTTTTCCATGTGGATCAGAATCCAAAGTTAATGGAGCATAAATAGGAGTATCTTTTGATGAGACTGAATCAAATTGATATTTCTTTAATAAATCTCTGACATATTTTTCCTGGTTTATGAAAATACCATCTTCAGTTTGTTTTACTTGAAGTCCCAGAAAATATGTCAGTTCACCCATCATACTCATTTCATACTCAGAAGACATGATTTTAGAAAAATTTTCACACATCTTCTCATTTGTAGAACCAAACACAATATCATCAACATAAATTTTTACTAAAAGGATATCACTTTTATCATGCAATATGAACAAAGTGTTATCAATCGCACCACGTTTAAAACCATTTTTAAGAAGATGTTTAGTAAGAGTATCATACCAGGCTCTAGGTGCTTGTCTCAGACCATATAATGCCTTGTTCAGTCTGTACACCCAGTGAGGTTTTTCTTCATTGATGAACCCTGGTGGTTGATACACATACACGACTTCTTCCTAGTTCTCCATTCAGGAATGCACTTTTGACATCCATTTGATAGACTTTAAACTGATGATGAGCTGCAAAAGCTAAGAATATTCTGATAGCTTCAAGTCTAGCAACTGGTGCAAAAGTTTCATCAAAATCTATTCCCGCTTCTTGTGCATATCCTTTTGCAACAAGTCTTGCTTTGTTTCTGATGATATGACCATCTTCATCTACTTGTTTCTGAAGACCCATCTTGTTCCAATTGGTTCTTTCTTTCCAACTGGGAAAGGAACCAGATACCAGACCTTGTTCCTTTTAAACTGGTTGAAGCTCATCTTGCATGGCTTCAACCCAGCTTGGGTCTTGCATAGCCTCGTCAATCTTCTTGGGTTCAATTAGAGATAAGAAGCTGACGTTTAAGCATTGATCGCTTGTGCCTCTTCTGGTCTGAACCCCTTTACTGGACTCTCCAATAATTTGCTCGATTGGATTTGCTTTTGTCCATTTAGAGTATTGACCAGGATGAACAATGATATCAGTGCAAGAACTTCTCTGAGTAACTTCAGGAGGAGCTTCAGAAAATACATTTCTCCTTCTTCTTCCTGCAGATCATGACTTGCATCATGAAATTCTTCAGATTGAGGTTGCTCAGTGGAGGCTGATATCAGAGGAGAAGCAGCATGTACATCTGATCCAATAGTCAGTTCAGAAGGTAGTTTGAAACTGACTGGAGGATAAAATGGAATGTTGCTAGGCTTGTTTATTACTGGTTCTGAACGGAGATGTTCAGAAGCAAGTTCAGGTGACTGATCAGTTTCAGCAATAGGATCAGAATCACCAAAACTTATTGGACTTTCTGAGGGTGGTACAGGAATGGAATTTTTAAAGATTGCAGAATTGGATTCATCAAAGGTAACATGAATTGACTCATCAACCTTTTCAAGTCTCTTGTTTAAGACTCTAAAGGCTTTGCGATTTGATGAATATCCTAGGAAGTATCCTTCATCAGCTTTTGCATCAAATTTTCCAAGCTGACTTGAATCATTCAGAATGTATACTGGACACCCAAATACATGGAAGTATCCAATATTAGGCTTTCTATTTCTGAGTACTTCATAGGAGGTCTTCTTGTGTCTTTTGACATAGACAGATCTGTTCTGAGTGTAGCAAGCAGTTGCAACAGCTTCAGCCCAAAAATTCTTGGGAAGACCAGATTCATTCAGCATACTTCTAGCAGCTTCAATCAGCGTACGATTCTTTCTTTCTACAACACCATTCTGCTCTGGTGTGTGAGCTGAGGAGAGTTCTGAGATATGCCAGTTTCAGTGCAGAAGGACTCCAGAGTAGCATTTCTGAATTCAGTGCCATTGTCACTTCTGAGCTGACTAACTTTTCGCTTGTGCTTGAGCTCAATTTGTTTGATGAGAGCAATGATTTCAGCAGCAGCTTCACTTTTGGACCTGAGGAAAATCACCCAGCAGTATCTTGAATATTCATCTATAACAAGGGTGTATTTCTTTCCTGCTCTGGTCTGAACATTCACTGGTCCAAAAAGGTCCATGTGAAGCATGTGAAGAGGTTCAGTTATACTAAAACTTTGTTTTGTCTTGAATGAAGCTCTTTTCTGCTTACCCATTTCACAACCTGGACATGGCTTGTCTTTATTGAAAGACATAGAGGGTATCCCTTCAACAAGTTGTTTTCTTGACAACTTATTAATATTTTTGAAGTTCAGATGGGATAATCTCTTGTGCCACAACCAGTTTGTGTCTTCATCTGCCTTTGAGTAGAAGCATTGTTCAGTGGTAGAAGGATTCATATCAATGACATAAATGTTTCCCTTCCTTGGTGCAATCAGTACCACCTTTCCATCTCTGTTGAATATGGTGTCTTGTGAAATATCAAATAAAACCTTGAAGCCATCATCACAAGTTGACTGACACTGATCAGGTTATATTTCAAACCGTTCACATATGCAACACGTGTGAATTTGACTTGACCATTATTCACCACACCATATCCCTCAGTTTTTCCATTTCCAATCATTTCCAAAAACTATTGAGGGCCCCTCTTGCACCCTATATTCCTCTAGCAGGGCCTGATAACCAGTCATGGTTCGGCCAGCAGCACTGTCCAGAAACCATATATTCTTCTTTCGGTCTCCCTGCACACAAACAAAGATTAGTTCTTTTTGGGAACCCATCTTTGGATGGGTTCACTAGACTCTCCCTTAGTAGTCTTAGATTTCTTTGGTTCATAAGGAACAGAAGGATCAAAGGGGATTTCAGTCATTATTTCAGATGACACAAACATAGTTGGTTTGATGGGGTTTTCAACCTTTTTCTTTTCAGATTTCTGCTTGATTGCTTAGAAAAAGGTTTTGTATTTTGTTTAGGTTGAAAAGGAGGAGTTTCAACATTTTTAAACGTGCATTACAACTCTGCACTTGTCTAGCCAATAGTTGAAATTGACTTTCTAACCTTAACAAAATTGATTCTTCATTAGACACCTGAGCCTTACCTGAATCTGAGGTAGGTGGCTCAGTAGGGGAGAAATTTTTCTTCTTCTTTAGGTTTTTAGGAACCTTAGATGAAGTCTGAGGGGATGGCTTTTTGGATTTAGCCTTCCTTTCTGAAACAGTTGTCTGAGCTGTTTCAGATTTACCCTCAGATTGTTCCTGGGCTTTATTAGTTACAGTTTTCTGCTTGCCAACTTTAGGAAAAATGATTTCAGGTTTTATTTCCTTTGGAAGAGCATCTAAATCAGTGATTATGGATGCCAAATGAAGATCACCAGACTCATATGCTGCTCTTTGTGATGCAAAAGTATTTTTAATTGCAGCATCTGGCTTGGTGCTTTCATCCAAGATTTAATAATTGCTTGTTCTTTTTCAAGGATGGTTTTTAATTCTTCCTTTTCCAATTCTAAAGTTGCAACCATAGACTGATAACTTTTTAGAGCCAAATGAACATCTTTCAGTTCCTTCAGTCTGGCATGACTGGCGTTTAGTTTAGAAGCATTATTTTCAAACATTTTTAGGCTTTCTGAACGCACTGTCTCAACAAATGAGATGTCAGCCTCTAAAAGAACCAAAAGGTCCAGTTTGTGTTCCTCATTTTTTTCAAAGCCAAAATTACTGACCTTTTTCATTACAATATCCACCCAGCGACCAGATTCAACATCGGATTTGACCAAATGACCTTGATCTTCTTATGCCATGAAACACATGTCCCTAACTTCTTCTTCATCATCAGATGATTCATCAGATTCTTTCCATTTTTCAGTTTTGGCAATCATACAACTGTTGCTTGAGTTGTCTTGTGCCAGAAGAGCCATATGTGCCTTTAACTTCTTGTATTTGGCCTTATAGCGGTCATCAGATTTCTGAAAAATAGAATGGTTAGGAGCAGATTGTGATGATGATGGTTGACTAGATCTGCATTCCTTCATGAAATGTCCTTTCTTGCACATTTAAAGCATTCAAGATTAGACTTGTCAATAGAAGCGCTGGAAGCAAAAGGTTTGCCAAATCGATTTGATTTGGCCTTAAAACGATTGAACGTTTTAGCCAGCATGGCAACCAGATCATCATTGTCATCCTCATTACAATCATGAGTAACATTACCAGAGACACCAGTTTTTAACATTTCAGAAACCATCTTCTTCATTGAGTCAGAAATGTCACTCTCAGAAGATAGTAGAGCAGTACTATGTGGTTCAGAATACTGAACCATACCAGAACTGGTAGGAACATGATTCTTGGCATCTTGCTCAGCCAAGCTCTCTCAGCTTTGTTCTCTTCAGTGTATCTGAAGGCTCCATAAAGGGAAGCAAGAGTGTGACTGTGCAAAGTTTTGCCTTGTCTCAAGACCAAGATTAAATTTTCCCATTTAGAAGGTAAAATGTCACAAAATTTTTCCAACAGAATTTCTTTATCTTTGGTTACACCCAGGGCTTTCAGTTGATTTACCAGATTTGTGAATCTGATGTAAGTTTGAGTTAAGGTTTCCCCAGGGACAGCAAAGAAAGACTCATATCTTTTGTTTAAAGCAACTTTTCTTGTGACAATTGTCTCATTTGTGCCTTCAAACTGTGTCATTAGTTCCTCCCACATTAATTTGGACTTTTCAAGTAAAACAAGAGTGGGCATAAGGGTTTCAGGAACTGCATATAAAATCATATTTTGTAACTTAGTGTCAAGGTCTACAAGTCTATGATCTTCCTCAGACCAATGATCATTCTCCTTAGGTGACTGCCTAGGAGTCCCATCGGTATTTCTGACAACAGTAGAAGCATTCATGGGGACAAAGGGTCCTTCTTTTAAGATATCGGGTAAGTGTCGTTCAACACCAACAATATACTTTAGCATGCATGCTTTCCATGTTTGAAAGTTTTCACTGTTCCCATCAAACTTGGGAACAGGATTATTTGGAAAGTGTACGTGTACATTATGCGCTGGTATATTGTTGTTGATGATAGGGGGTGGAGTAGTGTTATTAGGGTCAGGACGTTCTTGTTGAAAGTCAGCCATCTATGCAGATCAAAGGTTAAAGAATTGATATAATTCAACCTTGCTGCTCTGATACCAATTGTGAGTCCCAAATATAGATGATTAACTAAACCCAACTGGCAAGTACAACTAATCTTGATGGACAAGTTAAGTTTACGATCCAGATATGGATAACAAGAAACAATTGACTTAAAGTAAAATGCAAGAACTAAATGGCAGAAACTATATAAAGATATATATATGTATAATCAAGTATGTAGCATTGAGACACGTTGTTTTCTTTCTAATGTATTTGATTTATTGATATATAAACAAATACAAGGATTGTTGCGGAACAAAGATAAACACCCAAGTGTAAGTATCTAAACAATCCCGAAAAACAAGTGATCTAAATAACTTGGAAATACTCGTAAATTTACTTAGAGTATATCTCACAAGTTGCAATGCTAAAGTTTCAAGCCTTTTGCAAGTTGTGAGAAGACTTTATATTTATAGACCAAGTTCATGATGACATGGACAAGATCGTATAAAAGTGGTTGTGAGCATTTAAGGAATTAAACTTAATTCCTTACATGCTTGTACTAGGAAGAGTATATAAGTCAGTTGATGTGACTTATAGTACTACGTTCCAAACCTATACTTTTACCTTGTACCTTTTATTAATAGATAAATCTATTAACTGGGTAAAGGTATGTAAAGTAAAAAGTCTTCCTCGTAATCAGTGTAAAGTGTTGTTAATACTTTATACGGAGATGCTTCAGTCTTCGATCTGGTAGAATCTCTCTTTGCTCGCTTCTGAGATGATTCTCTTCTTCATACTTCAGTCTTTGACTTCAGAATGAATGCTTCAGATTTATCTTGATCTGAACTGAAGTGAAGCTTCAGTGAAGTAATTCTGAGACGGCTCAGAATTCTGTACAAACATTTTCACTGAACTTCAAGCTATTTCTGAACAAATTATACTTGGTCGATTTCCGACCTAACAGAGGTACCTTTACTTTCTTCAATTCTAATGCCTTTTTTAATTCAAACTTTGAAAAGTTTTTCTGTTTCAATCAAGTTAAAATGCCTCACAAACCTGCTAAAGGCTGGATTTCTGACTCTGGTGCTAATCAGCACATGACAAACACTGATAAAAACATGATAAATGTTGTTGATGTTTCAAATCTTGGTCTTACTGTTGGTCACCCAAATGGGACTCAAGCCAAAGTAATTAAAATTGGTGATTTAAGATTGACTAAAAACATTCTGTTGTTTAGTGTTCTTGTTGTTCCAGAATATTGTGTCAACTTGCTATCTGTTCATAACCTTGCTAGGGATAACAAATTTTTCATAGGTTTTGATGAGTATCATTGTTATATTCAGGACTTGAGTTCCAGAATAACTGTGGGGATTGGTAATGAATGTGATGGTCTGTACTTGTTTGATGATGTTAATTGTGGTAAGAGCAATGTGGCATGTTTTAATTCTTATTTTACTTGCAATATTTCTAAGTCTACATGGCACTGCAGACTTGGTCACCCTGCAGACCAAGTTTTAACTGTCTTAAAGGACAAGTTGAAACTTGATAATACTACACATCATTCTTTCTGTGAAATCTGTCACAAAGCTAAACAGACTAGGGAACCTTTCCCTTTGAGTGACCACAAGACTAACAGTCTTGGTGATCTTGTCCACCTGGATCTTTGGGGTCCTTATAGAGTTCAAAGTAAGGAGGGATTCAAATACTTCCTTACTATTGTTGATGATCATTCTAGAGCTGTGTGGGTATATCTTTTGAAAAGTAAAGATGAGGTTTATGAAAATATTGTTAATTATCACACCTTCTTACTAAATCAGTTTAACAAAAGAGTTAAAATTTTTAGAAGTGATAATGGAACTGAGTTTGTGAATCAAAGAATGAATAATTTCCTGAAACTGAATGGCATTATACATCAAACTTCATGTGCTTATACCCCACAGCAGAATGGTATTGTTGAAAGGAAACATAGGCACTTGCTTAATGTTGCAAGAGCCCTTATGTTTCAAGGGGGGATACCTCTTAATATGTGGAATGAATGTATTTTAACTGCTACCTATTTGATTAACAGGTTACCTTCTTCTGTCCTTGGTGGAAAATCCCCTTATGAACAATTTTTAAAAATTCTCCTAATCTGTCCCATTTAAGAGTCTTTGGATGTTTATGCTTTGCAACTGTCTTGAATAATTCTGATAAGTTTAGTAGCAGGTCTGAAAAATGTATCCTAATTGGTTATGCTGATGCCAAGAAAGGATACAAGTTATTTAGTCTTGAAAATAAATCCATCCTTTATTCTAGGGATGTGAATTTTTATGAGAATATTTTTCCTCTTAAAATAAATCAACAAAACAATAATCATTTTTCTGAAAATGAAGTTACTCATTTAAATTTCTTTGATAGCCTGCTTTTTGATAATAATAATAATTATCCAAAGACTCCTATACCCAATGATGAAAGGAGAGACCATAATTCTGGTGATGGCATTGGATCTGCCCAGCTTGGCAGCCCTTTGGCTCCTGCTGGTGGTGGATCACCTCTTCACCCTGGCAGTCATTCCTTGACTACTGGTGACCAGAGGAGTCCATCTCATTTTGGCAGTCCCACTGGATTACCAATGAGGTTGACACTAATGCAACACTTGATGATAATAATGCTATTTCTGAGGGTAATCCTTCTTTAAATGAAACTGTTCATTTGGGTGATAATCCTTTTAACTTAAGGAGATCTAATAGGGTTGGTAGAACTCCAAGGAAGTATAGTGACTTTGTTTTAAACAACAAAACCAAGCACAATATCTCAAACTATGTGAATTACTCAAAACTGAATTCTGAAAGTATGTGTTTTGTTTCTAGTTTGAATAAACAACTTGAACCTACTTGCTTTTCTGATGCTTGCAAAGATCCACATTGGATTGATGCAATGAATGCTGAAATGGAAGCTTTGCATAAAAATGGTACCTGGATTCTAACTGACCTCCCACCTAACAAGAGACCCATTGGGTGCAAATGGGTTTATAAAATAAAATACAAATCTAATGGGGACATTGATAGGTATAAGGCTAGACTTGTTGCCAAGGGGTGCAGTCAACAAGTTGGTATTGATTATGAAGAGACCTTCTCTCCTGTTGTGAAAATGGTTACTATTAGGTGTCTTATTACCATTGCTTCTCACAATTCTTGGCCAATTTATCAACTTGATGTCAATAATGCTTTCTTGTATGGTGAAATTGATGAGGATGTTTATATGAGCCCTCCTCCTGGTTACTTCTCTGCTACTGATCCTAGGGTTTGTAAGCTTGTGAAGTCCTTGTATGGCCTTAAGCAAGCACCTAGAAAATGGAATGAAAAGTTGACCTCTGCCTTGATTGAAAATGGTTTTGAGCAAAGTAAGAATGATTACTCTCTTTTTATTAAGTCTAAAAATAATGTGTTTGTTGCCTTACTTGTTTATGTGGATGACATAATTGTCACTGGTAATTGTGTTAATGAAATTGATAGTTGCAAGGATTTTCTTAGTAAGAAATTCTCTATCAAAGATCTTGGCAAACTGAAATACTTTTTAGGAATTGAAGTTCTAGACACCAAAGAAGGTATCTGTTTAAGCCAAAGGAAGTATTGTCTTGATGTGATTTCTGAGTTTGGGTTACTTGGTTGTAAACCATCCCAAACTCCTATTGAGTCTAATCTGGGACCTGGTAGTGATGATACTAATGACACTCCTCTTGACAATGTGACTGAGTATCAGAAGTTGGTTGGAAAACTTATCTATCTTACTTTAACAAGGCCTGATATTGCCTTCTCTGTTCATGTGTTGAGTCAGTACATGCATAGTCCTTATCAATCTCATCTTAAACTTGCATTGAGAATTCTTAGGTACTTGAAAGGCTGCCCAGGTAAGGGAATTCTGCTAAAAGGTAACTCTAATCTCTCCTTAAAAGCTTATGTAGACTCTGATTGGGCCAAGAGGGTGACTGCCAGAAAGAGTATCACTGGATACTCACTTTTCTTAGGTGGCTCACCCATTTCTTGGAAGAGTAAAAAACAACCCACCATTTCTAGATCTTCTGCTGAAGCAGAGTTTAGGGCTCTTGCTGCCATTACTTGTGAAGTTATTTGGGTATTAAAAATCTTAAATGAATTTGGTATTAGGCAGCAAGAACCTGTTCCCATTTACTGTGACAGTAAAGCTGCAATTCAAATTAGTGCTAATCCTGTTTTTCATGAGAAAACTAAACATTTTGAAATTGATCTTTACTTTGTAAGGGAGAAGATTAATATGGGGGTTGTTGACACTGTAAAGATAAGTTCTAATGATAATGTGGCAGATATATTTACAAAGGGCCTGTCTTCAACTCAACACATAAAGCTTTGCAAACAATTGGGAATGTTTGACCCCTTCCACAATTAATTTGTGGGGGGTGTTGAAATAACAAATCAATTGTGGGTATCTTACTTGGAATGTTTAGTGCAGGAAGCTTCAGTTGGAGTTGGCTTAAGGATTGAAGGCTGTAGATTCATGTATGGATGAGCATTATACAAGGAAGAAGAAAGAAGGACCTGCTGTGCAAGTATTTGAAGGAGAGAAGGACTGAAGATGGATATTTACTCCTATTTTGTATTTTATGCTTTTTCTGTAATAAATAAGAATGGAGGGACCATTTATGTAACTTCGTATAGGGTTTGGCTATATAAGCCAAACCCGACCACTGTTCCTCCTCACCACGACTGCAGCCTTTTCTTACCGTTAGAGAAACCCTCTTATTTTCGATGTAATCTTTTATTTCTGTTCTTGTTTTGATACTAAATCGTTGATTCAATCTATGGCTAATTTGTTCTTTAATATTGGCTGTGTCGTGTGTCTATTTTATATATATTTCTATAGTTTTTTACAGACCACAACCACGTAAAGCCATACAACATCACGTATGTATGGTCACTAAAGTTTCCAAGGTGACAATATTGACTTTACATCACATATTAAAGTTGACTATATATTAATCAACACCATTCATAAAGTCTTAAAAATACACTACTACAGAATTCTAAACTCACCTTCTCTTCTGAAAATGAAATCCTCATTGCTTAAAGCTTTTCTTTTTCTCTTCTTCGTGTCAAAGGTTGCCACAGGAGATGTCCTCTTCTCAACGGTGCCGCAATCTCTTTTTATCGTTGCCTCTCCTACAGAAGGCCAAGGTAATATATACCACACTCGTCTTATGCTTTTGTTTCATTCGAGTTTCTTATGTTTTATTTATACTTCTATGTTTTCGTTGACTCATGTATCAATTGTAGAATTGAAACCCATGAGTATCTTCTTTGTGACATGAAGTCAGCATATAAAAAGTTTATGGGTTGTTCATAAAAAAGGTTTTCTCTAGATAAAAAGTTGGGAATATGATGAGGCATGCCATTGTGCACGAATTTTTCATTCTAAAAAAGAAACAACTACATGCCGCTGGGCTCAAATTTACCTTGTGAGACATATAACTAATGCCACTTGTAGCAAACATGGTATTTTTGGTATCACTTATGCATTTACGCGTTAAAACGTTTTTCTAGAACTAATTTTGATGTGGTTAAAAGATGGGCCTAATACGAAAAAATGAACACATGGCAAAAGTCAATTATAATAACTAAGAAAAAAAAATGTGTAAACCATATTTTTTTAGGTTTATAGTGATCGATTTGCGGTTTTTAGTGCTTAAAGAGCATACTTTCAGTGACTAATTAATCAACAAACATATGTTAATTACAGTTTTAAAAGCTGGGGAAGATGATATAGTTGTTACATTTGGAGTGAACCAAACTGTCACAAACCAAACTGCCGAATTATATAAGAAACTGAAGGTGAAGCTATGTTATGCACCAATAAGCCAAGTGGATCGAAAATGGAGAAAAACACATGACAAGTTAAAGAACGACAAAACATGTCAATTCACTATATATGACAAACCTTATGAGATGAATGTCGAAGGATTTAAATGGAAGATTGAGAAAGATACACCTACAGCCACGTATTTCGTGAGAGTATATGCGTATAATTCTATCGACGAAGAGATAGCTTATGGGCAAACCACGAACGATAAGAAGACGGACAACTTATTTAAGGTTCAAGGAATCAGTGGGCGTCATCTTTCAATTGATATTGCATCCATTTGCTTCTCTGTGTTTTCTTTGTTTTCGCTAGTTGGATTTTTCTTCATAGAAAAAAGACGATCTAAAATTAAAAGTTCATCGTAGGTTTGCTTCGTAATTACCAGAAATATCATTCGTGAAAAATTCAATTTATATACTGGTATCATGAGACTTTTCAAAGTTTCAAATATAAGACTCTTCAACAAATTAATATATTTTATTTTCTATACATATATTCTTGAAAGTGTAAAAAATATGGATTGAAATTCTCTAAAATAACTTCAACCATTGGATTAAATCCAATGGTCAAGATTAAAAGTTGATGTTTTAATCTTGACCATTGGATTTAATTCAATGGTGAAGTTTTAGAGAATCCTAATCCAAAAAATATTTAGGTGCATTTTTTTTTTTTTGCATATTTATAAAAGTAGATGAAGTGAATGAAAAGTTATTTTGAGAAGGTTTAAAAAAACAAGAACTTTTAGAAGTCAAATAGTTAATCTTAACCATACGTGTGAAGTTCTGTCAAGCCTTTATGCAATCTTTTCCCAAATGATATCATCTTGATTCGATGCGAATAAACCTGAAATAATAATACATATTTATCATAATAAGAAAGTGAAGTGCAAAATAATATCCCTAGGTTTCTCTTACGAATGGTACCTAGTGATCGTAAATCGTGGTTCGAGTTCCACATGTATTATTCAATTAGATGTCATTGTAGGCTCTAAAATGCTAACTGCTAATTGTTAAAAAAAAGTGATGCGCAAAATCGATTTCAAACTTAAAAGCAAGAAATAACGAATTACCAACTAATGCACACTATATAAGATTTATAAATCCATAAATATTATTATTATATATTTAAACTTCAATGATTCTTAATGAATTCAACATTTTAATAAATCGTGTTATTCTTCACACTTTTAAATTACATGTAGTATTCACGATCAATAAGTTTTGACAACACAAATAGAAAAACTAAGGGCTAAGTGCGCCGGAATGCAGTTAACTAATCCCAAAAAGTTATTGTGTGCACGAACTCTAGGTCGACTTTATTGTATTCAGGAAACTTGTTCAAGAGTCCCATAGTAAACAAAAGTTACCGGGTAAGAAGTTAGCCGGTCACCACTTTCACGTTGACCCGTTGACTGCTTACGTGGCATGCACACAATAACTTTTTGGGATTAGTTTATGCACACAATATATGTATCAAATTAAAAATAAACAAGTTTTATGTGAAGTAACCGGTCCCACATAGCCATAATCCCGTTTTATGTTCACAATAAACATAATTTCAAGTTTCCTGAATACAATAAAGCCGACCTAGAGTTCGTGCACACAATAACTTTTCAGGATTAGTTATCTGCATTCTGGCGCACTTAGCCCAAAAACTAACTATCGTGCGTGGTGGCATTTTGCGGACATTATGTCAGTCATTTTTTTTATTTATGTATCTCTAATTTATTTTATAAAAATATCACTGAATAGGATACATAATACTCGCGTGGTTGTCGATTCAGTTACCATGCTTAGCCTTAGGATAGATAGGAAATCAAATTAACAACTTTTAGCAAGAACAGCCAAAAAAATTAAGTACGTGAGTACGTGACGCTTTAATCTACATCTAAAAACATGAACTTTACAAAACTTTAGAAAAGCGTGTAGAAAGTAAGTTATTCAAACAATATTGTTTTTCTATTTTGTTTTTAACTTTTTATTATTTTAGGAAGCTCATCGCTCATGGGCTATACCATTTGAAGCCCATAAAAACTACATGCATCTTTAACTGGGCAAATCTTTTGATATTATTAATTATTCTATCATTCAAGATTGGGCCAAAAGCCGTAACTTTAGAATTTGGCAAACTCAATAAAAAATTTCCCGGCCTTTGGTCCTTCTCGAAGTGGTGTTTGCCCGTCTGGTCACACCATTTTGTTTCGTTTAAAAAACAATTATAAAGATAAGTATCATAAGGTATCGTCTCCAACAGGTTACAAGTTCCAACACCGGGTATGACAATGAATGGGAAAACTTCAGATGTAAACAGTCTTATTTCTATTAAGATAAATAAATTGTTTTCACTTTTGTTTCCAGAAACAAGAAGTTAACATAAATAATTATAATAAAAATGTTTGACGATGAAATTGGTTATCTGCATGTTCCTAGGAATTAAGTTCAGTTTAATAAAAATATGTTACAGGTTTAAAATTCGTTAAAGGTAAGTGGAGATACTATATCTTATGATTAGGCCTGGCAAAATGGGCGGGTCGGGCGGGTTTGGGTAACGGGTCAAAACGGGTGCGGGTCGAAACGGGTGCGGGTCCAAGCGGGTAATTTTAGAAATGCGGGTCAAGCGGGTACGGGTAAAAGCGGGTTGGGTGCGGGTCGGGTACGGGTCAACCCGCATTTTTTAATGATTAAATTTAGTTTGTAATTTGGTTTTAAAAAATATTAATTAATGGATTAAACTAACTATAAATTATGTAATCCTTTTTATATTGTAGTCTTGTACGATTTTATAACAGTTAGTAGTATATATTTATATTATACATAAAATAAAAATATATGGAGTAATAAAGATCACAGAGTTCTCCTATAATTCTATCCACACATTTAATTATCATTTTTTTTAGATAAACTCTCTCTCTCTCACTCTAGGTGTGCATACAAGCTACAATATAGAGCACGTTCCAAGCACCATCACCACCATGGGTCGACGGTCAAACCACCATGACCATCACCAACAACTTAGTCGCCACTGCCAACACCAAATACTAGAAAGTCAAACTCAGAGATGGTGATTTACGGCGACATCACCGGCGGCAAACGCCATCCCCGCCACCGTCAATCAACTTCAGGTGGCTGGTTTTCCACCGCCCACCGGTGACCATCATCGTCATCTCCGTCATTTTGTAGATCTATACTTTCTTTTCCATATTTGATTTCTTGGATGCAAGTGTTAACCCGCTCGATCGACCCGCATGACCCGCACAAAGAGTTCAAGACTTACTTGAAATACCCATTTAGACCCGCTGTATGATTTTAGGGGTGCCCATGAATACCCACATGAGTGGAAAGTTACCCGGAATTTCTCTTTTGGGTAAATTTTGCCAGGCCTACTTGTGATCCATATGTGAAGATGATGATTTACTAGACATGAGTTCTATGCGGTGTGCGTTCTGGGTACCAAGACTGTACATGGGATCAAAGAGTTTCTACCCATTTTCAAAACTCAATTTTAAATTCTATCAGTCCTTTTAACATCCCCTCCAAACAACAGTCAACAGGTGCTTTTTAACTTGTATATGCTTTTCGACAGTTGGCCACAATCTAAATTTCTGGATTAACTAAGCGTAAAAATTACTAATTTTAAATTTGCCACTTTATGTTGGGGGCTTGGATAGATACACTGTGGGACTAAATAACCAATTTTAGCCTCTAAAAAAGCTTGGTATCAATTTCATTACTTGCCTTCCCTGCCTAATAATTCTTTGATTCTTTACTTTTTCTTAGTTTCAAGTCACTTCAATTATTCATAACTTGTTCACCATTCCCATTTCAAACCAGACCACTTCAACCCAAACCATGTATCACACACGCGAGACCAACCCTCATTTCCTGCCCCGAACCCAACGGTACCCCCAACCCAATGACCCAAACAATACAATCATCCCAACGTCACAACAGCCACAACGGTACTCACAACCCCATGACCCAAGCGATACAATCATTCCAGCGTCACAACAACCACAACGGTACTCCCAACCCCATGACCCAGAGGGTCCAACCGTCCCACTGGCACAATTACCACAACGGTTTAAACGAACTCCCCCATCTCATTTACTTCCACCTATGGTTCCCTTATCAACACGCTCCGAAGAGCCAAAAAATTCTCATTTACCAATATCCACTCCGATATCTGCTACATCTGCACCACCAAGGGGCCTAGCACACTCACGACCACCGCCACCTACCTCTCACCAACCATCGCCACCTATGCGGGTCCCACCTACACGAAAAACCACACCCCTAGGTTGGCTACTCGCCATATGTTGTGTTCTGTTTTGGATCATTATAATACTTGGAGGCTTAATTCTTTTGATATTCTACCTAGCTTTCCGCCCAAAATATCCTAAATTCGACATAGCAAGTGCAAGCCTCAATGCAGCTTATCTTGATCTCGGGTATCTACTAAACGGCGACATGACTTTGCTAGCCAATTTCACTAACCCAAATAAGAAAGTGAATGTTGAATTTCGTTACATGGTCATTAATCTTTACTTTGAAGGTACACTTATCGCTGCTAGATATGTTGAACCTTTATCCGTGTCACGAAAAGGGTATGAGCTAAGAGATGTTCATCTGGTAAGTAGCCAAATTCCATTTTCAAAAACACATGTTGCACATTTAAATCAGCAAATGAGATTGGGGAGAGTCATGTTCGAACTAAAGAGCTTCCTTCGAACCACATCGAATCTAGGTGGGTTTTTTCGGTACTCGTATTGGTTATATGGTCGTTGCAACTTCGTAGTGAGTGGTCCTCCTAGCGGAATTTTGGTCGCGAAACATTGTGTCACTAAAAGGTGACAATTAAGGAGGATTTTGTCGCTTTAAACATCAGCTTAACAGCTAAAACATGAGAAGGGGGAAGTTATAGCGACTTTCACATATTGTTTGAATTTATTTATTTTTTCATGAGTTTTTTTTTGTAATTATACTTATTTTTAGTTTTTTTTTTTTTTTTTTTTTTTTTGTTTTTTTTTTTTTTTATTATATATATAGTTTCTTTTTATTTTTTCATTCGTGTGTTATTTTTTTTTTTTTTTTTTTTTTTTTTTTTTTTTTTTTTTTTTTTTTTTTTTTTTTTTTTTTTTTTTTTTTTTTTTTTTTTTTTTTTTTTTTTTTTTTTTTTTTTTTTTTTTTTTTTTTTTTTTTTTTTTTTTTTTTTTTTTTTTTTTTTTTTTTTTTTTTTTTTTTTTTTTTTTTTTTTTTTTTTTTTTTTTTTTTTTTTTTTTTTTTTTTTTTTTTTTTTTTTTTTTTTTTTTTTTTTTTTTTTTTTTTTTTTTTTTTTTTTTTTTTTTTTTTTTTTTTTTTTTTTTTTTTTTTTTTTTTTTTTTTTTTTTTTTTTTTTTTTTTTTTTTTTTTTTTTTTTTTTTTTTTTTTTTTTTTTTTTTTTTTTTTTTTTTTTTTTTTTTTTTTTTTTTTTTTTTTTTTTTTTTTTTTTTTTTTTTTTTTTTTTTTTTTTTTTTTTTTTTTTTTTTTTTTTTTTTTTTTTTTTTTTTTTTTTTTTTTTTTTTTTTTTTTTTTTTTTTTTTTTTTTTTTTTTTTTTTTTTTTTTTTTTTTTTTTTTTTTTTTTTTTTTTTTTTTTTTTTTTTTTTTTTTTTTTTTTTTTTTTTTTTTTTTTTTTTTTTTTTTTTTTTTTTTTTTTTTTTTTTTTTTTTTTTTTTTTTTTTTTTTTTTTTTTTTTTTTTTTTTTTTTTTTTTTTTTTTTTTTTTTTTTTTTTTTTTTTTTTTTTTTTTTTTTTTTTTTTTTTTTTTTTTTTTTTTTTTTTTTTTTTTTTTTTTTTTTTTTTTTTTTTTTTTTTTTTTTTTTTTTTTTTTTTTTTTTTTTTTTTTTTTTTTTTTTTTTTTTTTTTTTTTTTTTTTTTTTTTTTTTTTTTTTTTTTTTTTTTTTTTTTTTTTTTTTTTTTTTTTTTTTTTTTTTTTTTTTTTTTTTTTTTTTTTTTTTTTTTTTTTTTTTTTTTTTTTTTTTTTTTTTTTTTTTTTTTTTTTTTTTTTTTTTTTTTTTTTTTTTTTTTTTTTTTTTTTTTTTTTTTTTTTTTTTTTTTTTTTTTTTTTTTTTTTTTTTTTTTTTTTTTTTTTTTTTTTTTTTTTTTTTTTTTTTTTTTTTTTTTTTTTTTTTTTTTTTTTTTTTTTTTTTTTTTTTTTTTTTTTTTTTTTTTTTTTTTTTTTTTTTTTTTTTTTTTTTTTTTTTTTTTTTTTTTTTTTTTTTTTTTTTTTTTTTTTTTTTTTTTTTTTTTTTTTTTTTTTTTTTTTTTTTTTTTTTTTTTTTTTTTTTTTTTTTTTTTTTTTTTTTTTTTTTTTTTTTTTTTTTTTTTTTTTTTTTTTTTTTTTTTTTTTTTTTTTTTTTTTTTTTTTTTTTTTTTTTTTTTTTTTTTTTTTTTTTTTTTTTTTTTTTTTTTTTTTTTTTTTTTTTTTTTTTTTTTTTTTTTTTTTTTTTTTTTTTTTTTTTTTTTTTTTTTTTTTTTTTTTTTTTTTTTTTTTTTTTTTTTTTTTTTTTTTTTTTTTTTTTTTTTTTTTTTTTTTTTTTTTTTTTTTTTTTTTTTTTTTTTTTTTTTTTTTTTTTTTTTTTTTTTTTTTTTTTTTTTTTTTTTTTTTTTTTTTTTTTTTTTTTTTTTTTTTTTTTTTTTTTTTTTTTTTTTTTTTTTTTTTTTTTTTTTTTTTTTTTTTTTTTTTTTTTTTTTTTTTTTTTTTTTTTTTTTTTTTTTTTTTTTTTTTTTTTTTTTTTTTTTTTTTTTTTTTTTTTTTTTTTTTTTTTTTTTTTTTTTTATCTATGTTTTTTGACGCTCATGGGCTAAATAATTTAGAGCCCATTAAGACTACAGGAGTACTTCATTGGGCAATCTATGATAACTTGATAAGGGTGATGGCATCGACGGGTGCTCACGGTAGTGAGTGGTGGGACGACCCACTGGCACACCGCCGCCGATGCTTAACGACCCACGCGTGAAGCAAAACGAGTGGTCCGAGCATGCGATTTGTGGAGTGAGTGGTGCGAGCTTCGAGGTTATATTTGACTGTTGGGAACGGCTCTTTGATGTTTTTTTTCCTTTTTACAGATTTATATATATATGTATACACATATTTAAACGTGGCTACTATCTAGTCGATGGCATATATCTTGCGTGGTCTACGTTTGTTAAGGCGTACAAATATCCTACCGATCCGAAAGAAAAAATGTTCAAAAAAGCACAAGAGTCGGCTCGCAAGGATGTTGAACGGGCTTTCGGTGTTCTCAAGCAAAAATGGGGTATCCTTGCTCGACCATTTCGTCAACGTTCGATCAACACAATTAGGAATTTGGTGTATGCGTGTGTGATAATGCACAACATGATTATCAAAGATAGCGGTCGTGCGATTAGCCCAGTTCATATAGGAGATCCCGTAGTCCAGCCGAGTAGTCACCGGGACGCCTTACCGGAGATACAAGACGAGGAGACACACTTCCGTCTCCGAAATGATCTGACAGAGCATATTGCGGCTCAAAACTTGGCACACCTCTAGCCGACCCAGTACGACCTGGATGTTGAGGAGGAGAACTAGTATTTGGTTTATGTTTTTTTAGTATTTGTTTTATGTGTTTTAGTATAATTAATGTAATGTTTTTTATGTTTTTAGTAATATTATGTAATGTTTTTTAATAATGGAATTTTAGTTTTAAAAATAAAATTGTAGTGAGTGATGGGTGAATGGTGGAAATGCCATAAAAAATTGAATGAGTGGTGAGTGAGTGATGGATTTGAGGTAGCATAATATGATTGGTTAAAAGTGATTGGTGAGTTCTTTGGTTGCCATCACCCTAAGTATTATTCTATCATCTAAGATCGGGCCATATTTCCATATTGTTGTGACAAACTGACAATTGTAAATATAAGATTTGGCAAAGTTACAAGTTACAATAACAGTCGACAGGCGCCTTTTAAACTTGGGCAAATATCTGCTTTTCGACACGTGGTCACACTCTAAACTGTTGGTTAATGGGCTCGGGTGGATACACAATGTGGGTCTGAATGACCAATTTAATTTAGCCTTTAAAAAAAGATTTGGTATCAATTACATTACTTGCCTTCCTAGCCTAATACTTCTTTGATTCTTTACATTTTCTTGGTTTCAAGTCACCTCAATTTTTTTTTTATGAAAGGTAAGTATTATTCACAGTCAAAAAGGACGTCACACCAAAAAACACGGTGTAGACGTCAAACGTTACAATGTACAATTACATACAAATATTGAAACTATTCCAATCTTGCCAAGTAAAAGTACAATTCCTTGATCTACTTCTATACCAAAGGAAGCTCGTAGCTTTAATATCTTGAAATATCTTCTACACGTTTATCTTCCCTTCATTAAATCTTTTGTCATTCCTAGCCCGCCAAATACACCAACAAGATACAAAAATGATACCTTTGAAGACTTTCCTCATATTTCCTTTAAGGCCCAAGAATTGGTCAATCTTGAAGATGTCCTGAACCGAAAAAAAGAACAGGGGAGGAATCTTGCACCAAACACTAATTCTATACCAAATTCCCATAGCCACATCACAAGAGCATAATATATGTTCCACTGACTCTTCCAATCCTTGACACAGTAGGCAGTCCGTGTTCTCGAATACCACATTCCTATTCTTTAGAGCCACCATAGTCGGAATTCGATCCATCGCTACTCTCCACATAAACATATTACAGTCCTTGGTGACCCACTTCACCCATTTGAAAACGAAACGGTCTGAATATTCCGTACCACTTCTTAAAAACTCTTTGACCCCTTTGACCGAAAAAGTGTTCTTCCTTCCTCCAGCCCATGACCACTTGTCAGCAGACTCCCCGATAGAGAAATCTGCCAACAATCTGTTAAGATCATTCCATTCATCTTTTTCCTCAGTTGACAATGGAGGTCTTATCCAATTACTAGCACCTTTGAACTTGCCATTTGAGCCGCAAAAACAGTACTTGACCATAGCCTTTTTTTCCTTTTCAAGTCTGAAAATTCGTGGGAATCTAACCTTCAAAGGTTCACCACACGCCCATATATCAATCCAAAACCTTATACTCAACCCTGACCCAACCTTTCCAATGAATAACTTATTAAGATCCATTCCTGCGACATTAGTTTTGCTAATAACTCCAACTATGTTCTTCCAAACACCAGTAACTGATCGGTTGATAGGCAGCGGTTCCCAGCAACGTTTAGTGTTATGCACAGCATCAATAACCCTTTTCCATAAAGTATTCCTTTCCACCCGGTATCTCCACAGCCACTTAGAGAGGAGAGCAACATTCGAGTCCCTTAACTTACATAAACCAAGACCCCCAAAAGCAATAGGAGACGCCACCCTTTCCCACGCAACCCAATGAATTTTTCTCCCATCCCCCGTCCCATTCCAAAGAAATCTTCGTAAAATGACCTCTAACCCATTCACCACCTTCTCCGGGACTTTGAAAGAGAAAAGTAGTACGTAGGGAGACTTTCAAGGATAGATTTAATAAGAGTTATCCTTCCCGCAAGTGAAAGACAATGTGACTTCCATAAGGCCAACCTAGCTTCAAAAATGTCAAAAAGAAAGTTCCAACTCATAACCTTGTTCATATTTCCACCAATCCTAATTCCCAAGTGCTTGAAAGGGAGACAACCTTCTTTACAGTTAATTGACCCCGCCATTCTTTTGACTTCCGCCTCATCCACGCCTACCCCAAATAGATTCGACTTCTTGAGATTGATGTTGAGCCCCGAACAAAGATAAAAACTTCTCAGGATTCTTGTTACCTTTTTAATATTTTGAGACGACCATTCACCCACAAATGTGACATCGTCGGCATAGAGTAAATGAGAGATTATAGGGCCTTGATTAGGGAGTTGAATTCCCTTGACATACCCTACCTCAACCGCTTTTTTCATTAACCCGACTAAACCTTCCATAACAATGAGAAATAAAAAAGGAGAGAGCGGGTCACCTTGTCTCATACCTTTATGGCATTGGAATTCAAAAGTAGGGGAACCATTGACGAGAACTGACGCCCTGGCTGCTGCGAGAATTCCGCGAATCCAACAGCACCATCGATCTGGGAATCCAAGTTGCTTCAAAATATCCAACAGGAAGCTCCAGTTGACATTATCATATGCCTTGTTAAAATCGACTCTAAAGATAAAAGCTTCTTTCTTCTCTTTTTTAAGCCAGGAAACCAACTCATTTAAAATTAACGGCCCGTCAAGAATAAGACGGTCACTTAAGAAGGCCGATTGAGTTTCAGACACAACTGAACCCAAAACCATCTTCAGGCGGTTGGCAAGTACCTTAGATATAGCTTTGTTGATCACCCCGATAAGTGTTCACCTCAATTATTCATAACTTTTTCACCATTCTCATTTCAAATCGGACAACTTCAATCCAACCAATGTATCACACACGCGAGACCAATCCTCATCTCCTGCCTCGAACCCAATGGTACTCTCAACCCAGGGACCCAAACGATACAATCGTTCCAGCATTACAACCACCACAACATTACTCCTAACCCCATTATCCTGCAGGTCCAACTGCCTTACTAGCACAATTGCCACAACGATTCAGACGATTTCCCCCATCTCATACACTGCCACCCGAGAGCCCCAATTTAACACACTCTGAAGAACCAAATAATGCTCAATTACCAATATCCACTCATGTAAATGAACCTGCATTTGGACCTCTAAGGGGCACAACACCCTCACAATCACCACCACCCACCTCATATCACCCATCGCCACCTATGCGCTTCCCACGAAAAACCACATGCCTAGGGTGGTGATGTGTGAAATCTAGTTTATAATTTATAACAAGATCTACCGCTAACTGACTACAACACACTTACGGGCAGTGTACCCGTTCGTATGTAATATAGCTAACTGGCAAGACCAGGATCAAACACAAGGACTGATTGTCGTACTAAAGGCTGTTAAAATGTAAATCAAGAGAAAGTTTGGTTTGTGACCGAATTGTCACTTTGCGTTTCTGAAAGCTATGTAATTAACAAGTAAATTAAAGTACTCAACCGGCGTCAATCGAGAGCACACGAAAATAGTTGGAGTTGTAACAAATAATTAAAAAGCCATCTATGTCGAATCCGCTACACAAAAAGTCTACGTTGCATATGGGTTAAGCTCAAAATTCTTTAATGTTGGTGATAATAATCGTGACAAGACAAAAACACAACCGGCGTGCACTCCGTTTGTAAAATCTACTCAATCACCTAATCGATACAATTTCTTGCAACAAGTGGTACCACCAACCCTATTGTTAGGTCCAGATTTACTGGACTCGCTCCAGACTCGACTACTGGAGCCTTACTGAAGATCTGTCCAGAAACGTGTTCTACTGGACCTACTCCAGACTTGGAATCTGGAGTCCCTCTGAAGATTTGTCCAGAAATAATGGAAGACCAGTGAGCAAATACTTGTATAGGAAATCTGGAGTATTCTCCAGATTAGCTCACTGGACTTCACCCCAGTCCAGATCTACTCTACTGAAGACGTTCTCACTGAAGTCAAAGACTGAAGTCAGAATAAAGAAGACTGACAAATGGCGGAGTCCACTGGAAGTCTTACCAGATCTGTACACTGGAGGATTGTCAGTGTTCTAGACCTTACAAGTCTGAACACTGATATCGAGGAATTGACTTTTGCCTTTACACACTTTCCAAAGAACAATCCACTTGTTCTTTACCAAAGTTTATACGTGTGTAAAGGTGGTTGGTTAAAAGAATAAAATTATATCAATATGACTTTATCCTTGTACCATTAACCAATGCATTTAATGTTCTTGTCGGATCATTAAATGCATGCAACCACATTTGTACGGCACAAAATTCACTGGTGAATTTTGTTGCCCATAAATACAAAGTCATTTCTTTGAGAAAATACTTTTAAGCATACATTTTGCATTAGAGTGAATTTGTCTAAATACTCTCGATCTTAAACAGGGATACTTCACAACTTTAAGTATCTCGATCCAAAAGAGTTATTTGACAAATATAGATCATTTGTAATTCATAGGTTGTTAGGATACATACTTATTTGTATTATCTTGATTCCGCACAACCTTGTATTTTATTTAACATCATAAATAAAATACACCTTGAAAAATACATAATGTTCCACTTTACTTGTTTATTGCTTTAAGTCGTGTATTACTTTATTTATATACTTGCATTTATATTTAAGTAATACTAGTCCATTCTAGTGATTATTAGACTTGTTGTATTTTACACTTTCTAGGTTAACCATCGTATTGAGGGACTCACATTTGGTATCAGAGCAGAAGGCTAAACATTGCCTAGATCTGCTTCTTTGATGGCCACCCCAGAAAATACACAAGGAAGTTTTAATTTTGGTCCCGATCCTAATGTTAATGTTAATGATCAAAATAATGAACCACCTATTGTTAATAACACTAATCCACCACCTCCTCCTCTACTCCTGCTTCTCCACACGTGCATGTGCACTATTCAAACAATCATGTTCCTAAATTCAGTGGGAACAGTGATGAGTTTGGTACGTGGAAGGCTAGGATGGTATTACATATCACTGGTATTGAGAGGAACATGATGAAAATCTTAAATGAAGGTCCTTATGTCCCTACATCACCTCTCAATCCCCTTCTTGATCCTTCTGGATCTAGAAGAGGAAGGGAAAAGAGGGAGGAACATTGGTCTGAAGAGGAGAGGAGACTGGTGAATCTAGACACCCTTCTCAAAAACATGATCCTCGGGGCCGTTCCAGAAACCCTAATTCCCACACTAGTTCTTTTTCCTAGTGCTAAAACCATGTGGGATGAACTTTTAAACTAGCATGAAGGAGGAGATGACACCATTGTCACCAGAAAGGTCTCCTTAAACAAGAGGTATGAGTCATTTTTTGCTCAGCCTAATGAGTCTCTCACTGGTACTTACACCAGATTTATGAGTATCATAAACCAGTTGAGGAGGTCTTGGGGTTGAGAAGGACAAGGATATACTTCTGGAAAAATTTTGTGATATTCTGCCCACCAAATGGTCTCACATGATCCTGGTCTTACGACAAGGTAAAACTCTGCACACACACACACTCTCAACTTTATATGGAGCTTTCAGGTACACTTAAGAAAATCAAGCTCAGAGAGTGGTGGCAGAACAAGATGCTTTTAACCATGCCTCCAGTAGTCCTAATGTGGTTAGTCATACTGAACCACAAAGTACAGCACTGATATCTTCTGAGAATGTATTTTCTATGAAGAAGATGGTGTCTGAACTCATGGATTCTAGAGAGTCCAGTCAAATCTCTCCAGACTGTTGTGATGAAACTGAAGATGATGACCTTATTGCAATGATTGCTAAAACGTTTAACCGTTCCAAAGCAAGAGCAAATAGGCCATCTGGACAATTTGCATCCAGTTCTTCAACTGATAAGACCAATTTGACATGCTTTAAGTGTGGCAAAAAGGGTCCAGCCAGTTTGTATCCAAGCCTGGTCCATTTTCTTCAAATAATAAGCCTGATGATAGCTATAAATTGAAATATAAAAAGCTTAAGGCCCATATTGCTCTCATGGCACAACAAATGGAAAACAATAATAAGTGCATGATCGCAACAACTGAAGAGAAGTGGGTTCCTTCTGATGAATCATCTGCTGATGAAGAAGAAGAAAGAGATTGCTGTTACATGGCTCTGGCAGACGAAGAGCACCTGGTGAAGGAAGATGTCACATCTGGACGATGGGTGGATATTGTTATTAAAAAGGTTAGTGATTATGATACTGCAACTGACCAAGAATTAAAACTGGACATAGCTGAAGCTCTTAATTCTGATTTGATATTTGTAGAAACTGTTAGATCTGATTGTGTAAATGGTCTAGAAACAGATTTTTCTGAAATAACTGTCTTAAAATCAAAATTGAAAGAACTTCAAGACATTGAACTGGCATTTCAAGCCTAGGTTCTGGTAACTGAACAATTGATTCAAGAAAAACAAGATCTTGAAATCATTTTAGAGAAAGAAAAACTGGTGATTAAATCATGGCTAGAAACCAGAAAGCCATATGATGCTGGAGTAAATCAATTTCCTGCTCAAAAACGTGCATATTTAGATGGAAATACTCATGTAGCATCATTAATGCCAGTAATCGATCGATTACCAGAGGGGTTCAGGCCCACCACTGTTTATGATGAGCCTGTAACTCCCAAGGCCAATATTTTCCCAGTTCAATCCCTAGAGGTTAAGACTGGAGCATTCCAGATGACTGCTCCAGTTAAAGAGGTTTATCGGAATAAACCTTTGCCTCAGACCAATCCCCTACCTAAGCCTAGGACTGGAAAGGCTAAGGTATCATCTGATGAAAATGTTTTGTCCAGGTTAGAGAGCCAGATTCAAATACTGACTCGTCAATTTCAAAGTTTTAATGCAAGATTAAACTTTATTGAGGGTACTTCATCTGGCCCTAGACAAAATACAAAACCTTTTGCAAAGAAAGTTAAATCTATTTCTCCAGTTGAGAAAAAGAAAAAGGTTTCAAAACTATCAACCCAGTGGTCTTTTCAACTAAGACCACTGTTGAAGAAAGTGAACTAAACCAGATTGCCCAGGGACCTATAAGGGAGGGTCCAGCGAACCCATCAGTCGATGGGTTCCCAAATCTAACTGATAATATCTGGTGTGTGTGCAGGGCGATCGAAAGAAATATATCTGGTATCTTGACAGTGCTGCTAGCAGGACGATGACCGGATGTAAGACCCTGCTGGAGGAGTTCACCATTTCTGATGGACCCTCCATTACTTTTGGAAATGATGGTTGTGGAAAGACTGAGGGATACGGTGTTCTGAACAATGGACAAGTCAAGTTCAGACGTGTTGCGTTTGTGAATGGTTTGAAATATAACCTGATCAGTGTAAGCCAACTGTGTGATGATGGCTATCAAGTTCTATTCAATATTGCTCAGGGTATCGTATTCAACAAGGACTGGAAGGTAGTGTTGATTGCTCCCAGAAAAGGGAATGTGTACGTAATGGATATGGAAAGCTCTTCTTCAGAGCAGTGTTTCTATACTCAAGCTGATGAAGACACAAACTGGTTATGGCACAAAAGGTTATCCCATTTAAATTTCAAGAATATTAATAAGTTGTCCAGAAAACAACTTGCAGATGGGATACCTTCAGTTTCCTTCAAAAAGGAAAGGCCATGCCCAGGATGTGAGATGGGTAAGCAGAAACGTACCAGTTTCAAGACCATACAGAATTTCAGCATATCTGAACCTCTTCATATGCTTCATATGGACCTCTTTGGTCCAGTGAATGTTCAGACTCGTGCTGGTAAAAGATACACCCTGGTGATCGTAGATGAATTCTCCAGATATTGTTGGGTGATCTTTCTGAGGTCTAAAAGTGAAGCTGTTGCTGAAATCATCAGTCTTATCAAGCAAATTGAGCTCAAGTACAGTCGAAAAGTGTGTCAGGTAAGAAGTGACAATGGAACAGAATTCCAGAATGCAACTCTGGAGTCATTCTGTACTGACACTGGCATCTCCCAGAATTTCTCATCAGCCCGCTCTCCAGAACAGAATGGAGTGGTGGAAAGGAAGAATCGAACGCTGATAGAAGTTGCCAGGAGTATGCTTGCTGAATCTGGTCTGTCTACCAGTTTCTGGGCTGAAGCAATTGCTACTGCTTGCCACACCCAGAACCGGTCAGTGTATGTGAAGTGACACAAAAAGACAGCCTATGAAGTCTTAAGAAATAGAAAACCAAATATTGGTTATTTTCATGTTTTTGGATGTCCAGTTTACATCCTGAACGACTCCAGTCAGTTAGGCAAATTTGATGCCAAAGTTGATGAAGGGTAATTCTTAGGCTATTCAGCCATTCGCAAGGCCTTCAGAGTCTACAACAAGAGACCGGAGAGAAGGTCCATGAGTCAATTCATGTCACATTTGATGAATCAAATGCTGCAATCAACAAGAAGCCAGCCCTTGACACTCCCCCAGTAACTCCAATTGTTTTTGTGAATCTGATCCTATCAACTACAATAAAGAAGATTCAGAAGACACAGTTTCCAATCATCCTGATCTGGAACCTGTTCAGAAAAAGAAACGCTCCAGTGGTACTCCATTCTATCCTTCTATTATTTTCAAACTACCCTCTGAAATTAATATTGGATCAGATGTTCGTACTGCTCCCCCAGTATCAGTGTCAGTTGAGAATATACCAGAAATGTCTTCTTATGAAGAATTCCAAACTGAACCAGTACTTCAAGAAATGCCTTTAAATGAAGAATTTCATGATGCAAATCGTGATTTAAATGACTCAGATGAAGATGCTGAAGTAGTCTGGCAAGATCCTCCTCCTGAAGCAACTCCAGAGGAGACTCAACTGAATTCTTGCACTGATATTGTTGTCAGTAACAATCCTGGTCAGTACTCCAGATGGACAAAAGCTCATCCTATTGATCAGATCATAGGTGACTCCAGTAGAGGAGTTCAGGCCAGAAGAGCCTCCAGTAATCAATGCTTATATGTTAGTTTTCTATCATTGATGGAACCAAAGAAGATTGACGAGGCTATGGAAGATCCAAGCTGGGTGACTGCTATGCAAGAAGAGCTTCACCAGTTTGAAAGGAACAAGGTCTGGTATCTGGTTCCTTTCCCAGTTGGAAAGAAAGAACCAATTGGAACAAGATGGGTCTTCAGGAACAAGGTAGATGAAGATGGCCACATAATCAGAAACAAGGTCAGACTGGTAGCACAAGGCTACTGCCAGTCAGATGTCGATTTTGATGAATCATTTGCTCCAGTGGCTAGACTTGAAGCGATCAGAATATTCTTAGCATTCGCTGCTTATCATCAGTTCAAAGTCTACCAGATGGATGTAAAGAGTGCTTTCTTGAATGGAAAGCTTGAAGAAGAAGTTTATGTCAGACAACCACCAGGTTTCGTTGATGAAAAGCATCCACATTGGGTATATCGTCTGGACAAAGCGCTTTATGGCCTCAAACAAGCCCCACGTGCCTGGTATGACACTCTGACTAAACATTTATTGAAAAATGGTTTCAAAAGAGGTGCAATTGACAATACCTTATTTATTCTTCATGAAAAAGGTAATCTGTTAATGGTACAAATTTATGTTGATGATATTATTTTTGGGTCTACTGATGAAAACATGTGCAAGAAATTTTCGAAAATAATGTCAACTGAATATGAAATGAGTTTGATGGGTGAATTAACATATTTTCTTGGACTCCAGATTAAACAAAACAAAGATGGCATTTTTATTAATCAGGAAAAATATGTTAGAAATCTTTTAAAGAAATTTGATATGAACTCTTCACCATCTAAACCAACTCCAATTTCTGCACCACTGACACTGGACTCCGATCCAGATGGAAAACCAGTGAATACCACTGTCTATAGAGGCATGGTTGGTTCACTGATGTATTTAACTGCCAGTAGACCAGATATTATGTTTTCAACATGTTTATGTGCCAGATTTCAGTCTAATCCAAAGGAATCTCATATGCTTGCTGTAAAGCGCATACTGAAGTACCTCAAGGGTGTTCCCAGTTTGGGTCTTTGGTATCCCAAAGGCTCAGGCATGGATCTAATGGGTTATTCAGATTCAGATCATGCAGGTTGTAAGATAGACAGGAAATCCACTACTGTTGGATGTCATTTCCTTGGTGGCAAACTGGTCAGCTGGACCAGTAAGAAGCAAACTTCAGTTTCATTGTCCACTGCTGAAGCTGAATACGTATCTGCAGCCAGTTGTTGTGCTCAGATACTCTGGATGAAGAACCAGTTGCTTGATTATGGTATTAAGTATTCAAAGACCCCAATCTTTTGTGATAATACCAGTGCCATTGCTATCTCAAACAATCCAGTCATGCACTCCAAAACGAAGCACGTTGATCTCAGGTATCATTTTATCCGTGATCATATTATGAAAAACAACATTGAACTCCATTTTATTTCCACTGACAAACAACTCGCTGACATTTTTACTAAACCTCTGGATGTCAAAACTTTTGAATATCTTGTTGGTGAGTTGGGAATGTTAAACCCTTAAATCTGGAACCTTGGTATTGAACGCCATTGTGTACTACTGAGGATCTTTGATTTAAAGATTTATAAATTTATAACTGCTCAGATATTGAACGCCATTGTGTACTATCTTTGCATTTATAGATTTCTGAATCAACATTCCAGGGGGAAAGACTTGAAAGATATTTTTGCTCTTAAAAATGTTTTAAGTTCAGGGAGAATTTATTAATTTATTTTCTCACTGGACAAATTATTCAGAAAATATTACTGGTACTTTGTAAATGTGTCCCTCTCACTGGTAATTGGACAGGTTGAAGTGCGTGTTTGAGGTGACTTTTGTCTCCTTGTAAATATGTCCCTCTCATTTGTCTGTATTAGTTGACGTGCATGTTTGAGGTCACCAGTCTCTTTCAAATGGTTTTCAATGGTACTTTACTGGAGTGTCCCTCCAGTGTACCATCAGTGCATGCTTCACTGGACTAATCCACCAGTGATACTGGAGTGTCCAGTCAACCTCTAGATGCACTGAAATGGGTCATAATATTTTTAAATACTTGGTCATTGTGCGTGCCACGTAAGCAAACTTTTTAAAGATATTTATCTTATAATCCTACGTGGCATGTAAATTTTTCAACGTAATGATGGTATTTTTACCTTGGGAAGTCAAAAAGAGCAACTTGATACTGTTTGTGGGCTGTAAACCGTCACACATTTATGTGTGATGTGATGTAATTAATGCGGATCTCAGAACCCGATCAAAATTTTATTTGATAATTTCAAATTAAACCGTTTGAGTTCCACATTCTCTCTCCTATAAATACCCACTTTTAATTTCATTTGCATTTACTTCGAACATATTTACTCCCAAATCTTTCAAATTCCTTCATTTACTTCTTCATTCAATTTCCAATCATATTTATCTCTCTTATTTACTCCATTTCCATTCAATTATTCATCAAATCTTCATCATAACCCTATATATTCAATTTCATCTTCATCTATTCATCATAAAATGGCACATAGACAATCCAAATCGCTTAAAAATCTACTCGCCGCTGAATATGCTCCTTCTGAAAATGTTGACAGGGCACCTCATATCACATTAGAGGAAAACACAATAAGAATAAACATGAATAACTGGATGGCCAGACTTTCACTTTCCAGTGTTCATGATGCCCAATCTGTTATTGGGAGATTAAACACATTTTTTCTCTCTTGTCCATTATATGGTGCGTTGACATTAAATCCAGGAAGGATGTACCATGATTACCTTTGTGAATTCTGGTACACTGCCCAATATGATGATACAACTTCATCAATCACTTATACTCTCAAGGGAGGTACCAGATCCTTGGGTTTCACTGCTAGTCTACTCAGGTCTGTTCTACAGTTGAATTATTTTGAACAGAATGAGTTGCCCATTGAACTTCCCTCTGGTATCAATACAAGGGAAGTGTGCAGACTGATGGGGCACACAGATATTATGGATGAGCATGGCCAGCTATCCAAGAAGGGAACAATCTACATGAGCAAACTGACAGACTCATGGAGATTTTTCTTCACGCACATTGTTGAATGTCTGGGAGGCAGTTCTGGAGGGTTAGACCAGATAAATCAAACTCATCTCCAGATTGCCTACTGCCTCTGGTTTGGACTAAGAGTGGATTTCACTCAGATCCTTTTTGATGATCTGGTAGAGCGTCTTAGAGTGAAAGGAAGAAAAGCTTTTGTTCCTTATATCCGTTTTCTTTCACTGATGTTTAAAAGAGCTCTTGGAGACCAGTATGATTATGAAACTACTCACTTTTCTGTGAGTGAGTATATGAGGGATCTGACCAACCTCATATCTCCACTGAATGAGGTAGATATTCCTCAGTCCATGCTCTCCTTTCAAAGAGAAGAAGTTGAAATGGCTCCAGGTAGAGGTCAAGCTGTTGAAGGACCCTCTGGTGACCAAGATGTACAGATCATAGAAGCTGTACAACCTATTAGACAAGTGGCTCCTGAAGGTCAAGGACCAGAAAATGTTGAACCTTCCAGACGACCTAGAACTAACAGGCGTCTGATGAGAGCTGGACTTCAGGTGAATCCTGAAAGACATCCTGGTGATGTAATGAATCTGGATGGGTCTCCGATTTTTGAACCTGAAGAGAATGTTGAGCAAGAAAATGTGGCCCAGATTATTGAGCAGGTTGTTGAGCAAGTCGAACAAGATGTTCAGACTGATGAACATGTATCTGGTGAGCAAGAGGCTCAAATCGACTTGAATGTAGAGGCTGGTGAACAAGTTAGTGAACAGGCTGGTGAACAGACTAGTGATCAGACAGTTGGGATGACTCCAGATTGGGATGATGTAGATTCCCCAATGTCTGAAGGTTTTGATGTAAACATGAATTTCCTGGGTGATGAAGAAGAAAATATTGACACATCTGCTATTGCTTCAGTCACCCAACCAATTATATCTGCTGAAATGCCACCACCACCACCAGAATCAAATGACCACCTCCACCAGAATCAAACATGCCACCACCACCACCACCTTCAATTCCAAAAAATACTCAATACTTCACTCCTGCAACCACTCAAACTTCACAATCTCAACCTCCACCACTTCAAACTCCAGTCAACATATCTGAACCTCGTGCGCTAGACTCAATAGTTGTAACATCTGTAGCTGCAACTGAAGAGGACTGGGCACAAGTACCTCTTATGACCAGATTGCCTTTCAATCTTGAACCTCCCAGTGGTCTCTCCACTTCATCTTCTGCCGAGGTCCAAGGCCTTTTAAGTAAGGTGGCGGACCTGGAGAGATCACTCCAGACTTCATCGCAGGTTATTTCAGACTTTAAATCTTTATTATCAAATAACCTTGCATCTGAGATGAATTTGTTTGCTGGGAATGAGAAGCTTGTTTTTGAGAAGCTTGATGAACTGGTACTGGCCACAAACAACAATACTGAAAATTTCAAAGTGGCAGTCCAGGGATTGGAGACAAGGCTGGTGAACTCTGTTCAGACTGCAGTGTAAGGTGAACTTGTTCAACCACTGGCAGGTCTGAAAGAAGAGGTTCAGAAGTTGGTTACCAGGATAAGTTCTCTGGAGAGTAGGTCCACACTTGATCAGGATGCTGTTGTTAGTACGATTAGTGATGAATGCACAAAGAAGTTCAGAATCAGTATGCTGAAAGAATTATCTGAAGAAATTTTTGAGACTGTTCTTCGAACTCTTCAAGATGGGCTGTTACCCCAAGTGGAGAGGTTGATGGAAGAAAAATTGCCAAAGCACTTTCCTAAAGAAGTTGAAACTGTTAAAAAGGAAGTGCAGGCACTTAAGAAAGTTGTGACTGATACAACTCCAGTGGCAGGAAGAACTTTTGGTGCACTGGACAGACATATGCTAGAACAATTATGGAATGATCTCAAGTCCAGAACTGGTGATCATTCCAAGGGGGAAAAGTCGTCTGGTGACCAAAAACAAGTGACACTGAAGCATTTGGCACAAAGAGCATTTGGCACTGAAGCCACTATGCTGTCTGAAGAAGCTGTTGGTACTGAAGCCAGTGAGCCCCAGTTTGAATCCTTCCCAGATATACTAACTACTCTGAAGTCTGTTAAAGGAAAAGCACAAATGGTATCTGGTGAAGAAGAACAAACTGCTGAAGAATCATCAGAGTATCCTACTGCTGATGATGAAACCTCTAAAAAGCTTGAACAAGAATGCATAATGATTGAAATCTTCAAAAGAAATCAAAAAGATGAACTGCTGGCCCATCAAAGGGAGATGGCATCTATGGGGACTCTGGACTCTTACAATGCTGGAAGGTTAGGCATAAATATTGATGTGTATAAAAAGATGAAGGAAGACCCAGAGTTCATCAATGTCTGAATGCATTGAATGATGTTCATGTACGCTCCTTTTACGCCGAAGAAGAACAAATCTATGATTCAATAATTTATGGCGTTAGTGTACCAGAACTCATCAGGCAGAGGAAGGAGGAACTGGTGATGCTCCAGAAGAAGATAAGGAAAAACGCTAGTGCTCTGGAGATAGAGTACAGAAAGAAACTGACTGGCTTACCAAAACTGACTGCCAAACAGATCAAAGCAATTAAAGATACTGATGTAAGCACATTCATTCCCCTAGACACTTCTCGAAAAATCAATCGTCAACAACTCCAGTCTGCTGTAGAACAAAAGAGAGTGTCAAAGGAAACTGAAGCATTGATCCAGACAGCCAAATTAAAAGACAAGTATAATGAAATGATGAATTTCAGGGCTGATGCTAGAAGGATCACTGGTGTTGAGATCAAATTAGCTGAAAATCATGAAGGCATGTCCAGGTTTGAAGTAAAGTTGACCAGGGAGGGTAACTTTACTGATGAAAGAAAAAGTACTTCAGTCCAGGCGTTTGGATGGAGTGAACTGAAAGAGATTGCTTTAACGTTCAGGGGGAAGACAAATGTGTCGACTGATGTTAAAGCATTTCTAAAGAGGATTGAGAAGGTATGGAGAAGAAAGCAACAGATGGAAGTTGCAATGGGCATGAAATCGCCAGAATCAGTACCATCTTCTCCATCACCAAAGAGAAAGGCTTCTGAAGATGCTCCAGGACAGACATCGAAAAGAAGGGCCTGACTCTTGTATCATTTACTTATTGTAATTTATTGTTTAATGAAAATTGTAACTATTTATCAGTTGATGTATGTAATATTAGTTGCAATTTTTAATTCATAAAAGTAAATGATCAGATTTAGTCTAAGTTAGAACTTAAAAAGATGAAACTGAAAACACTCATGATCTATAAAGTGTTTTCCAGTAACTTAGATTTTTTAGACAAATCAAAACTTGTGTTTTTCAAACATACAAAATTGTATAGATTTAAGCTTGAAAACACTTGCATTATTTCTAAACAAATAGGGGAATTTGTTAGGTCCAGATTTACTGGACTCACTCCAGACTCGACTACTGGAGCCTTACTGAAGATCTGTCCAGAAACGTGTTCTCTACTGGACCTACTCCAGACTTGGAATCTGGAGTCCCTCTGAGATTTGTCCAGAAATAATGGAAGACCAGTGAGCAAATACTTGTATAGGAAATCTGGAGTATTCTCCAGATTAGCTCACTGGACTTCACCCCAGTCCAGATCTACTCTCACGATCGCGCCGCGACCTCTCCAAGTCGCTCGCGCCGCGACTACCTTTCTCGCGCCCCGCGAGAAAATCCTCTGACCTTGTCACCTCCAACATCGCGCCGCGATCCTGCTTCCTCGCGCCGCGATCCACCCCAGCTACTCGTGCCACGAGTTCCTTTCTCGCGCCCCGCGAGAAAATCTTCTGATCAAGATGTCGCTAAACTCGCGCCGCGACCCAGGAGCCTCGCGCCGCGATTTCCCCAATTCTCTCGCGCCGCGACCTTTTTTCTCGCGTCCCGCGAGATTTTTCTCTGACCATGATGCTGCCAAAATCGCGCCGCGAGCTTCCCTGAATCTTTGATTTCGGACTTCTCAACACACAATTTCGCCTATCGGTTCGACCTGGATGACCTATCACCTGTACATCTCAACAAAAACACAAAATAGAAAGGAAAGTACTGAAACAATAAAAACAATGAAAACACACGGGTTGCCTCCCGAGAAGCGCTTAATTTATTAACGAGTCATTAGCTTGACTCGATCAAACCTCAAAGATTTACCAAGTTGGGGCCTTTAACCCCCCTCCCCACACTTAAGTTGTTGGGAGTTCCATCCTTAATAGGTGGGAAGCAATCGTCTTTCATCTTCGTCCGAATCCAATCATTTTGCTCTACCAAAAGCATCCACCTCCAACATCAACTCCTCTTTCTCTTTGGTTGACAAATTCGAACATAGTTCTTTTGACAACTTCACATTGCAATGAGAAACCGCGGACTTGACACGATCATACAATTTACGGATCTTGGCACTTCGGCTACTTGTCGGTCGGGAATTAATCACTAGTGTTATCTTCCCCTCATTTCCCTTTTTCTCCACTTCATCTTCCGACCATTCATCATTCTGAGAATCACTAGAACTAACACAAACAGTCTCGATAGAATTAACAACGTTAGGTGAAGAAAAAGAAGTAGTGTTCAAGAATTCTACCGATTCATCCCCCGTTCTTAATGTAAGCTTACCACGACCGACCTCAATGGTAGCATCGGCCGTAGCAAGAAATGGTCTTCCTAGAATAAGGGGTACGTTTAATGCTTCACCCACATCAATAATGATAAAATCCACCGGAAAGACCAAACCACCCACCTTGACCAACACGTCTTCTAAAATACCCATAGGTCTTATAACGGATTTATCGGCCAATTGAATTTTCATGTTGATGGGTTTAGGTTTTCCTAAGTTCAGTTTAGCATAGATAGATGAAGGCATTAAATCAATACTAGCACCTGAATCGGTCAATGCCTTACTCACAGTCACATCACCAATCTTGCAAGAAACAGTAAAACTACCTGGATCCTTACGCTTTTCGGGTAGCTTACCCGACACTGCCGCCGAGCAAACATTTTCCAAAATTTTGGTCTCCACCTCAGCCAACTTTTTCTTGTTCATCAAAATTTGCTTCAAGCATTTTGCATATCCTGGCATCTGCACGATTGCATCTAAAAACGGAATATTGATATGCAACTTCCTTAGATCACTTACAAATTTATCCATTCACTCCTTCATCCTTTCCTTCATCAATCTCTGTGGAAAAGGAATCTTCGGTTGGTAGGGTTTCAACACGGGTTCCTTGATCGGTGTGGCTTTAGGAACCGAGGTGCTCTCCATCGGTGGTGACTCCAACTCTAGTTCGTCATCCAATCTTTCATCAAATTGCTCAACCTGTGGAGAAACGTTAGAAGCACAAGAATTATCACTAGGAGGAACAATTACCTTGCCGGACCGCGTAGTTATGGCATTGACGGTTTCGTTCCGGTGTTGAGGTCCTTTGTATTTGTCATCCCCATTCCTCCATGAGCCTTTGTCTTGATTCGGGTTCTGTTGGGTATTGCTTGGAAGTGTACCCGGTTGCCTTTGTTGAGTGCCCATTCTATCAATTCTCTTTTCCAAGTTGGAGATCAAAGCATGGGTGTTGTGATTGTTTATATCAATCTTGTCATGCAAGCCCTCGATCTTGTCATTCAAAAGCTTAGAATAATTCTCCATCGAAATATTCCTTTTCTCTTGGGCCTCCTCTCGTTTGTCTTGTTTGTCAAGGAACTTGGACATCATGGCCATGAGAGGTGATCCTTCACCCTCGTCTTCTTCTCGCCTTGGAGGTGAAGATGGTGCTTGTTGTTGTTGAGGTGCTCCATGATAATCATCCTTTTGCCACCTATTATGAAAATTTCCACCACGATTGTTAGAATAAAAATTAGAAGAGTTAGAAGGGTTACCTTGATGTCGGCCTTGGAAATTGCCACCCCGTTGAAAAAGAGGTTGATATTGGCCTTGACGTTGGTTTTGAACGAAATTTACATCTTCATTAACTACCGACTCACACTCATCGGGATGGTGTGGTCCGCCACAATTAGTACAACCCCCGGCCATAATCTTCACATCACGCTCAAGTCCACCAAAATTATTCTCCACCATTGAGAACCTTTCGTCCATTCGGTTTGAAAGTGCCCGAATTTCAGAAATCACCTCGGATGTTTCCCCTTCATCAACCCTAGCCACTACCTTACGTGACCTCCTATCTCTATTTGAAGTCCTAGAAACTTGAGCTTTTGCCATATCTTCAAACATTTTCCAAAGCTCACTCGAGGTTTTGTAACTAATGCTACCTCCACACGTCATTACCATTTTCTCATAGCTCTCCCTATTCATCCCATCCATGAATATCCCCACAATCTCGGTGTCACTCACCCCATGCCCGGGACATTCCCACAATAGATCTTTCATTCTTAACCAAGCTTCAACAATAGACTCATCCTCATCTTGCCTAAAAGATCTAATTACAAGTATGAGCTCTCTCTCCCGATTAGCGGGGAAGAACCTCTCAATCAACGCTTCCCTAACCGCACCCCAAGTAGTCAAACTATCCGGTGCAAAACCTTTCAACCATTTGTGAGCCTCTCCCGTGAGAGACATGGGAAAAAGCTTCATCTTAACGTTGTTGGCCTGATTTCCCCATAATTGAATAGATTACAAATCATCTCGAACTTGTCAAGATGCTCATGAGGGTCTCTTTTGTGCCTTCCGTCAAAGCACAAATCTTTAACCATTTGCAAGTGATTGCCTTTCACCGTGAAGGTGTCAATTTCGGGTGCACGAATGGCCGATTGGCGAGAAGTTGGTATAGTTCGAGGAAGGTCCTCGATCTTCATGTTGAAGAGATCGGGTGGGTTTTGTTGCCCGGCCATGTTAACGGTTGTTTTCGGTGACTCGGGTGGAGTAGGTGTTTTATCGGAAAGTGGTTCTTCTTTTTCGGAATGGTAACCCCACTCGTTACTTCCTGACTCGTAATAAGTCTCGTGAAGTATGTGGTCGGATTTGGGTCTAGGGGTGGTGTCTATGAAAAATGGGTCGGAAGTTGATGGTTGTGATGTTTGTGTTTGGTGCGCTTTTTGAGTTTTTCAGGATTGGATGTGGCCTTCACTAATGGTCTCCCAGAAGTTCGAGTGTTTATCCACTACCTGGAAATATTCTGCAAACACATCAAAACAAACAAACCTTAATAGCACCTGGGGTACAATTAAAGCAAAATAAAATGAAATAAAGCAAGTAACTTCTCCGTGCAAAGCACGAAAAAGGATCGATTCACAGAATCTCAACCAAAAGTACTAAAAATCAATCCCCGGCAGCGGCGCCAAAAACTTAATGTGTGAAATCTAGTTTATAATTTATAACAAGATCTACCGCTAACTGACTACAACACACTTACGGGCAGTGTACCCGTTCGTATGTAATATAGCTAACTGGCAAGACCAGGATCGAACACAAGGACTGATTGTTGTACTAAAGGCTGTTAAAATGTAAATCAAGAGAAAGTTTGGTTTGTGACCGAATTGTCACTTTGCGTTTCTGAAAGCTATGTAATTAACAAGTAAATTAAAGTACTCAACCGACGTCAATCGAGAGCACACGAAAATAGTTGGAGTTGTAACAAATAATTAAAAAGCCATCTATGTCGAATCCGCTACACAAAAAGTCTAGGTTGCATATGGGTTAAGCTCAAAATTCTTTAATGTTGGTGATAATAATCGTGACAAGACAAAAACACAACCGGCGTGCACTCCGTTTGTAAAATCTACTCAATCACCTAATCGATACAATTTCTTGCAACAAGTGGTACCACCAACCCTATTACAATTTCTCGAACTAACTAGTTTGTTTGATTATTTAAATAACAATTTTTATCCTTGTGAAAGAAACGTGGTACCACCAACCGTTAAATCCACTTAACAAAGTAATTTCTATTAGACTTGTATTCTTTACTATCATACCATGACCTAGCAAGAGTTATTCATAGACAAACAACTAAAATAATACTTGCATTCAACTAGTACCACTATCGAAGAACACAAATATCACCAAGAACACAAGTTTAAGTAGAAGAAATCACTTCATTAAGATCTTGACAAAATGTTAAGTAAAACCAACTTGAATTCAAAATATTATGCAACCATAACTAATTGTTTCACTTCATCTTCATAGATGTATAGGGATTTAGCTACTCATAATGAAAATAACTAGAGATTCAAATAAAAAGGAGAACATAATGTACCAAATATGAAGCAGTAATCCAAATCGAGATTACAACCGAGATACAATCACTAATCAAGAACCAAAATTAATCTTCAAGTCTTCAAACGATGTTGGAGTAGTGAAAAACCTTGAAAAAACCTAAAAATCGTCTGGAAGAAAAGTTTGTAGGCTGTGGTATCCAAAGTTAGGTTTAGGGTTAAAATGGATGTTGGTATTTATACCCAGGAGAAGGAAAAAGCTGTTTGTCAGACACGGGTCGCGCCGCGACCTCCCTAGCTCGCGTCGCGAGTTAACTTGACATCGAACAGAAGATTTCAGACCAAAAACTCGCGCCGCGAGAATTCTTTCTCGCGCCGCGAGGTTACTTGTGAACGGTGAACGGGCTGGCGACTGGATTGGGTGAACGGGCTCGCGACGCGAGCCACCTTTTCTCGCGCCGCGAGATGTGACTGGTCGCGCAGTTTCAGTTTCGTTATCAACCATTCTTCATCCGTTAGCGCATATGGACGATCGTTAAGCTATTTTCTACCATTTGTGAGCCTTGTACCTGCTGTAATCCTGAAACCACTAGCAAATGCCATAAAGCACCACAAAACATGTATAAACAGCTATAAATCGTGTACAAAACGTCCAAATAAGATGTGAGAAATATGTATATATCGAGACACATCAGGTGGCTCCCAATATGTTGTGTTTTGTTTTGGATCATTTTAATGCTTGCAGGTTTAATTCTTTTGAAACTCCATTTGTCAAAGAGTAAGTCAAACTGACTTACGTAGATGGAAGCTTCAAGACTTTGTGTTTTTCATTGTTTTATTGTAATGTCCCAAGTTTTATATGGTAATATTTTAGAAAGTTATATTATAAAGTTATTAGGTATGACTAAAAGTGTTTCATTATAAGAGTTCGAAAGAGGAGTGAAATATTGAATAAATTTTGGGAATAAATTGTAACTAATGGTATAAAATACATGTAATTTAATTAAACTTCTTAATTATCAATAAAAGTCCACACACCTCTCTCTTAGGGATGGCAATGGGGCGGGTATTGTCGGGGATCTCAATCCTCATCCCCGTACCTGGTTTTCACTTGTAATCCTCGTCCCCATCCCCGTTGGGGAATTAAATTACATCCCCATACCCTTCCTCATCGGGTATCGGGGATCCCCATCGGGTATCGGGGACACCTCTTTTGAATGAACAAAAATTTATCATAGTAGAAGATAATGTAGGAGAATGTGTATTTCGACATTTCTTTCTATGTATAAACTAATATATATGTTAAGTAAATGATTAATAAAGTATAACACATAAAAAGTATTAAACAAAAACTTTATACTTAAAAATGATTTTATATATAGAAAAAACTTAAAGCGATTCTAATAAATATATATAGTGTTTTCGGGTTCGGGTATGGGGATCGGGGATTTAGACGGTTTCCCATCCGTCCCATCCCCATCGGGGAATGGAATTTCATCCTCATACCCGTCCCCATCCCCAGTCCACTCGGGAATTCCCGGTCAAATCGGGTGCGGGTATCGGATTTCCCATCGGGTACGGATATTTTTTATTATGTGGCAATTATGTTTATTTGACACTTATGATTTTTGCTTAGGTGTCATTTTATGCCTATTTTATGTTTTTTTTTTTTTTTCTTTTTTTTGTAACATTATTTGATTTAATATATGTCATGTGTGTTGCCATGTTGTAATTATTTATTAATTATTAATTACTTTTGGAAAATAAAATCTCAACCATTTATTTAAATTTAAATTTTTTTATATGTCATGTGTGTTGTCATGTTGTAATTATTTATTAACTATCAATTACTTTGGGAAAATAAAATTTCAACCATTTACTTAAATTTAAATTTTTTAATTATATAACTAAGAGAAGATAAATTTGCTCTTAATTGACATGTAGAGTTAATTGTCACATTAGATTTTTGATTAATTATCATTTTATCACAATATTTATTTTATTTTCATGTCATGTGTATAGTCATGTCATGCTTATTAGTCAAAGTCATAAGTTAATTAGTCAGATACTTTGTTAATAAATATCAATAAAAAATAAAAACCTATTTCATATAAACTTATTTTCACGTTATAAAGAAATTAATTTGATTTTTTCACATCAATATTTTGTTTAAAATATACCCTACAATTTAATAGCTAAATTATTTTGTCTTCTAAGTTTTATCTCATGCTTTATTGTCATTTAACAAGATTTTTTTTATTGATTTAGTATATTTTTTTTCTTTTTATGGCTATTAATTATTAATTACTTTTGTAAAATAAAATCTCAACCATTTATTTAAATTTAAATTTTTTTATATGTCATGTGTGTTGTCATGTTGTAATTATTTATTAACTATCAATTACTTTTGGAAAATAAAATTTCAACCATTTACTTAAATTTAAATTTTTTAATTATATAACTAAGAGAAGATAAATTTGCTCTTAATTGACATGTAGAGTTAATTGTCACATTAGATTTTTGATTAATTATCATTTTATCACAATATTTATTTTATTTTCATGTCATGTGTATAGTCATGTCATGCTTATTAGTCAAAGTCATAAGTTAATTAGTCAGATACTTTGTTAATAAATATCAATAAAAAATAAAAACCTATTTCATATAAACTTATTTTCACGTTATAAAGAAATTAATTTGATTTTTTCACATCAATATTTTGTTTAAAATATACCCTACAATTTAATAGCTAAATTATTTTGTCTTCTAAGTTTTATCTCATGCTTTATTGTCATTTAACAAGATTTTTTTTATTGATTTAGTATATTTTTTTTCTTTTTATGGCCTATTAAATTAATTATGAATATTTTGTAAAAATGAAATATTATACTTAGAATTGTTGTTTTATTCACGGACTCACTCTATTATTCATCATTCTTGCAAGAGTTAAGAATTAGAAATAATTAAAAATCTTGGTAAAAAATGAGATCATTGTCAATTATACAACTCAAGTTATTTTTTTTCTTTTATAAAGTATTAACAAATTTGTAATTTGTATGATTACTTTAAGGGTTTTATTAAATTTATTTCTTTTTTATTTAGCTATTTCTTTAATAATGAATTTACAAATTTAAAATCAATTTATCATTTCTTTCTATATAACTTAATTATGTGACATTCCTCTTCTTTTGCCATGTAAGATTTTTACTAGCGTTTTGTTGTTAAAACAAATTTTTCAAAGTTATATATGTAGTTATACGTGTAATATAAAATTCAAAAATTATAATTATTCTACTTTAATATTTCCTAATAGATTTATTACATTATAGTTTTTAATGATCTAAAAGTATTAAAAAAACATATATTATTATCCCTAATTATTATAAATTAGTATTATTATTATGGTCATCATCATTATTATCATTGCTTGTTCCTTGATCGAAACATTTCCTTGAAAATACCTTTTCTTTTTTTTTCCAATTTCTAAGACCGGCATCAAGTATACAGTATTTTTAGATTTGGGAACGTTAACGCTACAAACAAATTTTTAAAACAAGATTTGTTTTTTTAAGGCCATAAGTTAGAAATTTATTGAATTTAGAAAATCATGTTTGTGTATATATAATTCGTTTAGGTGTTTATTTTGATGATTACCTAATGAAGTATATTGACAAAGTTATTATTATTTAGAAACTCGAATGAGCATATATTAGCAAGAAAAAGGAGGGAAAATTTTATATTGTGATTATTAATGCAACGAAAGCTATCTTCAAATATTACTTTGGAAATCAGAAAAAAAGAAAATCAGTTTAATATACATAATCTATACCCTCTTATAATACAAACTAGAAATCTATTTTAAGAAATTTAAGCAATTTTTTCAATATCCCCATATTGCCCCTAATTCACACATTACCTCTAATTATATATTTCTAAACACAATCAGACAAACACAGTGGCGGATCCAGACATTTATAAAGTCGGGGGCTCATTTTTTTTCTCCTTTATCACTAAATTCTTTCAAAATTTATATAATCTATAAATTTTATATAACACTTATCAATGATAAATATAAAATTTGTCTTAAAAGTATTATGATATATTATTTATTAATTAGTTATAATTATTATAAATTAGTATTATTATTATGGTCATCATCATTATTATCATTGCTTGTTCCTTGATCGAAACATTTCCTTGAAAATACCTTTTCTTTTTTTTTCCAATTTCTAAGACCGGCATCAAGTATACAGTATTTTTAGATTTGGGAACGTTAACGCTACAAACAAATTTTTATAAACAAGATTTACAAACACAGAAGGTTATGACCATATATAATAAAACTAGCAAAAAATCATAATTTATAGAAACTTAACGATAAAGTTTATAGTTTAAAAGATATAAAACAAGTACACTCGTGTTATAGTTGACATTTGACTTCACCTTCGATTGAAGTTTTGCTTGCGGTTAAGATATCACACATCACGCAAGTTGATATATTATTTATTAATTAGTTATAATTATTATAAATTAGTATTATTATTATGGTCATCATCATTATTATCATTGCTTGTTCCTTGATCGAAACATTTCCTTGAAAATACCTTTTCTTTTTTTTTCCAATTTCTAAGACCGGCATCAAGTATACAGTATTTTTAGATTTGGGAACGTTAACGCTACAAACAAATTTTTATAAACAAGATTTACAAACACATGTGGCATTAATAAATACCAATAAAACAAGATTTGTTTTTTTAAGGCCATAAGTTAGAAATTTATTGAATTTAGAAAATCATGTTTGTGTATATATAATTCGTTTAGGTGTTTATTTTGATGATTACCTAATGAAGTATATTGACAAAGTTATTATTATTTAGAAACTCGAATGAGCATATATTAGCAAGAAAAAGGAGGGAAAATTTTATATTGTGATTATTAATGCAACGAAAGCTATCTTCAAATATTACTTTGGAAATCAGAAAAAAAGAAAATCAGTTTAATATACATAATCTATACCCTCTTATAATACAAACTAGAAATCTATTTTAAGAAATTTAAGCAATTTTTTCAATATCCCCATATTGCCCCTAATTCACACATTACCTCTAATTATATATTTCTAAACACAATCAGACAAACACAGTGGCGGATCCAGACATTTATAAAGTCGGGGGCTTTATTTTTCTCCTTTATCACTAAATTCATTCAAATTTTATATAATCTACACATGTAATATATCAACTTAATTAAAAAAGGGTCGGTATTGAGTTTTCTATGCTCAGAACGTGACGGAAAAAATATGTCTTATTAAGATTTTTAGACAAGCAGTACACCAATTTTAAGCGGTTATAATTAATCTAGTCATACTAGCCAACACATCCTTACGATAATTGTATTATTTAAAAAGAATTTACAAACTTCAGAAGGTTATGACCATATATAATAAAACTAGCAAAAAATCATAATTTATGAGATTGATAATATATACTCCTAATAGGAATACTATACATTTTATACTAATAAATAATCACCTTAAAAGTTTAGAGATTGTATTGAAACTTTAGCATATAAAAGGACTTAAAGTGACAAAAATATAAAGTTAGCCATCTTCTTCTAAAAAAAGAACCGGCAAATTATCACACTTACCACCACCATTTCAATCACCACCTACCACCACCATTTCAATCACGGTTCATTTCCACCAGCACCACAACTTTACAAACATTTTTTTTTTCTTTCTTCTCTGCTTTCCTTTCTTCAAACCCACAATTGCTTTCTTGTTAAATGCCTAATAGACTTAAAAAAAAAATTACTAACAAACATAGGTTGAGGGTGGGGCGGTGACCACCCTCATAGTACATTGGATCCGCCACTGGACAAATACCCTATCAAGATCTAACACACAGTTACTTTTTTCTCTCCTTCCTATTTACACACACGCATATCAATTCCCCCCATTGTTTTGTATTATTATCACCGTTTAACCGCCGCAACGCGCGGACACCAATCCTCGTATTCTTGAAAATAATTCTTTTTTCTTTTACATTTAATTAAACTTTTTATGATAGATAGACTTGAAACCAATAAACATAAAATCTTTTTGTTAATTTGCGTCTGAACACATATTAACGAAATATATTTCAATATAGTATGTATATTTGTGTTTATTATTCATAAAAATGTAATTATACATAATTCAAATTGTATATCTTTAATAACGACGAATAGAATGAACCTTAACCAAAACAATAAAAAGCGAAAGACAATATATATATATGTTTAATACATACTAAGAAACAATAAAAATAGTTGAAGGATTGATAAAGCCTCTAATCGTTAGACAAGAGGCTAAGGGGTTTGATAAAGTTACAGTTTAACTTTTGTATTTTTGTTTCTTTCGACTCCACACTTTTGTTTACTTTTTAATAATTATATATTTAACTTTTGTTTGGGATATGATTAAGAAATTCGTGTGTGGAATATTACGGGGCGTTTGGTTATACAAAACACTTCTTGTATTTCATTTTTGTTTTATAATAAAACATGAAATACAGAAAATGAGTTTGGATCATGGTTTTTCAAAAAAATTCTCTAAGAAAACAAAAAACAATGTTTTTCACATTTTAATGAAAACATCTTTTTATTGTTTTTCATTTTTATTTTTCATCTCCCTCTACCTATGTCTCACATCTTTAGCATGTTTTTAGTTTTTAGAAAAAGAAATTGAAAATGGTATTTTCTAATAAAAATGCATTCTAAAAGTTTTCATTTGTTTTTTTGGAAATAAAAAATCTCTTTTATTTTCTAAAAAATTGTAAATGGAAAATTAAAATGCAATTTTTACAACCAAACAGTCGAAGTTTGAAATGCACCATTGAGAAAAATCCAACTTGAATTGAATTGAATGCAGGTGACCATAGATGCTTCCGGGTTGCCCTTTCTTTCCATTCGTCTTGCCATTTTCCGAGCAATTTCTTTTCTTAGTTTCTATATTTTTATTTATATTGTCAACTAGTACGTTTACATGATATATTATATACTATAACCAATAGTATTATTAGGCGTTTGTTTTTTAATCCATTAATATATACTGTGTATATATATATATATATACACACACTTTACAAACACGTATATCTTATTATTGGTACCGAAGATCTTAAAATTCTACAAGTTTTCCATCTTTATCAAATTCCATACTACCATTTTAGTTAAAAATGGGAGGCAAGAGTTCAAAAGAGACATCACCAGCTAGAACGTACACCTATCCCGACTCCGGTTATTCTACTTACACTCCAATGCATCCTCATGGCCCACCGTCGTCGCCTTATGGTTACAGGCCACAAGTGTCTCAAAGACAGTTGGATAGAAAGTATTCAAGAATAGCCGACGACTACGAAACACTTGAACAGGTTACTGAATCGTGAATAATAAGTTATGTATTTCATGAAATATATATTTCGTCTTCATGTGACTTATTTTCTGATGGATCGGATTATCGTTATTATTTAGGTTACTTCGGCTCTTGCTCAAGCAGGACTTGAATCGTCGAATCTTATTGTTGGTATCGATTTCACTAAAAGCAATGAATGGACAGGTTTGTATATATTATTTTGCTTGCAAAAATGTGTCTATGCTTTCCTGTTTTGTCGCTAATTGTTGTATGTATTAGTCATCCACTTTGTCATGAAGTACATTATTTCACTACAAAAGTGATTTGTTGTGACTGAATTAATTTGTATAGGCATTAGAACAAATCAAGATTTTTGGCATGTTGACTTTTTTAACATTCGTTGCAAAACATAATTAGGGAAGGAGTCATTCAACAGACGAAGCTTGCATAGCGTTGGGATGTTTCAAAATCCGTATGAGCAAGCAATTTCGATCATTGGGAAAACTCTATCAGCTTTTGATGAGGATAACTTAATCCCTTGCTTCGGGTTTGGAGATGGTACTTAATTCTCAAATTAAGCAAGTACTTCAACGTTTCGTAGCCATATATATCTTATAAGATTAATGTTTTGTAGCCTCAACACATGATCAAAGTGTATTCAGTTTCTATTCGGATTCAAGTTTTTGTCAAGGATTTGAAGATGTATTGAGACGATATAAAGAGATAGCTCCTCAACTTCGCCTTTCGGGTACCATTTTATACAAATTTATTCTCTACTAGTGTCTAGACTTTGCGACCCACTATTTTTAGTTTGTTACAAAGAAGTGTATCGAAACTGATTTTATGGTCGTTACTACTGTTTTCAGTTGTTATTTACATTCCATATTGAATCGTTTGCAGGGCCAACATCTTTTGCACCTATAATAGAAATGGCCATGACAATTGTTGAAGAAAGTGGTGGTCAATACCATGTTTTGCTGATTATTGCTGATGGTCAGGTGATTAGTCAAGTATTCTCTTTTATTTTGCGCCTAATTTGCGCAAACCGTCGCTAACATCCTAAATCATCACTAACACCTTAAATGTGTCACTAGTAATAGCAACTGAGAGTTTTGCTTTTGCATTAGGTAACAAGAAGTATTGATACCGAATACGGACATTTCAGTCCACAAGAACGAAAGACCATAGATGCCATTGTGAATGCAAGGTAAGAATCAACTTTCCAATTGTTGGAACACCTTTAGGCGTCCTAAATTGGCCAGTCAGCTGCCACATCATATCCTAAAAATAATTTTAAAATCTTTACAAATCATTCAGAGAATCTCATATTCTTGTTTTCATGATTTTAGTAACTATCCGTTATCAATAATACTAGTTGGGGTTGGCGACGGTCCATGGGACATAATGAAGGAATTCGATGACAATATACCAGCTCGAGCCTTTGACAATATTCAGGTTTGCAACAGAAACCGTCAAGAAAAATATATAACTTTTGTATATCTTTCTTTTGATCACGTGTATATTAACGATTTGTTCTTGTTTCTTGCTAGTTTGTGAATTTTACCGAGATTATGTCAAGGAACATTGATCCAATGAAAAAACAGACCGAATTTGCTTTGACTGCGTTGATGGAGATACCTTCCCAATACAAAGCAACCCTTGAGCTCGGCCTACTCGGGTAAACTCATATAGATGTTGTTAATTACTTGTTAGCATTAATAATCACACACACATACAATAATTCATCAGCAATAACTAACACGAAATATATATACTTAACTTTATATATATTGTTGATGATGCATCAGTGCCCGAACCGGTTGTGCTCCAAACACCATTCCCCTGCCTCCTCCTTGCAATGACCATACGAATTTTAGGAATCCGAGTGTCGGTCACTCTCATGTAAATGACATTCCATCCCCAGCAGCAACTTCTATCTATGACAATAACGTAAGTATCTAAACTTTTAGATTTGAGTGGTTGTTTTATATAGTTACTGACTAATTATTGTACAACATTTGGTGTTTTTAGGTCTGCCCTGTTTGTCTCAATAACCCGAAAGACATGGCTTTTGGTTGTGGGCATCAGGTAAGATTTAATACACGATGTGTCCATTACGACCAACATATATGCATCATAGATATATATAATCCTTATTGTTGTTATTAACAGACGTGTTGCGAGTGTGGAGTTAGTCTATCGCTGTGCCCTATCTGCCGCAGTGTGATTGAGACCAAAATAGTGTTGTATTAGTTGGCTCGAACCTGATGTGATGAGAAGGAAATAGTATCGATTTTTATCGTCTAGATGCATGGTAAATCATGCTTCAGACTGTCTTTGTGAATACATATTTGCAACGATATCGAGTGATTAATTTTTTGTAAGCACTCTATTTAGTCATTTGTTACAAATCGATCATCTTTAAGTGTACTTCTTTATAGTCATGGTGTGATTTTGGTCTCTAGTGATTTTTGTATATTTCAAGGGATTTAATGTGGTTCCTTTTCTCTCGGTATCCAAATATAAAAACAAGTATATAGTTTTTGTTTTTGGAAATGGCAAAATTTTATTCATACCTTGACAATACTTGGAGTACAACGATAACCAGATTTAAGACTATATACAACCTTTAAGATTGCTTCACTTAAGACTACTTAAATTTGAATTATTACTCAACTAGTAATATCAGTCGCCGCGATGTACAAAGAAATTTTTTGCAAAACTATAAACTACCTAAAAATTATAAAACCATTTAAATAATAGATAATTTAAAAATAATAAAAATACATAGTAAAAATTGGAAAACTTAAAAGAAAAAAAATAAAACGTGTCTATCTACCCATCTACTCACCTAACCTTTTCCTTCATATCTATCTATCTATCTTCATCCCTATTTCCATATCTCCATTTCATTCCAATTCATCTGTCATTCTTTTTTCTCTTGAAAATTGTTGCTGTTCAAATAATCAAACAACTTGGGCCAACAAGTCTCCTATGCAAACAAACCACTGACCCACCAATTAAAAACACTATGTGGTCTAACTAAATCATTTTGGCTAGCAATCAAAAATATTGAAACCACCATCCTCCATCAATCTAAAGTCGACTACCACCGCCATCTTTCTCCAGGCGTAGTTATCTGTCATCGCCGACGTTTTTCGGCCATTTCCTCGACGGCTACAACTACCACCAACGTAGATGAAGAAAAAAAGAAATTAATGCAAGTTTGATTTTTATTATTGTTTTCCTTATAAATTTGTGAATGTTGAAAGATAATGTTTGTACACTTGTTCCTTGGGCACTCCCGCCGTTTCGTGGAATCAACAAATCTTCATCGTTATGTTGATGAGCCAATGTTGTTGCTGATGATCATTGTTCTTATCTGTAATTGATTTTATGTAATCTGTTGTTTTCATTTGTAATAGAGATTTAAAATTTTTGCAAGTTTTGAGTTGTACCTAATGCTTATAGAATTGAATATTAAATAAAAGAAAAAAAATAGAAAAAAAAAGCCAGGTGTAAGCCATAACAGCAACTAAAGAAAAACTGAGCCAACCATAAGCCAACTAAGCTAACTGAGCCATGTACTGTAGTAGTTGAGTTTTGAATTGTTATATATAACAAGAATTTTAACCCGGGCATTGCCACGAGAGACATATCGCCGCCGCACAATGCAAACATACATCTAGTATTACCCAAAAGTTTGGACACTTAAAGTTTATTATAAGAAGTAGAAAGTAATGGATAGATAAAGTTGAAAAAATCGAGAGTTCGATGGTAAAAGTTAGAAACCTTATAATAAGAGATAAAAAGTAAAAAATAAAGATTTGATGATTAAAGTTAAAAACCCAAAAGTCAATTGGTAAAAGTTAAAAACTTTGTTACTTAAGTTTGTATAAAAATGTTAGACTAAAGTTAAAAAACCTAAAAGCTAAGTGGTAAAAATAAGAAACTTTAAAAGTATAATATGGTATAAAAGAGAAAAAGACAAAATTGCTGACGTCAGCATGATACTATAGCTAAGGGTGGCACTGTAGCTAAAGGAAATGTGAATTGTTATATATATAATAATACTCCCTGTAATTTTTAAACGAGCCTATTTAGCAAGAATAATGTAACGATTCTAAAATGAGGCGCGTAACACGACCAGGGCAAAAAGGGTAACCCGACCAGGAAGCATTAGCGGCGACGTCGCCGCTAATGCTGCGGACCCCATCTGACGCACAGCAGAGACTTTTGACCGTTGACGAGACCTTTGACTTCGCATTAGCGGCGACGTCGCCGCTAATGCTCAAATCTATTTTTCGATACAAACGGCCGCAAGGAAGCCAGACGACCAGAAACAAAAGAAAAACCCACTTTTTCTCTCTACCAGAAATTCCGGCCACCCTCTTTTAGTGGATCAAATTTAACTCTAGCAATTTAACTCTTTCTCACTATCAAGAATCCGGCCACCCTCTTTTCGGTGACGAAATTCCGGGCACCCGCTTCAAGTTATTGCCATCAAATCCGGCCACCCCTCCAAATTCCGGCTAGTTTTCAGGCGCCACACCAAATCCGGCCACCCCACCCCACTTTTCAGGCGAGGTTTTAGCGGCGACTCTTTTCCCGGCGACCCGCTTCCAAATCCGGCCACCCCACTTTTCCGGCGACCACTTTTCCGACGATTTCTTTGTATGTTTACTAACACTCATTTACATTTTTATTGTTGTTATTATTTTTAATATACGTTATTATTTTTAATATACGTTATTAGTTTTAGAAATGTTATATTATTATAGTTAGAAATTATACGATTGTTAGTTTGATTGTAAGAAATTTTTAGGATATGATTGTTAGAAATTATTGGTAGAATTTATGATTGTTAGAAATTATATGATTGTTAGAAATATATGATTGTTAGAAATTATATGATTTTTAGAAATTATTGGTAGTTTATGATTATTGATAATATAATTGTTAGTATATTATGTTAGAAAAGTTATTATGATTGTAATTAGTGTTAAAAATGGTTGTTAGAAATTATATGATTGTTAGAAATTATATCATAGTTAGAAATTATATGATTGTTAGAAATTATTGGTAGTTTATGGTTATTGTTAATATGATTGTTAGTATTATGTTAGAAAACACTTGTTAGTATGACTGTAATTGTTAATATAGTTGTTATTAGGTTAATATGATTGCAAGTATTATTGTTAGAAATTATGATTTTAAAAATATGATTGTTAGAAATAATTTGTTAGAAATTATTATGATTGTAATTAGTGTTAGAAAGGTTATGTTATTATAGTTAGAAATTATATGATTGTTAGAAATTATATGATTTTTAGAAATTATTGTGTTAGAAAGGTTATGTTATTATAGTTAGAAATTATATGATTGTTAGAAATTATATGATTTTTAGAAATTATATTTTTAATATACGTTATTAGTTTTAGAAATGTTATATTATTATAGTTAGAAATTATACGATTGTTAGTTTGATTGTAAGAAATTTTTAGGATATGATTGTTAGAAATTAGTGTTAGAAAGGTTATGTTATTATAGTTAGAAATGATATGATTGTTAGAAATTATATGATTTTAGAAATTATTGTGTTAGTTTATGATTGTTAGAAATATATGATTGTTAGAATTATTATTGTTAGAAATTATTATGATTGTAATTAGTGTTAGAAAGGTTATGTTATTATAGTTAGAAATTATATGATTGTTAGAAATTATATGATTTTTAGAAATTATTGTGTTAGATATGATTGTTAGATATATATGTTAGAAAACACTTTTTATTATGATTGTAATTAGTGTTAGAAATTATGTTATTATAGTTAGAAATTATATGATTGTTAGAATTATATGTGTTAGAAATTATATGTTATTATAGTTAGAAATTATATGATTGTTAGAAATTATATGATTGTTAGAAATTATTGTGTTAGATTATATGATTGTTAGAAATTATATGATTGTTAGAAATTATATATTTTAATTATATGATTTTTAGAAATGTTATATTATTATAGTTAGAAATTATACGATTGTTAGTTTGATTGTAAGAAATTTTTAGGATATGATTGTTAGAAATTAGTGTTAGAAAGGTTATGTTATTATAGTTAGAAATGATATGATTGTTAGAATTATATGATTTTTGAAAACACTTTTTATTATGATTGTTAGAAATTATATGATTGTTAGAATTATATGTTTTATTGATTTATAACTTGTGTATAACTTATGTAGGTTAAAATGGCTGTCGTTCACGGCGGAGATGGTGGCAATGACCCTCCGAATTGGGGGTGGAATCCATCATGGGGCTGCAGGCGTAGCGGGGGTAAGTATATATAGATGTATGTCAAATATATATATAGATATGTATATATATTTATTTGTTAATTTTGTTTTGCAGGGATCAGCTCAGGGAGAGCTGCCGCTGCTAACCAGAAACTGGAGCGGAGGTTTCTGGTAGTAAATGTACATTTCCCATTCAGCTCTTCCTTCAGCAGGTGGTGCTCGGCCTCGACTCTGTTTGTGGTGTGGTTATGATAGTTGAGATGTTCATCGACCCAACATGACACAAACTGCTCTCGGTACGGGGACAACCAATTCTCGTTCAGGTACCTGTAGACACCTGGAAAATCTGCCAATTTTTTCTTTAACTCTTTCTCGTATGATTTAAACTCGTCAATTGTCCGAGATTCATAGACTCTTCTCCACCAGACGTTAAGCTTTTCAATGTCAACATCTTTCAGCCGCAATGCCGGTTCGCAGTGTTTGATTATGTTTTGCCATATGTGGAACCTACATAGCAGGTGTTTCGCTTGCGGCATAACAACCTTCTATGCTCTCATCAGGGCCTGCTCCCTGTCAGTTAGAACGACACGAACGGCAAAGCCTTCAACAAGGGTGGACTTGAGAGATTGTAACACCCATTGATAATTCGCCTCCTGCTCGTTTACGATAAAAGCATATGCTAAACTGAAGGTCCTGCCCGTTGAAGTCACGCCGACAATCTCAACAAGCGGCATGTTGTACACGTTGGTTTTGTACATGGCGTCTATTTCAATAACCCAGGGAAATGCGCGCCATAGGGTCATTGATGTTGGATGCATGAAAAAGAGGTTCTCCAACCGTCCATTTTTACTATTTGTAGTAAACTCGTAAATGTAGTTTTTCTCCTGCAGTAGTGAGAACATAACCTGCGACAGGTGAACAAGATATAGTAAATAAGTCACTTCCAACAACGTAGTACATAATCACTAATATGATGTTTGTACCTGCATTGGAGTATGCCCTGCTTGGCCCGACCTCCGTCTCGATTTCAGAAAGTTGGTAATGTCTCCTCTTCGAGTCAGGTTTCCTGGAAATTCACTTTTGAGGTTTACCAGGATCTGGCGTGGGTACATACCGCGATCCGATTGGTTTCCCACAAATTTCTTTTCTTCTTCCGTCATCCGTCTCGCGTATGCATTCCCCTGCAGATCGGTAGTTGGATCATGATTGTGTTTCCAGTCCTTGACAGTTACCCTCCAACCACCATCATACCCGGGGCGACCTTCCAGAGTAAAGGGACAGCCTATCTTGTTGGACCGTTTGGGTGCCCCAGTTAACCTTTTATCGCGTGGTCCACCGTGGTGACATATTAGTGACATATTAACGAGTTGGTGTTCGACCGTCGTCTGACTAGAACATAACCCAACTCCAGTGTTGTTCTTTGAGCCCACTCCGTCAATTCTTCGAAGGAAGCGAACACCTCCTCGGTTTCTAAGTCTCCAGCTTCGCAGTCAAATTCACCGTCTGCATCAGGTGTCTCAAACTCATCATCCGGCACTTCAATACGTACGTTTTCTGGGTCTGCCCAAATATCCTCCAAACTATCCATCTGAAACAATTCAAGTAAACAAGTCAACATCTAGTTCAGTAACTATTGATGGTATCCATACTATATATATAGTTAGTACAATAACTATATATATAATTACACATAAGTATAATATCTATATCTATATTCATAATATATATATGTATACGTAAGATATATACCTGTGCGAAAGGGAATTAGCGATTTTGAAAACGAAAGAGAATGCAGTATATATAACGAAATTTTCTCCCAATTATATGATCCGACGTAAAGGTGCATTAGCGGCGACGTCGCCGCTAATACTCCGACATGGATAATGACTGCGCCTTTACGTCGGATCATATAAATGGGAGAAAATGATCCCCAATATGCCACGTGGCAGCATTAACGGCGACGTCGCCGCTAATACCCTGGTCGGGTTACCCTTTTTCTGGTCGTGTTACCCTGTGCCTTATAAAATTAGACACAGTTACCATAGGATTTTTTTAGAGTGATAGTTATCCACAACCTAGATTATTAATTGAAAACTCGAGTGTTGGTAGATACCATAGTTAGCATTGGCTCTTGCAGTACGTTGATATGACTTTTTTTCTTATAAATAAAGTCAAAGGTGCATGAAATTATATACAGGACCCGTCGTTAGTTTCTAAAAGTTACATTCATAAAAGTTTGTATGCTTTTTTGTTTGTGTGAGATTTTTTTTAATTTATAATTTTAAAAATATCGTATTTGAACAAATGAACTAAATCTTAAATTTACCAATTGTGAAAGAAAATAAAACACTGGCGGGTTGTATTGATATCCTAACGAGATATGACCGTGAATGTTTCAAAATAATTTTATTTATGTCTCATCTTATAACACCTAAGATTCCATGTTTTTCGAAGACATTTCCTTGAGAAGCACATCCATTTTTCTGAATTTTTTTACGGATACGAAAATTCTCGGCCCATTCAACTTTCGTTTGAAAATCTGCAAAACTATGAAAACCGGTGTCTAAGACACTGGTCTTGGGTTTTATGGACAAAGCCGGTGTTACAAACACCGGTCTTAGCTTACGTGGTCTTCACTTTTATGACAAAGCCGGCGTCTGAGACACCGGTCTTCACTTTTATGACAAAGCCGGTGTCTGAGACACCGGGTGTAACATCCCAAACGTTTTATGTTTGACTATTTGACTTTCCGTTAGTTGACGTTAGGTCCGTTATGTTTATGTGCCCTATATGGGATTATGTGATTAAATGCTTAGGTGTTTAATATGAAATGGTTAATATGATGATTAACGAAAGTAAAGTTAAGTAATAAGGTGCTTGTTAGTATGTTAAGACTCCCGGTAGAAAAATAAGCTAAGAACGTTAAGTTATAAAGTTGAGGGGTCCTAAGTGTAAGTTTAATGTTTGATGGCCAGGGGGTTAGGGAGCAATTAGGCAGCCCTAATTGTCACATAACACCTGCTCTTGTGTGTGAAACCCTCCAGCCGATCCCCCTCTCATCCCAAGACAAGTTTCCCTCAAGATTCAATTGTTTTGTGCCGTTTCGATCAAGTTTTGATTAGATCTTGAATCCCCTAAGTCATCTACAGGTAATATAGGTAATATTATCTCTGAAATCTGATCTTATGAGTCATAGTTGAGTATTCAATCCAGGCCATGGGGTTTGGGTTGGGTTATTTGAATAAACGTTTACCGATTTCATGTTATTCGGGTGATTGAATGATTGATTCATGTTGTAAAGGATTAAAGGTTTGTTTGATGGATATAAGTCAGTAAAAGTATTGTCAAAAAGGTTAATTTTATGTCCCCAGGTCGAATTAATGATTGGTGTTCGTGTGGAATTCGATTTAAAGATTAAAAAAGTTGGATTTTGGTCGAACTGGCAGTTATGCGGCGCACAAGCCTTTTGTGCGGCGCATAAATGCAAGTTTTGAAAATTGGTTCCCAGGTGGGTGCCCGATATGCGGCGCACAAAGGATTTGTGCGGCGCATAGGTGGTTGCTCAGAAATTTGGTTAGTTTCTGTGACGAATTTGGTTGATTTGTGCGGTACACAAACATTCTATGCGGCGCACAAGCCTTTTGTGCGGCGCATAAATGCAAGTTTTGAAAATTGGTTCCCAGGTGGGTGCCCGATATGCGGCGCACAAGCCTTTTGTGCGGCGCATAAATGCAAGTTTTGAAAATTGGTTCCCAGGTGGGTGCCCGATATGCGGCGCACAAGCCTTTTGTGCGGCGCATAAATGCAAGTTTTGAAAATTGGTTCCCAGGTGGGTGCCCGATATGCGGCGCACAAAGGATTTGTGCGGCGCATAGGTGGTTGCTCAGAAATTTGGTTAGTTTCTGTGACGAATTTGGTTGATTTGTGCGGTACACAAACATTCTATGCGGCGCACAAGCCTTTTGTGCGGCGCATAAATGCAAGTTTTGAAAATTGGTTCCCAGGTGGGTGCCCGATATGCGGCGCACAAGCCTTTTGTGCGGCGCATAAATGCAAGTTTTGAAAATTGGTTCCCAGGTGGGTGCCCGATATGCGGCGCACAAGCCTTTTGTGCGGCGCATAAATGCAAGTTTTGAAAATTGGTTCCCAGGTGGGTGCCCGATATGCGGCGCACAAGGGATCTGTGCGGCGCATAAGTGGAAGTTTTGAAAATTGGTTCCCAGGTGGGTGCCCGTTATGCGGCGCACAAGCCTTTTGTGCGGCGCATAAATGCAAGTTTTGAAAATTGGTTCCCAGGTGGGTGCCCGATATGCGGCGCACAAGCCTTTTGTGCGGCGCATAAATGCAAGTTTTGAAAATTGGTTCCCAGGTGGGTGCCCGATATGCGGCGCACAAGGGATCTGTGCGGCGCATAAGTGGTTTGCTGAAAATTGGTTCCCAGGTGGGTGGCAGTTATGCGGCGCACAAGCCTTTTGTGCGGCGCATAAATGCAAGTTTTGAAAATTGGTTCCCAGGTGGGTGCCCGATATGCGGCGCACAAAGGATTTGTGCGGCGCATAGGTGGTTGCTCAGAAATTTGGTTAGTTTCTGTGACGAATTTGGTTGATTTGTGCGGTACACAAACATTCTATGCGGCGCACAAGCCTTTTGTGCGGCGCATAAATGCAAGTTTTGAAAATTGGTTCCCAGGTGGGTGCCCGATATGCGGCGCACAAGGGATCTGTGCGGCGCATAAGTGGAAGTTTTGAAAATTGGTTCCCAGGTGGGTGGCAGTTATGCGGCGCACAAGCCTTTTGTGCGGCGCATAAATGCAAGTTTTGAAAATTGGTTCCCAGGTGGGTGCCCGATATGCGGCGCACAAAGGATTTGTGCGGCGCATAGGTGGTTGCTCAGAAATTTGGTTAGTTTCTGTGACGAATTTGGTTGATTTGTGCGGTACACAAACATTCTATGCGGCGCACAAGCCTTTTGTGCGGCGCATAAATGCAAGTTTTGAAAATTGGTTCCCAGGTGGGTGCCCGATATGCGGCGCACAAGGGATCTGTGCGGCGCATAAGTGCAAGTTTTGAAAATTGGTTCCCAGGTGGGTGCCCGTTATGCGGCGCACAAGCCTTTTGTGCGGCGCATAAATGCAAGTTTTGAAAATTGGTTCCCAGGTGGGTGCCCGATATGCGGCGCACAAGCCTTTTGTGCGGCGCATAAATGCAAGTTTTGAAAATTGGTTCCCAGGTGGGTGCCCGATATGCGGCGCACAAAGGATTTGTGCGGCGCATAGGTGGTTGCTCAGAAATTTGTCACCTGTTGGTACAACAAAATACGTTTTCATAAGTTAAACCTTCCAATTGAATACGAATGCATGTTTTATGTTTATGGGTGACTATGGGAGGTTTCAAAGGGACATTATACTTACCATTTATGATGTATAACATGCTTATACAGGTTGCAAAGGTATGAGGTAAGTATATACGTATGAAATGATGAAATGATTATGTTATGTGACTATGAAATGATGACATGTTATGTATGTGCTATGAAATGATGAAATGATTATGTATGTCTATGAAATGATGAAATGATTATGTATGTGCTATGAAATGATGAAATGATTATGTTATGTCTATGAAATGATGAAATGATTATGTATGTGCTATGAAATGATGAAATGATTATGTTATGTCTATGAAATGATGAAATGATTATGTATGTGCTATGAAATGATGAATGAGTGTAGGTTTATGGCTTATATATGATTATGTTATGCTTGTGTAATTAAGTAGGCCTAACCTTACTTTGTTCTCTCTCGATTCATCTCTAACATTCGTCACTAAAATTGTAGAAAGATGGTTAATACCCGAGCTAACAGTCAAAGAGAAGGAGCTAATGCTAGCGATGTTCCGGCTAACCAAAATGGGGCTGAAAATGGTGTTAACCAAAGGCCTCCTCGAAGGCCACTTCCAGGTGCCCAACCCACAAGATCGGAAATTGAGAGGGCTAACCCAGTGATTGAACAAGTTCCTACCCGAGCTGAAATGCATGAAGAATTGAGGGCTATTCGAGCTCTTTTGTTAAGAAATGAAGAAAGTTGGCTCAATTGAGAGCTGAAAAAGAAGCTAGCTTGCAACGGGATGAGCATACTGATGGAAACTATTCCAACCGCTCAAACCGTACCGAGCCATCAATGGTAAGGTCACAGGTTGCTCCTGAAAATGTTGTGCCTTCAGGATAATCAAGTTTGAGCAAGGCGAGGATTAGCTTGGTGAGACTTGGGTAGAACGAATAAAGAAGCTTAGCAAAGACATTAAATGCTTAGACTTCCTTTAGCTTTATGATGAAAATGCTTTTAGGACGGGTTGAGATGAGTGTGAGTGTAGGTTTATGGCTTATATATGATTATGTTATGTGTATGAAATGATGAAATGATTATGTTATGTCTATGAAATGATGAAATGATTATGTATGTGCTATGAAATGATGAAATGATTATGTTATGTCTATGAAATGATGAAATGATTATGTATGTGCTATGAAATGATGAAATGATTATGTTATGTCTATGAAATGATGAAATGATTATGTATGTGCTATGAAATGATGAAATGATTATGTTATGTGCTATGAAATGATGAAATGATTATGTATGCTATGAAATGATGAAATGATTATGTATGTGCTATGAAATGATGAAATGATTATGTTATGTGCTATGAAATGATGAAATGATTATGTTATGTCTATGAAATGATGAAATGATTATGTATGTGCTATGAAATGATGAAATGATTATGTATATGTCTATGAAATGATGAAATGATTATGTATGTGCTATGAAATGATGAAATGATTATGTTATGTCTATGAAATGATGAAATGATTATGTATGTGCTATGAAATGATGAAATGATTATGTTATGTCTATGAAATGATGAAATGATTATGTATGTCTATGAAATGATGAAATGATTATGTTATGTGCTATGAAATGATGAAATGATTATGTATGTCTATGAAATGATGAAATGATTATGTATGTGCTATGAAATGATGAATGATTATTTATGGCTTATATATGATTATGTTATGCTTGTGTAATTAAGTAGGCCTAACCTTACTTTGTTCTCTCTCGATTCATCTCTAACATTCGTCACTAAAATTGTAGAAAGATGGTTAATACCCGAGCTAACAGTCAAAGAGAAGGAGCTAATGCTAGCGATGTTCCGGCTAACCAAAATGGGGCTGAAAATGGTGTTAACCAAAGGCCTCCTCGAAGGCCACTTCCAGGTGCCCAACCCACAAGATCGGAAATTGAGAGGGCTAACCCAGTGATTGAACAAGTTCCTACCCGAGCTGAAATGCATGAAGAATTGAGGGCTATTCGAGCTCTTTTGTTAAGAAATGAAGAAGAGTTGGCTCAATTGAGAGCTGAAAAAGAAGCTAGCTTGCAACGGGATGAGCATACTGATGGAAACTATTCCAACCGCTCAAACCGTACCGAGCCATCAATGGTAAGGTCACCAGGTTGCTCCTGAAAATGTTGTTGCTAATGAGAATGGTGTTGATAATGTGGTGGAGCCTCGTGTTGTGGTTGCTCCTCGAGCTAATAACTTCAAGTATGAGAGTTTTCAGAAGTGTGGAGCAAAGGCATTTGATGGTACTCAAGATGCTGTAGGTGCCATGGAATGGTTGGATGATATCGAGGTTGTGTTTGCTTCGTGTTATTTCCCTGAGGATATGAAGGTATTGTGTGCTTCCCGTATGTTAAAGAAGAATGCTCGAAATTGGTGGAGGGCTGCTACCGTTTCTTTGACCCCCGAGGTACTAGCTGCTATGCCTTGGGGTACATTTAAGGAGAAGTTTTTGGAAGAATATGTGGGTACTCGTGAGTTGAGGTTGATTGAGAAGGAATTCAGAGCTTTAACCGCTAAACCCGGTGCCATAACTGAGTATGCTCACTCATTTATGGAAAAGCTTAAGTTTGTTGGTCACTTGGTTCGTAGAGATATGGATCAGGTTGAAGCTTACTGTGATGGTCTTCCCGCTAGCTATCGTGGCCTTTGTAGGCAACATACTACATTGTCTGCCGCGATTAAGGAGTCCAAGAGGCTGGATGATGACTTCAAGGGTGAAAAGGCTGTAGTGAAAGCTAATGACGATAAGCAATCAGGTTCAAAAAGGAAACATGATAGATCAAATGGATCGAATAGGAAGTTCAAGAAAGGTTCATCTTCAAGGGGCGGGGCAGCAACTATGCAAAGCCAAAGAATTGGTGTGGTACTTGTAAGGCGCCTCATTCGGGTCCATGTTCAGATAAGACCCGAAGGTGTGATACTTGTGGTGGTACGGGTCATCCTGCTTCAGAATGCAAAGACAAGCCAAAGTGTTACCGGTGTCACCAAACCGGTCATTTCATCAAGGATTGCCCACAAGGAAAGATGATGGGAAGAAGACGGTTGTCCAAAAGCCTAAAGCTCGAGCCTTTCAGCTGACAGTTGAAGCTGCCAAAGAGAACGATGAGGTAGTAAGTGGTACATTTCTTGTTAACTCAAAACCTGCTTCTGTTCTTTTTGATTCGGGTGCAAATAGGTCTTTTGTGTCCACTTTATTTGCTCCTAAGCTTGATAGGGTCACTACTCCCCTTGATTGTTCTATAGAGGTTGAAATTGCTAACGGTACCATTAGTGACATTCAAGTAGGTTATGATGATTGTTCTATTGAGATTGAAGGTCACTCTTTTCCGGTTCAGTTATTGCCTACTACTCTAGCCGGTTTTGATATAGTGATAGGTATGGATTGGTTGTCTCAAAATGATGCTACCATTATATGTTCTCAAAAGATCGTGCGTTTCGCTACTCCGGATGGTAAGGTCATTTCCGTTTATGGAGATAAGAAGAAAGGGAGCATAAAGATCATTAATTTGATGAAGGCTCTCAATTGCATTCGACATAACAAGAATCACTTTCTTGCTTACGTTATCGATACATGAAAGGAGAAGTCTCCGACCTCTAATGTTGAGGTAGTGTCTGAATTTTCTGATGTCTTTCCGGATGATCTTCCTGGTATTCCTCCCGACCGAGAGGTCACTTTTCAAATTGATCTTGTACCCGGTGCTACTCCTGTTGCAAAGGCACCATATCGTTTAGCTCCTACAGAAATGAAAGAGTTAATGTCTCAGCTTCAAGAGCTACTCGACAAAGGTTTCATACAACCAAGTTCCTCACCTTGGGGAGCTCCGGTTCTCTTTGTCAAAAAGAAAGACGGTTTTATGCGCATGTGCATAGACTACCGTGAGCTGAATAAGCGAACGGTTAAGAATAAGTATCCTCTCCCGCGTATAGATGATCTTTTTGATCAGCTCCATGGTGCTTCTTACTTCTCTAAGATTGATTTGCGGTCTGGCTATCATCAATTAAAAGTCAAAAAGGAAGATGTGGCCAAGACAGCTTTTCGTACACGTTATGGGCACTATGAGTTTCTTGTCATGCCATTTGGGTTGACAAATGCTCCAGCCACTTTTATGGATTTAATGAATCGGGTATGTCGCCTATTCTTAGATCATTTTGTGATTGTCTTCATTGACGATATTCTGATTTATTCAAAGTCTGAAGCCGAGCACCGTGAGCACTTAAGAGCCGTTCTTGAGGTTCTTAGGGAGAAAAAGTTATATGCAAAGTTCTCCAAGTGTGAATTTTGGCTCCGAGAAGTTCAATTTCTCGGGCATGTTATCTCTTCTAAAGGTATTAAAGTTGATCCCGCCAAGATTGAAGCTGTATCTAAATGGGAATAGCCAAAGACACCCACGGAGATTAAGAGTTTTCTCGGTTTAGCGGGCTATTATAGAAGGTTTATTCAAGATTTCTTCCGAATAGCTAAGCCAATGACTGAATTGACGAAGAAAGGAGTGAAGTTTGTATGGACGGAGGCTCAAGAAAAGGCCTTTCAAACGCTTAAGACAAAGTTATGTGAAGCTCCTGTCCTAGCCTTACCCGAAGGTACCGATGATCTTGTTGTGTATAGTGATGCTTCTATTTCAGGTTTGGGTTGTGTCCTTATGCAAAGGGACAAAGTTATTGCTTATGCTTCACGTCAGTTGAAGCCTCATGAAAAGAATTACCCGACCCATGATCTTGAATTGGCTGCAGTAGTGTTTGCTTTGAAGTTGTGGAGGCATTACTTATATGGCACCAAGTGTACCTTGTACACGGATCATAAGAGTTTGCAATATGTGTTCTCACAGAAGGAAATGAATGTAAGGCAAAGGAGATGGATGGAACTTCTGAAAGATTATGATTGTGAGATTAAGTATCATCCCGGTAAAGCCAATGTGGTGGCGGATGCATTAAGTAGGAAAGTGCAGAATTTTTCTTGTAGATTGATGAGCATGGTTGTTCAAGCAAAGTCGGGGTTACTCGACCGCATCAAGGAAGCCCAAGTTAAGGCTTTAATGAAGGATAATATCGACAATGAAAGCATTGGAAAGAAGAAAAGACTTGTGATGGAGACGAACAGCCGTGTATTTAAGACATATAAGGGTCGAATTTGGGTACCATTGCTTGGTGGTAATCGAGAGTTGATCCTTGAAGAAGCTCATAGGTCAAGATATTCAGTTCATCCCGGTATTACTAAGATGTATGCAGATTTGAAGCCCATCTATTGGTGGCCAAACATTAAGGGAGAGGTTGCTCATTTTGTTGAAAGATGTTTGACTTGTGCACGTGTGAAAGCTGATCACAAAAAGCCATACGGTTTGTTACAGCAATTGGAGATTCCGGAATGGAAATGGGATCATATCACTATGGATTTTGTGACCAAACTACCAAGAACACCGAAGGGAAATGACATGGTATGGGTTATCGTGGATAGATTGACAAAGAGTGCTCATTTCTTGGCAACAAGACAGGATGTACCACTAACTAAGATGGCAAAGTTGTATGTAGATGAGATCGTAGCAAAGCATGGTGTTCCTTTATCCATTGTTTCAGACCGAGACACGAGATTTGTGTCCAACTTTTGGAAGGGTATTCAGCGAGAATTAGGTACTAGAGTGAACTTGAGCACCGCCTATCACCCTCAAACTGATGGGCAAAGTGAAAGGACCATACAAACATTGGAAGACATGTTGAGAGCTTGTGTATTAGAGTATGGTGGAGCATGGGATGAACACTTGAAATTGATTGAATTCACTTATAATAACAGTCACCATGCAAGTATTGGAATGCCACCATTTGAAATGCTTTATGGTAGGAGATGTAGGACTCCAAGTTGTTGGATGGAACCCGGTGAAAAGCAGTTTACGGGTCCTGAAATCATTGAAATCTCAGCTGAAAAAGTTAATGTGGCAAAAGAAGCACTTCGTGTGGCTAGAGAACGACAAAAGACGTATGCCGACAAGAAAAGAAAGCCGATTGAGTTTCAAGTTGGTGATTTGGTAATGCTGAAAGTTTCTCCATGGAAAGGAGTAATTCGTTTTGGAAAGAAAGGAAAGCTAAGTCCACGTTTCATTGGACCATTCAAGATTCTGAAACGTATCAAGGATGTAGCATATCAATTGGAATTACCCCCAGAATTGGATGGAATTCACCACACATTTCATGTTTCGTATTTGAGGAAGTGTTTGGCCGATGAGTCTAGTGTTATTCCAATTGAGGATGTGAGCATTGATCCTCAGAAAAGAATAGTGGACGAACCAGTAGCAATACTCGGAAGAAAGCAAAAGAAACTCCGCAGAAAGGTGATTGATCTCGTGTTGATTAAATGGAGGCATAATCATGGTGAAAGTTTAACTTGGGAGACCGAGTCCGTGATGAAAGAGAAGTATCCAGATCTGTTCACTTCTGAGGAGATTCTGAGGACGGAATTGTAACACCCGTCGTTTAAAAACTTGGATTTTTTCAAAACTTTGCCAAACGGCGTTTAAAATAAGCGGAAAGGATCACTTTCAAAATCTGCCCCATCCGTAACGGATGGTACCTTTAAAATTTGGTATTACTACTAGCATCATCAAAACAATAAAAGTAAATCCAAGCTTTGGCACCAACATAAATGCCACATTATTACAAGTCTTTAATCATAAATGAAATAGCCAAACATAAGGCTAAAGGAAGTCTAAGCGTTTAATGTCTTTGCTAAGCTTCTTTATTCGTCTACCCAAGTCTCACCAAGCTAATCCTTGCCTATCTCAAACTTGATTATCCTGAAGGCACAACATTTTCAAAGAACAAGTGTTAGCTAATAAAATTAGCTAAGTAAGATAACATAACTTGAAAACGTTTGCCAATTTCATATATTAACAAAATCCGCATTTTAAGTTAATATCACACACATACATAACATCATAAGATACACATTAGGTTCAACATGTCCTAAAGTGTGCCTATACTTTCTTTCTTCATCTTTCTTTCTTTATTTCTTTGCCAAGACGTAGGCTAAGTGACTTATGCCACTTACATAGGGATGTGGGGTTGTGTGTAGGCGGTCATAGACCATACATGGAGTCCTCACACCCGACATGATGGGTAAACCATAAGGTGGTCCATCGGCGTCGTTAAGGAATGACAAAGTCAATCCAACTGAATAAACCGTTTATGCCTTTACGCATTGGTGATTAGTTACTCCACCCGGAATACTCAAACGTAACTATGCCACAAGGAGCAACTCAAGTGACCACGTACGCACCAGCCCCGAAGAGCTAGCACGGGTTAAGCTTAACACAAGACTTTACATAATGCTCGAGACTTTAATCGCTTAATTAGTTTAGGCTACTCTTTCACCTAAGCTAATCACATATCATCTTTTACTTTAGGGCCCTTAACGTGCACGTGAACATGGCAATCCTAATCAAGGACTAGTGACTAGGTGATCAAGCCACACATGCAAGCATATATCATATCATTTCATCATTTCATACATACATAATCATTTCATCATTTCATACATACATAATCATTTCATCATCTCATGCATATATACTTACCACATACCATTGCAACCTGCATATGAATGTTAATCATCATAAACGGTAAGTAATATATCCCTTTCCAACCTCCCATAGTCACCCATGAACATAAAATGTACATACATATTCAATTGGAAGGTTTAACTTATGAAAACGTGTTTTGTTGTACCAACAGGTGACAAAAGATGTTATCTTACCTCGGTACAGCTTACCAATAAGTTAAAAGTATCTTATAGTGCTTGCTAAGTGCTCCCGACAACCTAGAACGAGTATAAGATCGAAATATAAGCTAAACGAAATGTTTTGTGAAAACTGGACAAGAGGTGCGTCGCACCTCCCACATGGTGCGTCGCATAAATCGATCAGAAAATTCTGAAAAGTAGGTGCGCCGCACCTACTCCTTGGTGCGTCGCACAAATCCATCAGAAAATTCTGAATAGATGCAGGTGCGCCGCACCTACCCATTGGTGCGCCGCATATCGGGCTTTTGGCTGAAATCCATTTTTTTCATTTTGGGCTGTGGTGCATCGCACCACCCTCCTGGTGCGTCGCACCTGGAGTGTCGACCAGAAACCTAATTTTTGTTCTTTGATCAAACGAATTCCATACGAACCCATACCCTAAATCCAACCTGGGGACTTAAAATTAATCCTTTTAATTGCACTTTCATCAACTTAAACCATCCTATTAATCCCTTAATCCTTTACATCATAAATCAATCATTAAAACCCCCGAATAACATGAATTCGATAAACGTTTGATCAAATAACCCAACCCAAACCCTATGGACTAGATTATAACTCATCTATGACTCATAAGATCAGAATTCAAAGATAATATTACCTATATTACCTGTAGATGACTTAGAGGATCCAAGATCTAATCAAAACTTGATCAATACGGCACGAATCGATTGAATCTTGAGGGAAACTTGTCTTGGGGATTGAGGGGATCGGTTGAGAGGTTTCACACACACAAGAGCAGGTGTTTTGTGACAATTAGGGCTGCCTAATTGCTCCCTAACCCCTGGCCACCAAACTCAAACTTACACTTAAGACCCCTCAACTCTTCAACTTAACGTTCTTAGCTTAACTTTCTACCGGGAGTCTTAACATTCTAACAAGCACTTTATAACTTAACTTTACTTTCATTAATCAACATATTTGTCATTTCATATTAAACGTCTAAGCATTTAATCACATAATCCCATATAGGGCACATAAACATAATAGACTTAACGTTAACTAACGGAAAGTCAAATAGTCAAACATAAAACGTTTGGGATGTTACAATTACCTCCCCCTTAAGAGGATTCCGTCCTCGGAATCGCCTCAGAAGCAAACAAATCTGGATATTTCTCTTTCATCACCGCCTCGGTTTCCCAAGTTAAACTTTCACCGTGGTTATGCTTCCATTTAATCAACACGAGATCAATCAACTTTCGGCGAAGTTTCTTTTGCTTTCTTTCGAGTATCGCTACTGGTTCATCCACTATTCTTTTCTGAGGATTAATGCTCACATCCTCAATTGGAATAACACTCGACTCATTGGCCAAACACTTCCTCAAATACGAAACATGAAATGTGTGGTGAATTCCATCCAATTCTGGGGTAGTTCCAATTGATAAGCTACATCCTTGATACGTTTCAGAATTTTGAAAGGTCCTATGAAACGTGGGCTTAGCTTTCCCTTCTTTCCAAAACGAATTACTCCTTTCCATGGGGAAACTTTCAGCATTACCAAATCACCAACTTGGAACTCAATTGGCTTCCTTTTCTTGTCGGCATAAGTCTTTTGTCGTTCTCTAGCCACACGAAGTGCTTCCTTTGCCACATTAACTTTTCAGCTGAGATTTCAATGATTTCAGGACCCGTAAACTGCTTTTCACCGGGTTCCATCCAATAACTCGGAGTCCTACATCTCCTACCATAAAGCATTTCAAATGGTGGCATTCCAATACTTGCATGGTGGCTGTTATTATAAGTGAATTCGATCAATTTCAAGTGTTCATCCCATGCTCCACCATACTCTAATACACAAGCTCTCAACATGTCTTCCAACGTTTGTATGGTCCTTTCACTTTGCCCATCAGTTTGAGGGTGATAGGCGGTGCTCAAATTAATTCTAGTACCTAACTCTCGCTGAAGACCCTTCCAAAAGTTAGACACAAATCTCGTGTCTCGGTCTGAAACAATGGATAAAGGAACACCATGCTTTGCTACGATCTCATCCACATACATCTTTGCCATCTTAGTTAGTGGTACATCTTGTCTTGTTGCCAAGAAATGAGCACTCTTTGTCAATCTATCCACAATAACCCATACCATGTCATTTCCTTTCGGTGTTCTTGGTAGTTTGGTCACAAAATCCATAGTAATATGGTCCCATTTCCATTCCGGAATCTCCAATTGATGCAACATTCCATATGGCTTTTTGTGATCAGCTTTCACACGTGCACAAGTCAAACATCTTTCAACAAAATGAGCAACTTCTCCCTTAATGTTTGGCCACCAATAGATGGGCTTCAAATCTGCATACATCTTGGTAATACCGGGATGGACTGAATATCTTGACCTATGAGCTTCTTCAAAGATCAACTCTCGATTACCACCAAGTAATGGTACCCAAATTCGACCCTTATATGTCTTAAATCCACGGCTGTTCGTCTCCATCACAAGTCTTTTCTTCTTTCCAATGCTTTCATTATCGATATTATCCTTCATTAAAGCCTTAACTTGGGCTTCCTTGATGCGGTCGAGTAACCCCGACTTTGCTTGAACAACCATGCTCATCAATTTACAAGAAAAATTCTGCACTTTCCTACTTAGTGCATCCGCCACCACATTGGCTTTACCGAGATGATATTTAATCTCACAATCATAATCTTTCAGAAGTTCCATCCATCTCCTTTGCCTTACATTCATTTCCTTCTGTGAGAACACATATTGTAAACTCTTATGATCCATAAACAAGGTACATTTGGTGCCATATAAGTAATGTCTCCACAACTTCAAAGCAAACACTACTGCAGCCAATTCAAGATCATGGGTCGGGTAATTCTTTTCATGAGGCTTCAACTGACGTGAAGCATATGCAATAACTTTGTCCCTTTGCATAAGGACACAACCCAAACCAGAAATAGAAGCATCACTATACACAACAAGATCATCAGTACCTTCGGGTAAGGCTAGGACAGGAGCTTCACATAACTTTGTCTTAAGCGTTTGAAAGGCCTTTTCTTGAGCTTCCGTCCATACAAACTTCACTCCTTTCTTTGTCAATTCAGTCATTGGCTTAGCTATTCGGGAGAAATCTTGAATAAACCTCCTATAATAGCCAGCTAAACCGAGAAAACTCTTAATCTCCGTGGGTGTCTTTGGCTGTTCCCATTTAGATACAGCTTCAATCTTGGCAGGATCAACTTTAATACCTTTAGAAGAGATAACATGCCCGAGAAATTGAACTTCTCGGAGCCAGAATTCACACTTGGAGAACTTTGCATATAACTTTTTCTCCCTAAGAACCTCAAGAACAGCTCTTAAGTGCTCACGGTGCTCGGCTTCAGACTTTGAATAAATTAGAATATCGTCAATGAAGACAATCACAAAATGATCTAAGAATGGGCGACATACCCGATTCATTAAATCCATAAAAGCGGCTGGAGCATTTGTCAACCCAAAAGGCATGACAAGAAACTCATAGTGCCCATAACGTGTACGAAAAGCTGTCTTGGCCACATCTTCCTTTTTGACTTTTAATTGATGATAGCCAGACCGCAAATCAATCTTAGAGAAGTAAGAAGCACCATGGAGCTGATCAAAAAGATCATCAATACGCGGGAGAGGATACTTATTCTTAACCGTTCGCTTATTTAGCTCACGGTAGTCTATGCACATGCGCATAGAACCGTCTTTCTTTTTGACAAAAAGAACCGGAGCTCCCCAAGGCGAGGAACTTGGTTGTATGAAACCTTTGTCAAGTAGCTCTTGAAGCTGGGACATTAACTCTTTCATTTCTGTAGGAGCTAAACGATATGGTGCTTTTGCAACAGGAGTAGCACCGGGTACGAGATCAATCTGAAAGATGACCTCTCGGTCAGGAGGAATACCGGGAAGATCATCCGGAAAGACATCAGAAAATTCAGAAACTACATCAACATTAGGGATCGGAGACTTCTCTTTTCGTGTATCGATAACATAGGCAAGAAAGTGATTCTTGTTATGCCGAATGCAATTGAGAGCCTTCATCAAATTAATAATCTTTATGCTCCCCTTCTTTTTATCTCCATAAACGGAAATGACCTCACCATCCGGAGTAGCGAATCGTACGACCTTTTGAGAACATATAATAGTAGCATCATTTTGAGACAACCAGTCCATACCTATCACTATATCAAAACCGGCTAGAGTGGTAGGCAATAATTGAACCGGAAAAGAGCGACCTTCAATCTCAATAGAACAATCATCATAACCTACTTGAATGTCACTAATGGTACCGTTAGCAATTTCAACCTCTATAGAGCAATCAAGAGGAGTAGTGACCCTATCAAGCTTAGGAGCAAATAAAGTGGACACAAAAGATTTATTTGCACCCGAATCAAAAAGTACAGAAGCAGGTTTTGAGTTAACAAGAAATGTACCGCTTACTACCTCGTCGTTATCCTTGGCAGCTTCGGCTGTCAGCTGAAAGGCTCGAGCTTTAGGCTTTTGGACAGCCGTCTTCTTTCCATCATCTCTTCCTTGTGGGCAATCCTTGATGAAATGACCGGTTTGTTGACACCGATAACACTTTGGCTTGTCCTTGCATCCTGAAGTAGGATGACCCGTACCACCACAAGTATCACACCTTCGGGTCTTATCTGAACATGGACCCGAGTAAGGCGCCTTACAAGTACCACACCAATTCTTTGGCTTTGCATAGCTGCTGCCCCCACCTCTTGAAGATGGACCTTTCTTGAACTTCCTATTAGATCCATTTGACCCATCATGCTTCCTTTTTGAACCTGATTGCTTATCATCATTAGCTTTCACTACAACCTTTTCACCCTTGAAATCATCATCCAACCTCTTGGACTCCTTAATCGCAGCAGACAATGTAATATGTTGTCTACAAAGGCCACGATAGCTAGCGGGAAGACCATCACAGTAAGCTTCAACCTGATCCACATCTCTACGAACTAAGTGACCAACAAACTTAAGCTTTTCCATAAATGAGTGGGCATACTCAGTTATGGCACCCGGCTTAGCTGTTAAAGCTCTGAATTCTTTCTCAATCAACCTCAGTTCACGAGTACCCACATATTCTTCCAAGAACTTCTCCTTAAAGGTACCCCAAGGCATAATAGCTAGCACCTCGGGGGTCAAAGAAATAGTAGCAACCCTCCACCAATTACGAGCATTCTTCTTTAACATACGGGAAGCACACAATACCTTCATATCCTCAGGGCAATAACATGAAGCAAACACAACCTCGATATCATCCAACCATTCCATGGCACCTACAGCATCTAGAGTACCATCAAATGCCTTTGCTCCACATTTCTGAAAGCTCTCATACTTAAAGTTACTAGTACGAGGAGCGACTACAACACGAGGCTCCACCACATTATTAACACCATTCACATTAGCAACAACATTTTCAGGAGCAACTTTTGACCTTACCATTGATGGCTCGGTACGGTTTGAGCGGTTGGAGTAATTCCCATCCGTATGCTCATCCCGTTGCAAGCTAGCTTCTCTTTCAGCCCTAAGTTGATTCAACTCCTCTTCATTTCTCAACAAAAGAGCTCGAATAGCCCTCAACTCTTCATGTATTTCAGCTTGAGTAGGAACTTGCTCAATCACGGGGTTAGCTCTATCAATTTCAGACCTTGTAGGTTGTGCACCCGAAAGTGGTCTTCGAGGAGGCCTTAGGTTAACACCGTTTCCAGTCCCGTTTGGATTAGCCGGAGCATCGCTAGCATTAGCTCCATCTCTTTGACTACTAGCACGGGTATTAACCATCTTTCTACAATTTTAGTGACGAATGTTAGAGATGAATCGAATGAGAACAAAGTATGGCCAGGCCTACTAAATTACATAAGCATAACATAAACATATATAAGCCATAAACCTACCCTCACACTCATCCCAACCCGTCCTAAAAGCATTTTCATCATAGAGCTAAAGCATTACTACTTAAGCCAATCATTTCTCGTACGGTTTAAGTCCAAAATCCTAAGGTCTTGGTCGAATTTTGGTTCACTTAAACCATTTCTCTGATACCAACTTGTAACACCCGTCGTTTAAAAACTTGGATTTTTTCAAAACTTTGCCAAACGGCGTTTAAAATAAGCGGAAAGGATCACTTTCAAAATCTGCCCCATCCGTAACGGATGGTACCTTTAAAATTTGGTGTTACTACTAGCATCATCAAAACAATAAAAGTAAATCCAAGCTTTGGCACCAACATAAATGCCACATTATTACAAGTCTTTAATCATAAATGAAATAGCCAAACATAAGGCTAAAGGAAGTCTAAGCGTTTAATGTCTTTGCTAAGCTTCTTTATTCGTCTACCCAAGTCTCACCAAGCTAATCCTTGCCTATCTCAAACTTGATTATCCTGAAGGCACAACATTTTCAAAGAACAAGTGTTAGCTAATAAAATTAGCTAAGTAAGATAACATAACTTGAAAACGTTTGCCAATTTCATATATTAACAAAATCCACATTTTAAGTTAATATCACACACATACATAACATCATAAGATACACATTAGGTTCAACATGTCCTAAAGTGTGCCTATACTTTCTTTCTTCATCTTTCTTTCTTTATTTCTTTGCCAAGACGTAGGCTAAGTGACTTATGCCACTTACATAGGGATGTGGGGTTGTGTGTAGGCGGTCATAGACCATACATGGAGTCCTCACACCCGACATGATGGGTAAACCATAAGGTGGTCCATCGGCGTCGTTAAGGAATGACAAAGTCAATCCAACTGAATAAACCGTTTATGCCTTTACGCATTGGTGATTAGTTACTCCACCCGGAATACTCAAACGTAACTATGCCACAAGGGATGTGGGGTTGTGTGTAGGCGGTCATAGACCATACATGGAGTCCTCACACCCGACATGATGGGTAAACCATAAGGTGGTCCATCGGCGTCGTTAAGGAATGACAAAGTCAATCCAACTGAATAAACCGTTTATGCCTTTACGCATTGGTGATTAGTTACTCCACCCGGAATACTCAAACGTAACTATGCCACAAGGAGCAACTCAAGTGACCACGTACGCACCAGCCCCGAAGAGCTAGCACGGGTTAAGCTTAACACAAGACTTTACATAATGCTCGAGACTTTAATCGCTTAATTAGTTTAGGCTACTCTTTCACCTAAGCTAATCACATATCATCTTTTACTTTAGGGCCCTTAACGTGCACGTTAACATGGCAATCCTAATCAAGGACTAGTGACTAGGTGATCAAGCCACACATGCAAGCATATATCATATCATTTCATCATTTCATACATACATAATCATTTCATCATTTCATGCATTTATAATCATTTCATCATCTCATGCATATATACTTACCACATACCATTGCAACCTGCATATGAATGTTAATCATCATAAACGGTAAGTAATATATCCCTTTGCAACCTCCCATAGTCACCCATGAACGTAAAATGTACATACATATTCAATTGGAAGGTTTAACTTATGAAAACGTGTTTTGTTGTACCAACAGGTGACAAAAGATGTTATCTTACCTCGGTACAGCTTACCAACAAGTTAAAAGTATCTTATAGTGCTTGCTAAGTGCTCCCGACAACCTAGAACGAGTATAAGATCGAAATATAAGCTAAACGAAATGTTTTGTGAAAACTGGACAAGAGGTGCGTCGCACCTCCCACATGGTGCGTCGCATAAATTGATCAGAAAATTCTGAACATAAGTAGGTGCGCCGCACCTACTCCTTGGTGCGTCGCACAAATCCATCAGAAAATTCTGAATAGATGCAGGTGCGCCGCACCTACCCATTGGTGCGCCGCATATCGGGACTGCTGAAATAAGTAGGTGCGTCGCACCTACTCCTGGTGCGTCGCACAAATCCATCAGAAAATTCTGAATAGATGAAAGTGCGCCGCACCTGCCCTTGGTGCGTCGCACCACCCTCCTGGTGCGTCGCACTTGGAGTGTCGACCAGAAACCTAATTTTTGTTCTTTGATCAAACGAATTCCATACGAACCCATACCCCAAATCCAACCTGGGGACTTAAAATTAATCCTTTTAATTGCACTTTCATCAACTTAAACCATCCTATTAATCCCTTAATCCTTTACATCATAAATCAATCATTAAAACACCCGAATAACATGAATTCGATAAACGTTTGATCAAATAACCCAACCCAAACCCTATGGACTAGATTATAACTCATCTATGACTCATAAGATCAGAATTCAAAGATAATATTACCTATATTACCTGTAGATGACTTAGAGGATCCAAGATCTAATCAAAACTTGATCAATACGGCACGAATCGATTGAATCTTGAGGGAAACTTGTCTTGGGGATTGAGGGGATCGGTTGAGAGGTTTCACACACACAAGAGCAGGTGTTTTGTGACAATTAGGGCTGCCTAATTGCTCCCTAACCCCTGGCCACCAAACTCAAACTTACACTTAAGACCCCTCAACTCTTCAACTTAACGTTCTTAGCTTAACTTTCTACCGGGAGTCTTAACATTCTAACAAGCACTTTATAACTTAACTTTACTTTCATTAATCAACATATTTGTCATTTCATATTAAACGTCTAAGCATTTAATCACATAATCCCATATAGGGCACATAAACATAATAGACTTAACGTTAACTAACGGAAAGTCAAATAGTCAAACATAAAACGTTTGGGATGTTACAGAATCCTCTTAAGGGGGAGGTAATTGTAACATCCCAAACGTTTTATGTTTGACTATTTGACTTTCCGTTAGTTGACGTTAGGTCCGTTATGTTTATGTGCCCTATATGGGATTATGTGATTAAATGTTTAGGTGTTTAATATGAAATGGTTAATATGATGATTAACGAAAGTAAAGTTAAGTAATAAGGTGTTTGTTAGTATGTTAAGACTCCCGGTAGAAAAATAAGCTAAGAACGTTAAGTTATAAAGTTGAGGGGTCCTAAGTGTAAGTTTAATGTTTGATGGCCAGGGGGTTAGGGAGCAATTAGGCAGCCCTAATTGTCACATAACACCTGCTCTTGTGTGTGAAACCCTCCAGCCGATCCCCCTCTCATCCCAAGACAAGTTTCCCTCAAGATTCAAGTGGTTTTGTGCCGTTTCGATCAAGTTTTGATTAGATCTTGAATCCCATAAGTCATCTACAGGTAATATAGGTAATATTATCTCTGAAATCTGATCTTATGAGTCATAGTTGAGTATTCAATCCAGGCCATGGGGTTTGGGTTGGGTTATTTGAATAAACGTTTACCGATTTCATGTTATTCGGGTGATTGAATGATTGATTCATGTTGTAAAGGATTAAAGGTTTGTTTGATGGATATAAGTCAGTAAAAGTATTGTCAAAAAGGTTAATTTTATGTCCCAGGTCGAATTAATGATTGGTGTTCGTGTGGAATTCGATTTAAAGATTAAAAAAGTTGGAATTGGTCGAACTGGCAGTTATGCGGCGCACAAGCCTTTTGTGCTGCGCATAAATGCAAGTTTTGAAAATTGGTTCCCAGGTGGGTGCCCGATATGCGGCACACAAAGGATTTGTGCGGCGCATAGGTGGTTGCTCAGAAATTTGGTTAGTTTCTGTGACGAATTTGGTTGATTTGTGCGGTGCAGAAACATTCTATGCGGCGCACAAATGATCAAATAGTGTTTTGTGCGGTGCACAAGATTCCTGTGCGGTGCACAGATAGGTCCAGTTTGGTACTTAAGTTTCGTTTAGCTTATAGAACGATCTTATAATCATTATAGGTAGTCGGGAGCACTTAGCAAGCACCGTAAGACACTTGTAACTGGTTGGTAAGCTGTACCAAGGTAAGATAACATCTTTTGTCACCTGTTGGTACAACAAAATACGTTTTCATAAGTTAAACCTTCCAATTGAATACGAATGCATGTTTTATGTTTATGGGTGACTATGGGAGGTTTCAAAGGGACATTATACTTACCATTTATGATGTATAACATGCTTATACAGGTTGCAAAGGTATGAGGTAAGTATATACGTATGAAATGATGAAATGATTATGTTATGTGACTATGAAATGATGACATGTTATGTTATATGATTGCATGTGTGGCTTGATCACCTAGTCACTAGTCCTTTGATTAGGATTGCCATGTTCACGTGCACGTTAAGGGCCTTAAAGTAAAAGATGTTATGTGATTAGCTTAGGTGAAAGTGTAACCTAAACTAATACAAAGATTTAAGTCTCGAGCAATATGTAAAGTCTTGTGTTAAGCTTAACCCGTGCTAGCTCTTCGGGGCTGGTGCGTACGTGGTCACGTGGTTTGGGAATCATGATACCTCCCGTGGCATAATTACGTTTGAGTATTCCGGGTGGAGTAACTAACCACCAATGCGTAAAGGCATAAACGGTTTATTCAGTTGGAAATGACTTTGTCTTTCCTTAACGACGCCGATGGACCACCTTATGGTTTACCCATCATGTCGGGTGTGAGGACTCCATGTATGGTCTGTGACCGCCTACACACAACCCCACATCCCTATGTAAGTGGCTTAAGTCACTTAGCCTACGTCGAGGCAAAGAAATAAAGAAAAGAAAGAAAAACAAAGAAAGTAAAGCTAGGCACTATTAGGAATACGATGATCCTAATGTGTTATGTTATGATTGTATGTGATATTAACATTACGAGATGACTTTGTTAATATATTATGAATTGGCAAATGTTTTCAAATTCGTGTTATCTTACTTAGCTAATTTATTAGCTAACACTTGTTCTTTGAAAATGTTGTGCCTTCAGGATAATCAAGTTTGAGCTAGGCGAGGATTAGCTTGGTGAGACTTGGGTAGAACGAATAAAGAAGCTTAGCAAAGACATTAAACGCTTAGACTTCCTTTAGCTTTATGTTTGGCTATTTCGCTTATGTTTCAGATTTGTAATGATGGGCATTTATGTTGGTGCCAAAGCTTGGATTTACTTTTATTGTTTTGATGATGCTAGTTGTAACACCAACTTTAAAAGTACCATCCGTTACGGATGGGGCAGATTTTGAAAGTGATCCTTTCCGCTTATTTTAAACGTTGTTTGACAAAGTTTTTAAAAATCCAAGTTTTTAAATGACGGGTGTTACACCGGGACACCGGTCCTCAACAGAGTTTCACACCTGTTTCTTGCACCCACCAAATGTTTCACACTTTATTTGTCATCTGCGAGAAATGGTTTTCTAGTACCAAGAAAAATTCTCACATCTCGATGATTTTTTTTTCAAGCACCTGATTGTTTTTAGTGATTGTTAATTCCAAGCTGTGCTTGACTTTTCATAGTGAGTGAGTTTGATTATGTAGTTAAGTGACAAACAGAAAGAGAAATTTTTAGAGGATTTTAACTACTGAAATGTGTTTGTAAGTTGATAAAGAGTATTTTGATGTAAGTTGTTAGGGTTTATAGGTATGAAAGATTTATTGAGTTTGTATCCATTGCTTGCTGCATACGTGTTTCTTTCAAGTTTCTCACGTGGTAATATTTGGATGAGGATAAGTGTATGATTTTCTTTTACGTTGCCACGTGTATGTGTATCAATTTAAAGAATCAAATTTCATGTTGTCGATAAAACGAAATCCATGTCCTAATAAAAAAAAAAATTAAAACCGGTGTCTAAGACACCGGCTTCGGCAAGAAAGCAGAATAGAATGAAGAATGGCCTCTAAGACACGGGCTTTGTCATAAAAGTAAGCTAAGCCCGGTGTTTGTAACACCGGCTTTGTTAAGACAGGTGTCTTAGACACCGATTTTCGTAGTTTTGCAAATTTTCACACGAAAATTCGTATTTACACAAAATCGGCTCAAAATTGTCGTATCCGTACAAAAAATTCCCATTTTTCTACAAATAAGGCCAAATGTTCATTAAAGCCTCTAGAAAGGATTCGTCACTACCTCTTCTTGAGCTCGTTACCAGAGGATGTTCTATTCGCACATCCTCATCTTGAGGGCACGTACTTGACAATGTTTTAAATACCGGTATTACCTACCTGAGGGTAATCCAGTACAACCAGCCCGGTATTTTGTCCGGTATTTTTAGTATTTTAATTACCGTTGGTATTTTCTGTTATTTTTGGTATGGTAATACCGGTTTTTTCATTTTATTACTTTTTATTTTTTGAAATTTTTTAAAATGATTTTTATGATACTTTGATGTTATTTTTTGTTATTTGTAAACTTTAAAATTTATATTCTTACGAAATATCTATTTGGTATTAATTTTGAGTGGATTGTAATTATATTTTAACTAATTTCTGTTAAATTATAACAAGTTGTGTAGTAATAACTATACCGTTATTATCGGTACCGGGTACCATACCGGTATGACTAAAATACCAGTATTTAAAACATTGGTCCTTGAAACTCGTCATCATAGAGAAGAAAAAGGGTAAGGACTGGAGGACCCCCTTGGTCTGTTTACCGATTAAAATGTATATTTATGTGTTTTTTTGTTTAGTTGGAAATAATGAATTGTCAAAACGGAAGTAAGAATGACGCCTTGTTAACATGAGTGTGTCATGACTTATGAAGTGCGTTAGTAAAAAAGAGGTAACATAACGTTAATGTAGCGCGCATAAGAAGCAGGGGCGGAACTACATTGATTATAGGGGTAGCCCGGGCTACGGGTTCCCTAAATTCACGTAGTTAAAATCTTTTGAAAAATGATGTATTTTTTATCGGTGCTACGAGTTAAATAAATATGGATGCCGGTCATGTAACTAACTTTAAACATTTGAAATATTTTTTTTATCTATAAAACTTATAAAGATGTATCTTTACGACTAAATGATAAAGAAAAAACTACTAAAAGTGTCAAAAATTCTTAAAATTCATTAAAAATGGCCATAAATCTGTTAAAAAAATGCTAAAAATCGTAACAATTTAATCGTTATCGTTGTTATCGTTACTTTATGCCGATACAATGCTAGTGGGAAAAAAAATTGTGCTACGGGTTACTTCCGATTCTGGTTCCGCCACTGATAAGAAGTGAAGAATATATACATCATTGTTGAGAGATGCCTAAAAAATATGTAAGTCCCTCACTTGATGGTTTAACCCACTAGTGTAAAGTACAACAAGTCAAGTATGCACTAGATTGGACTAGTATTACTTAAATATAAATGCAAGTATATAAATAAAGTAATACAAGACTTAAAGCAATAAACAATGTAAAGGTGGAACACAATGTAATTTTCAAGTGTATTTTATTTATGATGTTTAAATAAAATACAAGGTTGTTGCGGAACCAAGATATTACAAGTATGTAAATATCTTAACAACCTATGAATTACAAATGATCTATATTTGCTAAATATTCTCCTTTGATCGAAACACTTAAAGTTGTGAAGTATTCCTTGTTACGATCGAGAGTATTTAGACAAATTCACCAATTATGCAAAAAGTAAATTGGACGAGGTATGTGACTTGGTATTTATAGGCAAATAAATTCAACAGTGAATTTATTATGCCGTACAAAATATGGTTGCATGCATTTAAGGAAACAACTTTAATTCCTTAAATGCATTGGTTAAAGTACAAGGATAAAGTCATGTTGATGTGACTTGTCATCCTTTTAACCAACCACCTTTACACACGTATTGTACTTTTATCAATAGACAAATGGATTGTCCGTGTAAAAGTGTGTAAAGGCAAAAGTCAATTCCTCGTAATCAGTGTTTAGACTTGTAAGGTCTAGAACACTGACAAAGCTCCAGTCAGGAGATCTGGTAAGACTGTCAGTGGGCTCCACTGTTTGTCAGTCTTCTTTCTTCTAACTTCAGTCTTTGACTTCAGTAAGAATGTCTTCAGTAGGATCGATCTGGACTGGAGTGAAGTCCAGTAAGCTGAAATCTGGTGAACTCCAGATTTCCTATACAAGTGAGATGCTTATTGGTCTTCCATTATTTCTGGACAAATCTTCAGTGACGCTCCAGTCTTCAAGTCTGGAGTGGGTCCAGTCAAACTGGACCTAACAAAATATATTTTTTTATTTTTCTATTTTCCAAAACCACAATCAATTAGGCAAGTTTTTTATTTTAAAACAGCACTACAATATTACATAAAAATGTTATTAAGAAACTAGTCAAATACAATTAAGAAATTTTTTTTTAATCACACAATATCTATATCTATATATATACAAAAGTTAAATGAAAGTTGGTTCTTTGGCACTTCATTCATTAGGGTACTAAATGTGGTTAATTACTTATATTTAGTATAATACATGTATTTTGTTTAATTTTGTTTGGTTTATTATGAGTCCCATTAATAATTGTGAGTATGGGGTTGTCCCCCATCTAAGCTTAGATGGGGAACCCCTCACATTTGATTTTTATAATCATGAAAATCAGGGGGGCCATGTATCTGTTTTAAATTCAAACAAATAATAAAATATTTGTATGTGAGGGGTTCCCCATCTAAGCTTAGATGGGGAACAACCCCATACTCACTTTTCCCTAATAATTTGTTATTACCTTGCTACATTAACTAATTATCATATATTATTTTTTATATTTGTTTTAGTATTTAGATAATAAAGAAGGGTAAACCACTTGATGTGGCTATGAAGGATGTGATTTTAATTTTATATTAACTCAAAATAACTTGATGTGACTATGAATTTTATATTGAAAATGAGGCTGTCGATACATATTCTCCTCAAACAACTTTGATAACCCAAATACCCCATCCAATCGTCAAAATATTGCATTCATCACCATAGACTCTATTTCCCTCCTCTTTTTCGCAGCCACTCTCCATACATCACAACCGCCTTTCTACACTGGTGAATCGGTGATCACTCTGCTCCCTTTAAATTATTCTCCACTCCAGTTCCCTGCCCCTCTCCATGTCTTTTAAGAATTGACAATCTTTGCAGTTGAAATTTGATGTTGTGGTTTTCTGAAATTTTTAATTGTAGATTCAAGATTTTTTATATCGGCTTTATGTAGAGAATTTGAATCGGTTCTCTATCTAATACGTTCCTTCTAGGATTGAATTGCAGATTCAAGGTATATTTTTTTGCATTATTTTATAATTTGTTTAAAGCTTCAACCCAGCAACAATGATAAAATACACAATTTCTTATTTTGTTTAGTATTATTAGCCGATTAGGATTTATAAGAAATTTAATATCTATAGTAAAAGAACAATATGTGTTTATGTCTAATGTTTTGCAGATTTTGTTGGATATTTTAATAGTTTTGTAATAAAATCCTAATTTTCTATTATGTGTTGTTCTATCTAATTATTATTTCTTTGTAGATTTAATAATAACACTGATGTTGCATGTAACTATTTTTTGGTTGTATTTGATTAACTGACAATTGATTGTTTTGTTGTTGCAGGTAACGTCTTTCGATACATTATCATCATTTCTCTTTTTTATGTTTATATAGATAAATACATATATTTAATGAGAATTCGTGCATTTATTATAGAATTGTATATCAGTAGTTTTTGGCTATGGTCAACCATTAAACCTTTGGTGTTTGATGTTGATCCTAATCGAAAATTTAGGATTAGGGTTTTCTTGAGAAAAAAAATTGGGGTTAATGTTCTTTTGTCGATTTCGGGTGAAAAATTCTTGACCAAGATTTCATTTCTCTGTTATTCTTCAACAAGAAATGCACCCCAAACGGTATACGGTTTTTCATTAATTGCTCTTTTTTACCCATTGTTTTAAGCTTTATATCACACTTTTTAATAAATAATCCAGTGGAACAGTTGGGGTGATATCTATTGGTGTTGGCATAATATGGATAGGTGTTCCAATTGCTTGATGAAACACCTTAATGGAATTTCTACTTTAAAGGATATATAATGTTTTCTTGGTCAGTCATTTTGTGCTTAGTTGTAGATGATAAGGAATTGAACTTTCGAATGATAAAAACAAAATTACAGGAGACAAAGATATGGCTATTATTTGGTTTAGTTTTATTTCAATTTTAATTTGTTGTTTACAGTTTTTTTGTTTTTATTCTATGATTGTATGTCTGGGCTTTCATTTGATCTAAAATGTAGTGGCTAAAGCTCTTTGATATGTAGCTGGCTTATTGTGCAGTTGTTAAATGAGGCATGATTGGGTTAAAAAAATTGTAGCTTTTGAAGTGGCGTTGTTTGTGTTGGTGGTCTTCATTTATGGAAAGAAGCCAGTTTGGCATGACAAGGGGATTGGAGATATCTGCAATGTAGTTCATGACAGTTGTAGGTATCACTTCCTTTTTTCCAAGTTTATGTTATTACCGTTTTATATGTCCTTCCACATGATTCTAAGTTTATGTTGTTACAGTTATATATGTTCTTACACATGATTGAATCAGAAACGTGATTTTGCTATTCCATTCTCATCAAGACATTTGATTGTTATTTCGATAGTTGTAATAATGGAGAAACTCAAATCGGAGAATAGGATACCTTAAAGGTAAATAAGAAAGATCTTAAATAAAAAAGAAAGAAAAAAGCTGCCTAGCCCGCGGGAAACAGAAGGGAAGCTGCCTGGTATCGTGGAGTTCAAACTTCAAAGTTCAAAACATTGATGTTCAATTATAGCCTTATAGGTGAAACCTCTTGACTTTCCCTCCTATCATTATATCTGTTTGTTTTGATTGTGAGGTTTTTGCTTTCTTTTTCAATAAAGATAACGAGTTTTCATTGTAGGTGAAAAATCTTTAGCTTTTGTACCATTATTGCTCCGACCAGCCACTAAATTGTTCCACCACTCCACCGGTCTCTTTTTTCTCTCTTTTTCTCCCTCCCTCTCTCTATCCCTCTCTCTCTCTCTTATTTTAATTTTATTATTTCGATATGTTTTTATATCTTTCCGTTCAGTGTTTGTGGATTGTTGTTCATTAATCTTCAGAAAGGTAATTACTTTCTCATCTTTTTTTCTTTCTTTTTTTTTACAGGAATTCAAAAGATGGTGACAATCTTTAAGGTTAGTGTATTTTTATTTATATCTTTTGTTGGTGTATATATTTTATAAAAACGTTGATTTGTTGGTGTATTTGATTATATTTTGACGTGTTTTATCCAAATGAACCATTTGATATGATTCTTTTTAGCTTAGTTGTAAAAGATCATGTCTTAGATATGAAACACAAATTATATCTGCACAATTAGATAAATAGGTTCAAACAGCCGCTACTGCTCTTATATAACATTGGTCATCATGTGTATACTGTATAGGTTGGAGTCCATTACCATTTATATTCATAGCATATAAACTGATATATCGTTATTGTACAACAGTGGTGGACGGCATAACAAAGAAATTTGTCGTTAGAAAAGGGCAACCGAAAGTAAGGTTATATCCTCATGACCTCATAAATAGTAACTGTCTACCTGATGTTTGAAAGGCGGAGTGTGATTGGGTTTGTGTCTAAGCTGTGTTTTGGTGACTTTTTTGAAGTCCATACTACTCCAGATTTAAATGGAAAGCGCCATAAAAGACCCCCCGTCATCCCTGGAGGGTGGAGGTAAATACTGACCTTTTGGACTTTCAGTCTTATCAAGAAAATTTTTTACAAACATTTTTAGTTCTTGCCCACTTATATTGTCTAGATGTTCAAATGCATCGTCGATAGCAGGGGATACATTATCAGACCTAAGGCAAGAACCGCCTTTTGATTTGAGCTACTGTCGGGTAATTGAAAACATGAACTCTTAAATGAAATGTGTTGTACTTAGTCTCATGGCCATCATCGCAAGTTCTGATTGTATTGATGTTGATTTGGACGACTGATGCATGCCAATTCTGCAAGCAAAACCTATATTTTTGTCATTATTTTGTTTTTGTCACTATCCCCGTATCTTCCAATGAGTTAAGGGTGGGTATGATAATGATCAAAATGTAACCCTCTGCGTCATCTCTGCTAAATCCACGGTCACTGATGGTAAATCTAACCTCTATTTTTGTTATTATTTCGTTTCCGTCACTTTCCATGTATCTTCCCATGGGTTAAGGGTGGGTATATAATGATCAAAATGTTTTTGAAATCTCCTAAATGTGTATGAACCATTTCTGCAAGACTTACGCTCCACCAACTACCAAGCGGCCAAGGCGATAAGTGACTATAAGAAAAAAATAAAAAAGAAACAACATGAGAATGAGGGATACCGCATCGGGGTGGGTACATCAAGTTGAGGTTATGCACTTATAGCTCACTAGATCTGTACAAGGTATCCATAATTCCTTCGTGTTTTCTATTTAGTAGTGTTTCGTATATTTGTTTTGGTAGTTTCCCAGAAAAGTTATTGTATATTTTGAGCTTATAGAGGCCTTTAATCTCCAAATTCCCATAGAGACGTCTCCCGTCAAACGGTTATCAAATTATTGAGGTACATATGTGCAATTAGCTTAAGTTACAAAGTTCATTTGGGATTTTGCCCAAGGAGGTTGGCATGGATTTCCAGATCAACCAAGGATTTGCAATTGCCAAGCTTAGGTGGTAGTTTTCTAGAAAAAAAGGTTGATAGCAAGGTGGAGGGCAGTCACTGAAGTGAGTTGTCCAACAGAAGAAGGAATGGGACCGCTTAAACAACAAATAACAGTAGCAAGTTGGTTTAAGCTACTACAATTTCCTAATATATGAGGAAGGACACCATGGAAGTGGTTCATAGACATGTCCAGATAGACGAAATCAACAGTAGCATGTAAAGTGTTGTTGTGGACATCTAATGTAGTAAGGTGGTTACCAAATTTGAGATCTTTTCTTTAGGGTGTTGGGCAGTGTACCAGTGAAGCGATTGTTACCAAGAATGGGTGTCTACAGTTCCCAATGGACGGGGGAATAGACCCCAAGAGTCGGTTATTGTTCAACTGCAATGCCATTTCGATTATATCTAATATTGTATACCTGCTCTCTAATTAGATAGATATATATGTTATATTTGAGTACAAGGTAATACAATTCCAGTGATCGTGAATGTAGGTGCTCCTGAGGTTAGTGATTTTATCCCCCTTTTCATTTTTTCCACATATATAGATATAGTCCATATCTTTTAACTTCTTCGTATATATATATGTTGTATGTATCTTTAACGATTCTCAACTCTAAAAGGTAGTTTTCATGTATTAAAATTAGTTCAGATCTATGGGAGGGTCATAGTTGATTAAATGATTTTGTTCGGCACTGATGTATCAACAGATGAGAAAGGCTGTCTAAGGTTGCCTTGCACCCCTGCAATGTTGGAAATGTTCTACTTGGACCAGAATTTCAGCAACCAAATCCACCTAAGGTTTTCCTATTGAAGTTCTGGTGTGCCTCAGATCGAAAAGGCCTCTTACGTGGTACCCCTCTTACATTATTAACAAGTTCACGTATCATATCTGTAATGTAAAAAACATCAGTTTGATAGAATTGTATAGGGCTTCAGCAGGGCACTTTACATGTTTGGTGGTCATTGTAGTAATGATGATTTTGGGGACTCCAAATCCACGGGTAGCCAGGAGCAAAGTGTCAACAGTCGTCATTACTCACCATGTGGTGTTTTTGTTTCTTTTAGTTCATTACATAAAGGGAAGGGAATTATACGTAGTACCATCTTCATCTGCGTAATGCAGCATTGTAGTTAGTGTTGCTGGTATAGATACCATGCAATTTAACACCTCAAACTAAGGGCGGTAATGTATAGTCATGCGAAAGAGGTTGAGGCCTTTAATCAATGTGTGGTCCAATTTTTACCCTGTTGGTGTTTTAGTAGTTTGTAGTTATAATCTCACCTGTCCACGCCATTAGGAACTTATGGTCATCCATCTCTAATGATCACCAGGTTGTGACAATCGGGATAACAACGCCTCTATTGTTATCATGTTGTTTGATGAGACCACCAAGAGGTTACTTAAGCGGACAACAACATCCCTGCTGGATGAACCAGGTAACTCTATGAAACTTGGTTCTGGATAACTTTTTACTGATAATAAGGTAACAAACAAACACAGATGGATTTGGAGAGAAGAGGGGAGTCACATGTCAATAGATTTTATGCTAACTAGCTACACAACTTTGGCAGTAGAAAAGACTCTCGGAAAGAATTCGAGGTGGAGGCAACTAAATCTGTAACAGATCAAAGTCAATCTAATGCATCATTGCAGTTACAACCTTATATAAGCAAGGTAATAGGTCTCACAACCCATTTTGCCGATTTTCCTTTTTTAATAAACTTATAGATTACGCATGTTCACCAGTTAGAAATAAAACATAATTTGATTCAACCCATTGTAACTAAATGGTTTAAAAGTTCCCCATCTGATCAAATATTGATGGGAAGTTAATCATGATTTTCTTTTTATAAAAAGTTGTTCTTACCTTTGGTATATGACTTGCAGCGGCGAGAAGCGAGCAAACCATGCTTTTGATTCTGCAATAATTGGATTTTAATGTTTTATTGAACAAATTCTGATTCTAATTACGGAGTATCTGATTATTTAGATGGCTAAAAGTTAGTTTCATACCAAATATGGATAATTTGTTTGAAAGTCTACAAGCGATCGTTTGATCAGGTAACCGAGTTATAAAGGAATTTCTCTTATGCATATATGCTTTTTACGGGTGCTATGTGAAAACTATTGCAATCTTTGGTTTTTGTAGTGTTAATGGTTGTTACTTCCCTGCATGAAAGCTCCATGGAAACCCTTCCTTGAAATTGTATCATCCAGCTATTCCAATTTTGCATATTTATTGTTATAATAAACTCCCATAAGTAAACAAATATGCCTACTCTGTTTCTATATCCAACCATCAATATCATTAATCTTTATTAGACTACATGTACTCATTAATAAATTATGAATGCGACACTATCCTACATAAAACTAACACCTGAAGTGATCACAAACGCAACATGCATTAACACATTTGACTATACATTTGTCAAAATACTACGTAAATCTCGGTACATTCATCAAACTTCACTGACGACGTCAAACTAATTAACCTACCTGGCCGTGCATCGCACGGGTCTTCATTCTAGTTATATAAAAATATGATTAAGAAATTAGGCAAATACAAAGAGTTATCGGCTATTCTTTTAGATAGCATTATGTGTCGTAAAAGATTACAAACTTTAACTCAAATGAAAAAGAAATAAAAAGTTTTTTTTTTGTTTTACGTACGATATATATGTTAAGCAAACACAACGCAACTAAACGATTTACATGAATATTAAAGTTCATAAATGTTGTTGAACATTTCTAGTTATCATACTCAAGTAGGGATGGCAACGGGCCGGGTATATGTAATCCCGGACCCGGACCCAATTAGAAATCCCCGTCCCAAACCCGTCTCCGGACCCGACGGGTCCCCGTTTATCTACTAACTGTTGGGTAACGGGTATCCCCACGGATAATCGGGGATCCGTTAACATATTTATGGTTTTTTGAAATTCAATCACAAGCAACATATATAGTCGAACATGTGGTACTTACGTATAAATGTATTAAAAATTTATAACTCTAACCAAAGTCTTTCATTCACGATGAGGCCAACAGAATGAAGAATTAATAAATTTCATGCTATGTTTGTATAGATATATATTTCTGATTACTCGGTATGTTAACTCAATTGGCACTACATAGCTTTATATACATATTGGAAAAAGAAATATTAATATAATGTTAAACATATATGGGTCGGGTATACGGGTTCGGGGCGGGTTTCGGGTATACGGGTCGGGTATGCGGGTTTTAAACTAAAACCATCCCCGGACCCGGACCCGCAAAAAAAACTAATATCATCCCCATACCCGCCCCTAGACCCGCGTACCCAGACCCGAACCGGGCCCAAAAATGTCGGGTTTCGGTTTTCCCCATTGGGAAAACATATCCCCCCCCATGTTAGGGATGTTAGATAACGAAGAAGACGTAATTCAGTTTAGGGTTCATGCCAACTGGGGGGAAAGGAGAACGAACATTTGATTCTTATATACAGCTTTTGTGATTTGAAATCCATATCTTCTTATCATTAGTCCACGTCATTATCAACTAAGTGTCACGTCACCTAAAAAGAGGGTAATCAATAAATATGCAGGTCATGAAATGGTGAACCATGTACAAATTTTACAAGTTTGTTGGGCAACCATGTACAAATGGAAAAGTTCGTTGGTAATCTGGTGATTAAACTCTTTAATTTTTTTTCCACGTAATATCCACGTCACAATTTTATTAAAAGAAAAATGCATTTAACCGGCTATTAAGGGTAACAGGTCAAAAATTGGTGAACCATGTACAAATTTTACAAGTTTGTGGGGAATATATGTCAATAAAAATGTTTACTGGGCAACCATGTACAAAAGGAAAAGTTCGTTGGTAATCTGGTGATTAAACTCTTTAATTTTTTTTCCACGTAATATCCACGTCACAATTTTATTAAAAGAAAAATGCATTTAACCGGCTATTAAGGGTAACAGGTCAAAATTGGTGAACCATGTACAAATTTTACAAGTTTGTTGGGCAACCATGTACAAATGGAAAAGTTCGTTGGTAATCTGGTGATTAAACTCTTTAATTTTTTTTCCACGTAATATCCACGTCACAATTTTATTAAAAGAAAAATGCATTTAACCGGCTATTAAGGGTAACAGGTCAAAAATTGGTGAACCATGTAAAATTTTACAAGTTGTGAACCATGTACAAATTTTACAAGTTTGTGGGGAATATATGTCAATAAAAATGTTTACTGGGCAACCATGTACAAAAGGAAAAGTTCGTTGGTAATCTGGTGATTAAACTCTTTAATTTTTTTTCCACGTAATATCCACGTCACAATTTTATTAAAAGAAAAATGCATTTAACCGGCTATTAAGGGTAACAGGTCAAAAATTGGTGAACCATGTACAAATTTTACAAGTTTGTGGGGAATATATGTCAATAAAAATGTTTACTGGGCAACCATGTACAAAAGGAAAAGTTCGTTGGTAATCTGGTGATTAAACTCTTTAATTTTTTTTCCACGTAATATCCACGTCACAATTTTATTAAAAGAAAAATGCATTTAACCGGCTATTAAGGGTAACAGGTCAAAAATTGGTGAACCATGTACAAATGAAAAGTTCGTTGGTAATCTGGTGATTAAACTCTTTAATTTTTTTTCCACGTAATATCCACGTCACAATTTTATTAAAAGAAAAATGCATTTAACCGGCTATTAAGGGTAACAGGTCAAAAATTGGTGAACCATGTACAAATTTTACAAGTTTGTTGGGCAACCATGTACAAATGGAAAAGTTCGTTGGTAATCTGGTGATTAAACTCTTTAATTTTTTTTCCACGTAATATCCACGTCACAATTTTATTAAAAGAAAAATGCATTTAACCGGCTATTAAGGGTAACAGGTCAAAAATTGGTGAACCATGTACAAATTTTACAAGTTTGTGGGGAATATATGTCAATAAAAATGTTTACTGGGCAACCATGTACAAAAGGAAAAGTTCGTTGGTAATCTGGTGATTAAACTCTTTAATTTTTTTTCCACGTAATATCCACGTCACAATTTTATTAAAAGAAAAATGCATTTAACCGGCTATTAAGGGTAACAGGTCAAAAATTGGTGAACCATGTACAAATTTTACAAGTTTGTGGGGAATATATGTCAATAAAAATGTTTACTGGGCAACCATGTACAAAAGGAAAAGTTCGTTGGTAATCTGGTGATTAAACTCTTTAATTTTTTTTCCACGTAATATCCACGTCACAATTTTATTAAAAGAAAAATGCATTTAACCGGCTATTAAGGGTAACAGGTCAAAAATTGGTGAACCATGTACAAATTTTACAAGTTTGTTGGGCAACCATGTACAAATGGAAAAGTTCGTTGGTAATCTGGTGATTAAACTCTTTAATTTTTTTTCCACGTAATATCTACGTCACAATTTTATTAAAAGAAGACGGGATAACACCCCTATTCCTAGTCGCGGCTCTCATGTGACTCAAAGAACTTTGGATAGGAAGTATTCGAGAATAGGCAATGGCTACAAGTCGCTTGAACAGGTACCTAGGTTTCCATTTCTATAGTTCTGTTTCTTTTGCTACGGAAAATACTCGTACACATTTTTGGGTGCGTTGAGCAAAAGTATGTACTATGAAAATTGCCTTCGAAATAACTTTTTAAAACTTTACTCCAATAAAATCACTAGCTACTAGCATAATTTGTCTCAGATAACTAATAAAAGGCACCAAACCAATTTTCTTTCATTCAAATAGGCGTAATGATCTAAGGGGTGTATCAATAATATTATCATCATTCTCATCCATTCTCACTTTCACATCGGCACATTATTTTTTATTTTTTTTCTTAGAACGCTATCACAACATGAGTCCTACCAACAATACCTCCATCTCAACCTATTCTCATTTACCATCTATTTTAAAACAAAAAAAAAAAAAACACCTTGGACCCACCCTACCACACCTTCCTCCTTTTTCCCGTTCTGATGAAAATAACACTTCCAAGGGCGGTACCAAAGGGGGCAAGGGGGCAAATGCCCTCCCCCAAATTTAAATTGTTATGTATTTTTAAATTTTTAATGGATTTTTAAAATTTTCCTATAAGTTTTTAACATTTTGCCCTTTTTTGGATTTATTTTTCGTGGACTTTTTACTTTTGCCCTTTCTGAGATTTTTTTTCCCTGATACCACCTCTGCTTCCCGAACTTGATGATAACACCGGTCGTGCTAACGGTGTTTTCCAAACTTTGGTGAAAATATGGTGAGAACACCACCATTGGGAGACCCTTAAGATACCAATACACTTTTTTGTTTGTCCTTTTTTAACAGATTATATTTTTTACGGTTCACAATAAATTTTAAAGTTTATCTATCATGGTGAAACTCCAACATCAGAATGGACGATAAAATATAGTTAACCTATATATAACATGTCATAAATTAGCTTATGAGGATGATTTGATGCGATTTGGGTTCTCAAATCGACTTGCATTTAGATTTTATAGACACAATAATATCTTTTACATTATGTTTTTGTTCGTTAGGTTGCTTCGGCTCTTACTCGAGCAGGACTTGAATCATCGAACCTTATTGTTGGCATCGACTTCACCAAAAGCAACGAGTGGAAAGGTTGGTAAAAATCGATTACCAACAAAAATCTTGTAACGACTAGATAGTCACTATTCATCTCTTTAGTGACGAGATGGCATCGACAGTTTTTACTTTTGGATCCCTAGCTAGCTCACTCACATAAGTTATGAATTTGTGATCCCACAAATTATTTGTGACTAACTTATGTCGCTAAAAGTAACGAGATCATAACCTAATCGTTGCAGTATATTTTTGTGTTAATACTTGCATCTCTTTATAAAAACTAGGGACAAGGTCATTCAACAAGCGATGCTTACATAGCATTGGAGTGTCACAAAATCCGTATGAACAAGCAATATCGATCATTGGGAAAACACTATCGGCTTTTGATGAGGATAACTTGATCCCTTGCTTCGGGTTTGGAGATGGTGTTGGAGTGTGATCATGTTTTAATAAATCGCATGTCCGGAAATAATTTAAGCCTACGGGGTCACACGAAATGACACGGTAACTCTATATTATTAATTAGTATATTAAAGTAATATATTAATTAATTTGATCACGAAATGATTAATTTAAATAAATTAAAGGGTTAATTGTATTTAATTAATTAAAGAGGATGATTAAATGTGAAATTAGGAAATTAGTGTTGGACTCTAATTCCTAATGGGGGGATTTCCTAATCCCACTCTAATTAGAAAACCCCCCTAATTAAGCCTATAAATAGAGACATAGGTTTAAGGGTTTTTGAAATTAATTCACACACATTAGAAAATCTCTCCTCCTTCTCTCTTCTTGGCTTCGGCCGAATTCTTACAACACAAAGGAGTTTTGTGCTATTCGAAATCTATATGGAACTTCAACAATTAATGATTAGCATTAATTGTTCATTGGTTTGTTTTGTCGACAACTATTGGTTTCGGTTTATGGGGTTTCGAATGAAGGGAGTTACACAAAGGGTTGTGAAGTTTGTGATCGAGGTACTAGCATACGGTATAGGGGTGTCTAGTGTGCGATCGTAGAGGGGTTTTACTTTAAACCCTAAATAATAATAATAATCTTATTAATAATATTATTGGAAGCTTTGCGCAAAGGTACACGTTTTGATTCTCTCTTTGTTAATTAATTTGATTACATATACGTTTCTTTCCGCTGCGTACTCGTGAATTGTTATAAGTTTATGTGCTCATATTCTAACAGTGGTATCACGAGCCACATATGTGATCTATTAATTACAAAGATCAAAACTTGAAGGGGGGTTAAGGGTTGGTTTATTTTAATTAATGATTAAATAATTAAAAGAAGTTTTTTTTCCTTGTTTTTTATTAAAACAATATCAGTGCAAGTCACCTGGCGATCTTCTTCAGTTGCAGCAACTTCTGGAGGAGGATCAGTCCAAACTACTTCTATATCCTCATCATAGTCAATGAGGTCACGATTTGCATCATGAAATTCTTCATTAAAAGGCATTTCTTGAAGAACTGGAGAAGTTGGAGTTTGAACTGGTGCTGATATTGGAGTGACACGTACATCAGATCCAATCGCCAATTTTTGTGGTAAGTTGAAATCGATGGAGGGATAGAATGAAGTATCACTGGTGGTGCTCTTCTTCTTAACTGGTTCCAGTTGAGTAGAACTGGAAACATCTTTTGGTGAAACAACTGACTGATGAACTTGGTCAGTTTCACCAAAATTTATTGGAACGACTGGAGAAATATCAAGGCTTTTCCT
>CM067170.1:3596925-3669508 GCA_034093135.1 Erigeron breviscapus | reverse complement strand
TAGTTACCGTATTTAAATGCAATTATGTATCAATTGAGTATAAAATTAAGTTGACAAGCATTTCAATACATAACATATATTTCTAAAATCATAGAGCAAAGTATAGTAAGGTTTTATAAAAATACTTACAAGAAAGGAGAGTTTATGAACTCTAAGATCAAACTTTCGACGTACGAAGAACACGACTTCTGATTCAAATGAAATTCCTTCAAGACTTGGACTTGTTTACTTAATAATTGAAGATTATTCCCAACCCAAATTGAGTATTATAACTAGAACTTTTGAAGATCTTAGAGAGATTTGTTGATAACAACTTCTCTTGACGATTTCGGCGAACTTTGAGATCAAAGCGACTTTGCTTATACTAGAACAATCAAGTGTTCTTTGAAACTTATAACAAGAAGGGGGAAGATGATTTTAGACTTATAGAATGCTAAATAGAAAGAGAATGAAGTTTAAGGTGTGAGTTTTTAATGAGAACTTAAGGCTAGTATTTATAGTAAATGAAATGGAATTAAATATGATAAAATTTATGCATATTCATCAAACTTCCAATATAAGTCCGGTTTTGGTGTGCTATGAATCATCAAATTAGCTGTAATTCATGCAATTTGTGATGTGTTGGATGTTACAAGTGGTAGCTAGAAGTTGTGGTGTCATTTGGAAGTTAAAACTTAAAGATTTGTCATGAAAAATCCTTGGAAATTACTATATTGAAGTTGACATTTTCACTATTTGGGGGCTGCATTTTTATAAAAATTTTAAGTGTTATTTTGTGAAATTTAAAACCATATTAAGGTATCTTAAATCTAGTTATTACGTTCTAGCAAGTTTCAAGCCAAACCGAGAAAGAATCGATCGAAAAAGCAACGTTTTACATATATATCCATAAAAGTTTTGTCGGATGTCTACTAGTAACATTATTCAACTAATAAATCAAATATAACTTGTGACAATTTCACGAGTATTCCTACTTTCCATAAAGTATGTCGGCTTTGTCCTATTAATGAAATTATTAGATAACCACCGACACTGTGCCACCGACACTGTTTACCGTACATTATACTTAAGGTTTTGTATATACGTTTTTCCTGTTACTACAGTTACTCAATCATTTTCTATAATATAATTTTTATAACACGTATGGGCCAATATCACGGTCTTGTAATCATGGGCTTAATTCTAGAAATCCAATTATGACATTATAACTGGCCCAATTTACAGATAGACGAACACAATTAGACTCAAAGTTTTCGTTTATTAAAGTAGTTAATCAAATTACAAGTACAGCCAAACGGGTAAAAATCACGAATGTTACACAATCTCAAGAAGACAGTGGGAGGATTGTTGAACTTGATGAGGCTCAAGAAGATGTGTCAACTTCTGAAAATACTAGAAATCTTCAACTTAGGGGGGAAAATGTTCAAAGAGATGAATCTCTAGATGAACTTTAAGTTGAAGATGAAGCGATTCCAATTCGTAGGTCCTCAAGGACAATACGTGCCGTGAAAGATTAAATCTTATGGTTGAATCTGAAGAACACGTATTAGGAGATTTGAATGAACCTCCTAATTTCAAAGCTGCATTATCGGATCCGGAGTCTGACAAATGGCTTGAAGCTGCGAATGTGGAAATGAAATCCATGAAAGATAATCAAGTGTGGAGCTTGGTTGATCTTCCACCAAATGGTAGAACCGTTGGGTGTAAATGGATCTTCAAGAAGGAGACTGACATGGATGGAAATATACACACCTATAAAGCTCGTCTTGTGGCGAAAGGTTATACTCAACTTTATGGAGTTGATTATGAGGAAACCTTTTCTCCCGTTGCGGACATTAGAGCTATTAGGATCATCTTAGCCATAGCGGCGTACTATGACTATGAGATATGGCAAATGGATGTCAAAATCGCTTTCTTGAATGGTTTTTTAGACGAGGAAGTCTATATGGTACAACCAGAAGGTTTTGTCGATCCAAAACATCTCGACAAAGTATGCAAACTTCAAAGGTCCATTTATGGATTGAAGCAAGCATCAAGGAGTTGGAATAAAAGGTTTGATGAGGAAATCAAGAAGTTTGGTTTTGCTCAAAATCCTGATGAGCCATGTGTATATCGCAAAGCTAGTGGGAGTAATGTTACTTTCCTTGTCTTGTATGTCGATGACATATTGATAATAGGAAATCACATTCCAATGTTAAAAGACGTTAAATCTTATCTTGGAAAGTGTTTCGCTATGAAAGACTTGGGTGAAGCGGCATTTATACTTGGAATCAAGATCTATAGAGATAGAAGTAAACGGTTGATTGGATTAAGTCAAAGTGCTTATATAGATAAAATCTTGAAGAGATTCAAGATGGAAAATTCTAAGCGCGGGAATTTGCCGATGCAAGAAGGACTTAATTTATCTAGCAAGAACGGTGCTTCTACACCTGAAGAGGTGGAGCGTATGAAAAGAATTCCTTAAGCTTCAGCTGTGGGATCAATCATGTATGCGGTAAGATGCACTAGACCTGATATTGCGTTCACGCAAAATATTGTTAGCCGTTATCAGCAGAATCCTGGAGAGGATCATTGGACTGCTGTAAAGAACATTCTTAAGTACATGCGGGCTACTAAAGAATTATTCTTGGTGTATGGTTGAAATCCCGATACAGAATTCAAAGTGAATAAATTCTGTGATGTTGGATTTCAGACTGATAGAGATGATTCGAAATATCAGTCGGGATACGTCTTCATTTTAAATGAAGACACGGTGGAATGCTAGGGCTAGAAGCAAACCACAGTTGCTATGTATGTAACAGAGTCTGAGTATATTGCCGTCTCAGAGAAGACGACATGAAGGTTGTCTGGATTAGAAAGTTTATTTTTGGATTTTAACATGATAATCCTCAAATAACACACCTATGGATCTGTACTGTGATAATTCGGGAGCAATTGTCATTGCCAATGAACCTGGGGTTCAAAAAGGTGTCAGACATTACCAAAGAAGATATCACTACGTTCGTGAGCAAATCGAATCACGTGAAATCAAATTACTCAAAGTTCACACAGATTATAACTTAGCGGATCCTTTTACAAAGACATTGTCAAAAGGAAAGCTCAATAAGTATGTCGTGGGCATAGGTTATTGCTAGTTATATCATGTAAATCTGTGATTGGTATTTGGATAATGGGATGTTAAACAATTGTTATTTTAATAAATGAATTTTTATACGCGGTATAAGAGGTTTCATTTTTATAATAATTGTGTCCTATATTTGCATGTTTAGATCCATGAATATTTGAAAAATATTCTAAACGTCCATTGTCGATTAATTATATGGGAATATAATTAAAGTAAGACAATTGTGAGAGATTGGTGAAAATATTTAAGGGAATATTTTGAAGATGGTGGATCGTACCAAACTCACATGATATTCAAAAGATGAATATTGGACTTACCCCACTTAACGAATTTTCATTTTATGGATCGACGTCATTAAATGAAATTCGTGAAATGGTTACTTTATTTATCCTTAGACTTGAGATACAAGTGAGTTATGCTTGTGTGGATTGCATTTCTAGATTGTAGTTCTAACTATCCTGAACAAGGTAGTAATAAAGGGCTATTTTCAGAAATGTTAAGAAACGACATGGCTAGACACTTGTAGTCAAAACAGGATTTGTTCCTTCAATTTGCAACTGAAGTATGATACCATTTGGCGCCCTCATTAATTAATTAAGATGTTTGTATGGCCATACCCAAATGAACTCAAGAGTGGTCTTGACTAATTTGGTAATCTTGATTAATTGTAGAAATGAGAAACATAATCGTTAAGTTATGAAATGACATTGATCCATATTCATAATTAACAAGGGTATCTGAACAAAGGGATATTAAAGACTAAATCATTTCAAATAGGTAATTTAAGAAACTATTCTTAAATATTTCCGGGAGCATTGGCGTGTTGCTAGACGCTAACCAATGTTATTGCCTTTATGATAACATGCTCAAGTGGGAGCTGTTGGAGTGTGATCATGTTTTAATAAATCGCATGTCCGGAAATAATTTAAGCCTACGGGGTCACACGAAATGACACGGTAACTCTATACATATTAATTAGTATATTAAAGTAATATATTAATTAATTTGATCACGAAATGATTAATTTAAATAAATTAAAGGGTTAATTGTATTTAATTAATTAAAGAGGAGGATTAAATGTGAAATTAGGAAATTAGTGTTGGACTCTAATTCCTAATGGGGGGATTTCCTAATCTCACTCTAATTAGAAAACCCTCCTAATTAAGCCTATAAATAGAGACATAGGTTTAAGGGTTTTTGAAATTAATTCACACACATTAGAAAATCTCTCCTCCTTCTCTCTTCTTGGCTTCGGCCGAATTCTTACAACACAAAGGAGTTTTGTGCTATTCGAAATCTATATGGAACTTCAACAATTAATGATTAGCATTAATTGTTCATTGGTTTGTTTTGTCGACAACTATTGGTTTCGGTTTATGGGGTTTCGAATGAAGGGAGTTACACAAAGGGTTGTGAAGTTTGTGATCGAGGTACTAGCATACGGTATAGGGGTGTCTAGTGTGCGATCGTAGAGGGGTTTTACTTTAAACCCTAAATAATAATAATAATCTTATTAATAATATTATTGGAAGCTTTGCGCAAAGGTACACGTTTCGATTCTCTCTTTGTTAATTAATTTGATCACGAAATGATTAATTTAAATAAATTAAAGGGTTAATTGTATTTAATTAATTAAAGAGGAGGATTAAATGTGAAATTAGGAAATTAGTGTTGGACTCTAATTCCTAATGGGGGGATTTCCTAATCTCACTCTAATTAGAAAACCCTCCTAATTAAGCCTATAAATAGAGACATAGGTTTAAGGGTTTTTGAAATTAATTCACACACATTAGAAAATCTCTCCTCCTTCTCTCTTCTTGGCTTCGGCCGAATTCTTACAACACAAAGGAGTTTTGTGCTATTCGAAATCTATATGGAACTTCAACAATTAATGATTAGCATTAATTGTTCATTGGTTTGTTTTGTCGACAACTATTGGTTTCGGTTTATGGGGTTTCGAATGAAGGGAGTTACACAAAGGGTTGTGAAGTTTGTGATCGAGGTACTAGCATACGGTATAGGGGTGTCTAGTGTGCGATCGTAGAGGGGTTTTACTTTAAACCCTAAATAATAATAATAATCTTATTAATAATATTATTGGAAGCTTTGCGCAAAGGTACACGTTTCGATTCTCTCTTTGTTAATTAATTTGATTACATATACGTTTCTTTCCGCTGCGTACTCGTGAATTGTTATAAGTTTATGTGCTCATATTCTAACAGATGGTATATAAATTTTCTTAGTTGTAAGCAAGTAAATTTGTGGGTTATTATTAGTGTCTAGAATTTATTTAGACTGGTAGCCATATATATCTTATAAGATTAATGTTTTGTAGCCTCAACACATGATCAAAGTGTATTCAGTTTCTATTCGGATTCAAGTTTTTGTCAAGGATTTGAAGATGTATTGAGACGATATAGAGAGATAGTTCCTCAACTTCGACTTGCAGGTACATTTTAACTTTCCACCTGTATTATTATATAGAGTCAAGTATCTGGGGATGCACGTAATTATACACTTTTCTTATTGTGTGAAAACAACTTTCACCTGGTTCACTGTAATTAACTTCAAAAATTGAACGAATCGTGTAAGAAATCTGCCGGATACTAACGTGGCACCATCTCGCATAATATGAGACATGACACAATGAGTGACCTCCACATCAACATTTAGCCCATTACTTATCGATTCGTTTAGTTTTGCAAGTGTTACTACATACAATGAACAGAATGAAAGATGTTTTCACACAATAAAAAAAGTATTCAAGTTCCATACATCCCCAAATACTTAACCCTATGTCCCTATTATATAATCTTCTTACACAATTTGTATATCTGCTAAAATATCATTTCAACCGTCGTGATTCGTAAAAACTGAGTCTTGATGTATCAAAATTTATGCAGGACCTACTTCTTTTGCACCTGTTATAGAAATGGCCATGAAAATTGTTGAAGAAAGCGGTGGCCAATACCATATTTTGCTGATTATTGCCGATGGCCAGGTGATCTGTCAAATACGCTTTTAAATGTCATAAACCGTCAAGAAAAAACTAAATCTGTCACAATTAGCTAGTGGAAAATGAAGCTTATTGCTAGTTTAATCTTTAGGTTTCAAGAAGTGGTGATACCAAACGCGGCCAACTCAGTTCACAGGAACAAAAAACCATTGATGCCATTGTCAAAGCAAGGTAACGTTCCACATTGATGACATTGATCGTTAGCCTCGAAGATACTCATTGTCCTTGTTTTTATGGCAGTAATTACCCGTTATCAATAATATTAGTAGGGGTTGGAGATGGTCCATGGAACATGATGAAGCGATTTGATGACAATATACCTTGTCGAGCCTTTGACAATTTTCAGGTTTGAAACAAATGTGTCACTAACAGATATCAAGGGCGTGTTTGGCAAAGGCTTTCTGTGAGCTTTTTGGAGCTTCAAGTTTATGGCTTAAAAAAACCTTATGTTTAAGAAATAAATGTATCAGAGTGTAGCTTTTAGAAGGAAAATCTGGCAATCTAAAAGCCCCTCAAGCTCCACCTATATATGCCAAACATAGTACATGTCTTTGTCCTGGATAACCATGATGTCCAACTTTTGGGTGACTGTTTTTTTCTTGTTTCCTGCCAGTTTGTGAATTTTACAGACATTATGTCAAAGAATGTGGATGTGTTGACAAAACAGACAAAATTTGCGTTAACAGCCTTAATGGAAATACCGTTGCAATTAGTCTTACTCTAAACTTGGGTAAACAACCATCTGGAATACAATTAGTCTTACTCTAAACTTGTCATATGATACACAAAGAATAATGTGCCTGATAAACTTAGCCTAAAAGTCTTCACATTTCTTTAAATTGTTGATCAGCACTCAAACAGGCTATTCCCAAACATCGTTCCCCTTCCCCCACCTTGTGGCGCGAATTCAGAGTTCATGAATACAAATCCTCCTATCGCTCCTCACTATCACCCGTCTCCTAGCGCACCTCACTATAACCCGTCTATGAGTTCCACTTATGACAATGTAAGTACTCGATAAACTCAGGTGACTTCGGATCGTGTTCAGATTTTCGCAACTATAACAATAATTGTCTTTTATTTTAGGTCTGCCCCATGTGTCTTGGTAAACAGGGAGAATTAGCTTTGGGTTGAAGGCATCAGCCAAAACTTAATAGACAATGGGATTTACGGCTAATATATACTTCATGAAGAATTCTTTTTCTCATTCTTATCGTTATTGTTGGGGACTACTGGACTAGCATATGTTGCCAGTGTGAAGTTGATTTTTCTGTGGCATCAATCTGAACAACTTAAAACAAGGTTGTATCTATTGTTTTCAAACAAAGTTGCAGTCTCTATACATTTCTGAAGATGATATATATTGAAACATAGCTCAAAGGTTATTGTCATTGTTCTTGTATCATGCCATTGTTCTATGTTTGCTAAAAAGGTACAAATTTTAATTCTCTATTTCAAATTGCCGTTACCAATAATTAGAGTCTGTCTCAGATACTCTTACAGTTTGAAACCAGAATCCAACCGAATTCATATTCAACAAAACATTAACCAAAATTGATTTTACGAATACAGCACAACAAAAAATTGTCTGGGTCCCAGATTGGTTCCTAGTTTGATCAGATCCGTGTTGTCCAGTCCTGGCAACCAGTCTTCAGCAAATGCGTTTCGCCTGTTCCATTTTTGTGTCCCTTGTAACATGATCTGGGTCTATAATTTAACTCACTGAGTTCTGTTGAACTAAAGGATCATGAGAGCTGCAAAGGGTGAAGTGCAACACCATGCCGAGCAGTAGGCAGTGACCCCCATCGACCTAAACGAGGTTCCTGGGGGGAAAAAGTTTATATACAGGATGAGATTAGTTTACTATAAAAAGAAGTCGGCACGGATCATCAATTTTAAGCAACCAAGTTGCATTTTGTTTTACTTGTACATCAAATTTTGAACGGGTGAGCAACATAGTTTGGTCAATATTACACATGACGTCATTAAAGAAGTGGACCACATAGCCAAGTACTTGGCTTTTATGAGTTTTGACCAAATGAAAAGGGGAAAAAAAGATGCAAGAGTACTACATAAGTTGTCCAAAATTTGTTGGAAAAAAGTGGCCAAGTGATGGTTTTCATGATCCGTTAGACAAGTTGTCCAAGTTAACTTGTTCAAACAAAAGTTTAATATATTTTAGTATTAGCGCCAGAACAATGGTTTATTTGTAGCAGAAAGTGAAAAAGGACTTTTAGAAGGGAGACGATGATATGTGCACAAAATGATATATCGATACAAACAATTTTTATGCATCACCTATTGTACATGATATATTATGATGCATTATTATACTTGTATCTTCAGTGTATGGATCAGATATATTGTGCACATATTACCTCCAAACATTAATCAATAGATTGGTGATTAAATTAGGTCCTAAGCTGAAAGGTCACTAGAAAAGAGGACTAGAATTGAGAAAAGGGAAAACTTTTTGAGACACCCAGAATGATGTTGTTAGGCAGAATATCGGAAATGTATATATACAAGTGATGTGAGGTTTTATAGCTCAAAGATTAGCATATTTGCAAAAGGTCACCATTTATGTGATTATCTGGTTATATGAGCCATAAAATTTTAAGAGAAATTAAAAAAAAAATGTTGAGACTTACCTTGCCAACTCCAGCAACCAGAAACTTCCCCGAATTGGCAAATGCCAAAGAATTTACATATCCAACCTATATACAAGTGGATTAATGATGGTACAAAATTAATATGAAATGTAGAAAATCAATTAACTTAAAAATTACGGTAACAAAATAACAACACCAATTTTTCAATAACTAAAATACGGAAACTTACCAATGGCAGCTCAAAAAGTGGGCGAACACCTTTGCCATCGTTTTCTATTTCCCAAAGACGAACCATACCATTACCAGCTCCTGATGCTGCAAGATCACTGCCTCTACAAACAGCAACAGAACTAACCCAAGAATGGGCTAATGAGCCTGACTTTTCAGGAGTATCGTGTAAGCAATCTGGGAAATGGAACACAAAAAGATTTTAATCAGTATCACAACAATTTAGGTCCTTAATAACCACCGACATAGAAAATTGTAGTAAACAAAAGCAATAAACTCAATTACCTTTAATACCATTTGACATATCATCAATATCTCCTTCATTAACAAGCTTATTTGGGGTCAATGAAGGGTGTGCATTCTTTACAATATGAAGGGGCTTCTTTCTCATTACACTCCAATGCTCAATACTACCATCATCAGAGCCCGATAAAAATTCATCATTATTAATAAAACAGCAACATTCCAATGAAGCTGCAGGAGCTCGAAAGACTAACTGTGACTCCTCAGGAACCTGTTTCGATCCCTCCAAATAGTATTAATTGCGTACAGATGTAAATCACATTTATATTAAACATGTGAGATAAATACACCATTTACCTTCCATAAATGCATGGTTCGGTCACGGCCAACAGTCAGCACACGTTCTTTCCTTAAGCAATCGATAGTTAATACATCACTCTGATGACCAAATAATGTTGTTATATAGGATCTGTCTTCTGCATTCCATATCTTGACTGTTCGATCATATGAACCAGAAAACAACTCTGAAGTCCCTTCCCTAAAGGTCAAGCAGGAGACAGGTCCTTTATGGCCTGGAAAAGCCTGCAAAATGATCCCACTGCATATGAGAAGAGTAGTTCAAGTGAAATGATAACAGTAGCAGTTGCTTGACCACAAAGCTAAAGTGTCTGGTGACTTGAAAAATAATTATCCACTGATGATCCATCTTACATCTATAATCATGTCATTAGTCATATAGAAAGATGGCATATGTCCGATTAGTACACGTGTCAATTCCAGCCGATTTAAGGCGGAAACGGGAGACCCTTACTAATACTTTATTTATAATAGTTCATATATATGTTGTAGTACAGTTTAAAAGCTGACCAAAGCATACTACAACTACATCCATATTTGTTTCCTCACACCAATTGAAACCATTATCTAATCAGCATTTGTTTTATTCCCGATAAAACATTAATTATTGGAGTACCTAAAAAGGCTGTTGGGGGGTGAACCTGGGCGCATACTTTTACCAGTTTTGACCCCCGTACCTAGCTTCAAAACCCATCATGTAAATTACCCTGCTCAAGGTTTTATCAAACAGATAATCAAATAGCGGTCTCTATCCATGTATTTTCCATTTTTTTGAATGGCCTCTATCCATGTATTTAGATTGATTTGTTTAAGGCTTTCAAACAGCTGTGATAAGAAATACAATTGAACATATTACACGAAATAAATAGCCACTTAGGAAAGCTACAGCTCAAATAGCCAACTCTTTTAGGTCAAATTACTTAACTAAATTTATGGAGCAGAACAACTTGACTTATCAGTGATTCCTTGATTTTTAATTTATAACAGTATCACAATTTTCGGTAGTTTAGTGGTCAACTTGTCTAGTTGTGTATCCTATTCAGCATGTCTGTGCTAGTTAAGACATTAGATAGAAGTTTTGACCCTTTCACTTATGAAAAGATCAACTTGGGTTGCGTTTTATCTCAAACAGGTCAAATCCAAATAACCAGCTAAAAGTAAATGAGTCAAAGAGGTTAAAAGCAGGGATGGGCATGAGACTGGTAACGTCCTGACGATACCGATCCCGAAAATGGTCCAAACATAGTACCGATCCCGATCCCATCGGTACCAGTACCGGTATCGGGAAGGGGCCGGGATATCGGTACCAAAACCCGATTAGTCCCGATTCCTATCTCTATTTCCTTCTTTTTCCTATTTCTTCCCCTTTTAAATGACAGTTTCTTTTAACATGATTGAACAGAAAGTACACGCTGAAACTCATCATAACATGTATACCTGATGCACCACAATTATGATCTGATCTAGGTCACAATAACATTATATGACATATAAACAAAAGCAGTATGTTTTGACATTTCACATGAAACTCATCATAATATTTATATCTGTATCAACTACGACATAGCAAGCTATCTCAAAATAAAATATATATATATATACAATCACATATTCACATGTCACTTGGTAAGAGTAGTAGAGTACGTACAAATGGTACCAAAGTGGACTTAATACAATTGGATACTGTAAAACTATTTTTAATTGATAAGTATAATGGGTCGAATTTTAATTGGGCCATAGATAACTAAAGTGGGCTAAATATATTACGGGACCAATGGGACTACGGAACCCTTGGGGGAACATCACTACTTTGAGAGTTAGGCCTTTTTTGGGACTTCGAGAATTTCCCGATACCAATACCGATTGGTACTGATCCCGGAAACTCAGGAAAATGGGTACAAGTACCGACCCCGATCGTTATTTGGGATATTTTGGCTCGTCCCTAGTTGATAGTCACTTTTATACAAACGATCATTGTTATTGTGGTTTTTGAATCAGTCTGCTGCTCTTAACTACAATTGCAACTATTAACAAATCATAGCAGCACGTACAAAAAAAGCATTTCTGGATCAACCTATTTGGACCTGGACCAAAAAAAACTAACTTTGCAACTAAGCTACGTACCTGAATATGCTCCCTTGTACGAGTATCCCATAGATGAATGTGTCGATCAAAGCCTCCACTTGCCAAATATCGTCCATCAGAACTTACAGCCAAAGCTAAAATATGCTTACTACGCTTCTTAGCTCGACCTTGTGGATCTTTAGCTCCATGAGACTTCAATACATCCTCACTGGGCCAAACATATGCTTCTGTCTTACCACTATCAACGTCCCATTGGACAATGTATCCATCTTTTGAAGCTGAAAATCCTTTAGAGTCATCATCTGACAACACCACAGCCGTTACAGACTGTCGGTGTTTCACTAAGACTTGAAATCCTTCCTTAGTTTTCGGAGGTTGAACCCTATTAATACAAATCAAAACAACAATAATCAGCTCCACACAAACATATCATGCTCCTATTTCTGAAAATATGTGACAGCTGATATAGATGACACGTCTGCAAAAGTACCCACGGATGCATATGATAACAATATTTGAAAGCAGTAAACATTTCTCGAAAAAATATATACCTAATCCACCATTAACTAATTATTTGTACACAATGGATGTGTGTGTATATATATATAATATGTATATGTACCTCGAAGCGATTAATTTACGAACACGGCCGCTATCTTCCAACTGTTTCGTCTGCAACATTTTAGCAACTAAAGAATCCCTATCACCTCCCTTTTCTCTCCCACCTCTTTCATCAATTTCATCTTCATCTTCTTCTTCTTCCAACTTCGCCGCCGCCAATCTCGCTTTCTCCAGCATCACCTCCGCTACTCTCTTCCTCGCCTCCGCCGGCGTCTCCTCCGCCACCTCCTCTTCTCCACCGTCCGCCGCCGCCACCTCCATATCACCGTCGTCGGAATCACTGCTGTTAATCTCATCTTCTTCAAACTTTTTCCGGCGTTTTTTGTCACCGTCGAAAAACGGGTCGGGTTTTTCCGATTTGAACCGTTTGTTTTGTGATGTGTTTTTGCCTTTGATTCTTTTGCGATTCATCATGATTGAATATGAAAGCTGTGATTAATTTTTTTAATTTTTTTTTGTAAACTAGGGTTTAGGAGTTAATATGATTAGGGTTTTATTTATTTTTATTTGGTGGGTTTTGGGCATTACAAAGGGAAAATGAAAGAGATGATGATATGATAGTAAAACTTTAATTGGGCCTATATGGCGATATTTCTGTGTTGGCCTTGAGATTATGCTTTAGCCCAAGCATCTTAAAAAATGCCAACTTAGGCCCGTTTGTTTTTTTTTTAAAAAGTTTAAACGAATAATGTATTAATGTGTCTGAATGAATAACATTGTCGGTGGCTTTAGCTAAACAATATGTAGTTGATGTTTGTTAATTAAGTTTAAATTTTATTTTTATTATGTTAATTAAGTTCAAATTAAACAATCATATTGGATTAAGCATTTCTTTTATTAAGCCATTAAATTCTAATCAAAAAAGCCCTTAGAACCCGGATAGCGTATGATGTGGTGACGATTGTGGTAGCGATGGCGGCAACGACGGTGACAACGGTGGCAGCAATGACAGAGAATACTGTACATTATTAATGTAAAATAGGATGGTTTAGTTTTTTTTTAGGTTAGTAATGAATGTTGTAAAATATATGTATTTTTGGTAGATCATATATCTTACATGTAATATCCACACACACACAAAAAAAACATAAGACAATATATAAAACATTAATTTTGGTGGGGTAATGATTAATAATTGAAAAGATGCATTTTATAATAAGTTTAACATAATGCATTTTATTCTAAGCTTATAAATAAAAAAAAATTTTGAAACCTAATTTAATATCACGAGTCATATGCCCGCACAATCCAGCGGCGATCGTGGTAGTGGCGCGGGGTGGTGGTGGCGGGGTGCGGGCGACGGGTGGCGGCGGCGGTGACGGGTGGTGGAAACAGCAATGGTGGTGAATGTAAAAGTAATTGATGTTAAAGGAGATAGTGTAGTTATTTTAAGGATTGAGGGATTTATGTTGTAAATTATTTCATTAAGGGTATTATAGGTATATTAGGTAGAGATGTTTAAATTAATGAATAAAGAAGAGGAGTATTTTAGGTACTTCTATTCTTTAATTGGAAATTTTAAAAAAGGGGTTGTTGCTTTATTATGTATTATAGATATAGATATAGATTATGGAAAATGATAAATCCTCCTAAATATTAGCCTATAAATCCTCCTAAAGATTAGCCTAAAAATCCTCCTAAAACATTAAGAAGGTGACATGTGGTATCCACTAATTCTCTTTCCTAATCTTGCCCCCTGATTTTTCCACATGTCATCATCTCATGGTTAGGAGGATTATTAGGCTATTTGGTTAGGAGGATTAATCATTTCCCTGTTATAATATAATATGGAAAATGATAAATCCTCCTAAAGATTAGCCTAAAAATCCTCCTAAAACATTAAGAAGGTGACATGTGGTATCCACTAATTCTCTTTCCTAATCTTGCCCCCTGATTTTTCCACATGTCATCATCTCATGGTTAGGAGGATTATTAGGCTATTTGGTTAGGAGGATTAATCATTTCCCATAGATTATAGATAAGATTATAGATATAGATAATATCTTATTAATATTGTTCTTATGAAATTAATAATAATCTATATCTATATTATATAACATGCTCAAGTGGGAGCTGTTGGAATATGATCACGTTAAATAAACGCATGTCCGGAAATTATTTAAGCCTACGGGGTCACACAAAATGACACGTATACTCTATGTAATTAATTAATATGTTAATTAAGTTCAAATTAAACAATCATATTGGATTAAGCATTTCTTTTATTAAGCCATTAAATTCTAATCAAAAAAGCCCTTAGAACCCGGATAGCGTATGATGTGGTGACGATTGTGGTAGCGATGGCGGCAACGACGGTGACAACGGTGGCAGCAATGACAGAGAATACTGTACATTATTAATGTAAAATAGGATGGTTTAGTTTTTTTTTAGGTTAGTAATGAATGTTGTAAAATATATGTATTTTTGGTAGATCATATATCTTACATGTAATATCCACACACACACAAAAAAAACATAAGACAATATATAAAACATTAATTTTGGTGGGGTAATGATTAATAAACATAAGTTTAATGTTAAAATAATGTTTATTAATTAAAAGAGAAGGATATAAGTGAAATTAGGAAAGTGTGGTGTTTCCTAATTGTATATGGGGGCCGAAATTTTGAGGGTTTCCTTATTACCCTCAAACTTGGTCACCAAGTCATAAAACCCTATAATTAAATCCCTATAAATAGGGGTTAAGGCTTAAGGTTTTATTCACTCATTCATAACAATTAGTTGTGGAAAAAACCCTTCTCTTCTCTCCCTCTCTTTGGTTCGGCCGAAACCCTCAAAGGGTTTTCGGTTTTGTAGCTTTCGGTTTTTAGGGATTAAACACAACCGGGTTTGTGAGTTCGTGATCGGGTACTAGCATACATTCATAGGGGTGTCAAGTGTGCGATCGTAGAGGGGTTTTACTTTAAACCCTAACTAATAATAATAACTTATTATTAATATTATTGGAAGCTAAGCTAAAAGGTACACGTCCGATTCTTTACTTTGTTAATTAATATTATTGCATATACGTTTCTTTCCGCTGCGTACTTGTGATTGTTATATGATTTATGTGCATGAATCCTAACAGTGGTATCAGAGCCTAATATGTGATATATTAGTTACAAAGTTCAAAACTTGAAGGGGGGTTTAGGGTTGGTTCGTTTTAATTAATAATTAAATATTAAAAATCGTTTTTCTTTATTTATTTTTTTTAATTAAAATCGATTTTAATAAAAATAAAATTAGGGTTTTGTTTTTATTCAACCTATTTTATATTAATGGTTAATTGAAACCCTCTATGCAAGTTTTGATTATGTGAATTGGCATGTTTATTTGGTATAAATTGCATGTTTGTATCTTTTATATTTAATGTTGTTAAATAGAAGTGAAAATCATAAGAAATTCATGCAAAATTCTTTATGATTATTACTTAGATATATGGATATAAATTGCTTAGCTTAATGGTCCAATAATTAGGGTTAATTATTTGATAATTATGTGACTATGTGAATTTTTCGTGTGATTTTTCTGCTTTACACCAGTTCACTAAACAATTCATATAAAATCAACCGTAATGAGTTAGGAGTTGCCCTTTGGACTGTAGATGCCCAACTCATAGGGCTACAACTTTGTAGTTCTGGTCGAATCTTGATTCGGACTGGAAACCGGTCTAAACTGGTCGTGAAGCTGCTGGAAATTTCCAGTCAGCATGTTTATATGTATTTACTTGCTAATTGTTTGTTTAAAGGCTTACGCAATCAAGGTAACTTGATGTATGTGGTCCTCTTCTTTGAAGGGAGAGCCGACTTAGACATATACATTAACCATAGTGACCATGTTTAGGTGGCCCACCATAACTCGTTGCATTATTAATTAGTTAATAGTTAGTAAGTTTATTATTTTGCTTTTATTGTGATATAAATGGTGATGCAAAATTGTTTTATTGAAAAGAATAAACTTGACTAAGAATTATCGAAATATGATTTTGTTTTAATAAAATTGGAGTCTTACAACCATGAGATACACCGGCTCACCCATTTGAACAAACTCTAAGAGAGGTATAAGTCGGAGTGTGCTAGCCTCCTAAAGGAGCGGGTTTTTAATTGCGTCTATCGCAAACCTTTGCTCCTGCGCTTCTTTGTGCGTTCAAATGGAGCTACCGAGCTCTTTTGTGTTGTTAAGACTATAAAAATGATTTTATTGAACATTATGTTATGAAGATTTGCATGAGTCTTCATACATAAACTTTTGATTCACATCAAATGCATTACCCATTCAAAGTTAAGTCTTTGCCACCCACTTGCTAAGAACACTTGCAAGTGCTTTTTGCTCTACGTGAGACCGTAGGTGAATTGTATCTAACAAGGTAAATTACTACTCATCGTGAGACGGTGGTAGACTATTTACATGTTCTTAATTGGGCGACTTAAAACGAGTTAAGCGGTGAGACCTTGACCCGTGGCATAAGATGGGACAAAACATGTTTACAAAACACTTAACACCCCTTTAAAGTGTTGTTGTAAGTCCCATAAATATAGGAATTGCACTTGTAATGCAATTACTGCTCGTCGATTACCTTTTGAATACGTCATTTCTAGCAGATCAACTGATGAAATTATTGTATGTCAATTGGATCCTAGCCTTAATGAAATTAATTGTTAAATGAATTTAACATGGGTAAATTATATTTCTTAAGGATTATTATCGAAAATTCTGATTTTTGAACTTCTGTCTGTTTTGTAGATGGCAACAACAAATCCTTCTCAAAACATACACCAATCGGCTTTCAGGTCGATACTAGAAAGAGAAAAACTTTCTGGAACCAAATTCAGTGACTGGTTTCGTCAGCTGAAAATCGTTCTAAGAGCCGAGAAGAAATTGGATGTCCTTAAAAAGCAGTTGCCCGCTGTTCCGGGTGCCAATGCTACGACTGCAGCGTTGGCTGAATACAATGCTCTGTATGATAGACATAATGAGGTTGCTAGTTTGATGCTCGGAAGCATGGCTCCCGAACTTCAAAAGCAATTTGAGAGTTATAATCCGTATGATATGATCAATGAACTCAAGTCTATCTATGAAAAGCAAGCTGGAGTGGAATTGTTTGAACTTGTTGAAACACTTCATGACTTGAAACACGAGCATGGAACATCGGTGAGCCCTCATGTACTCACGATGAAGAGGTACTTTGAGCAATTGGAAAGGTTGAACTATGCTTATCATCCGCCTATTGCTATTGGCATGATCCTTAAGTCTCTTTCAAAGGACTTTGAGGAATTTGTGCACAATTACAATATGCATAGCATGAGTAAAACCATAGCTGAACTTCATGCCATGTTGATTGAGTATGAGAAAAAGCTTCCAAAGAAATCTGCTACACCCCAAGTTCTCACGATCAAGGGGGAAGGGTTCAGAAAGGGAAACAACCGAGAGCTAAGGGCAAGAACGATGGTAAGGGAAAGCAAGTTGCTACCGTCCCGAAACCTAAAAAGACCCCTCCGGCGAAAAAGGAACATCCGGCTAAAGACCAGGCTTGTCATCACTGTGCTGAAGTGGGACACTGGAAGAGGAACTGTCCTAAGTATCTAGCTGAGTTGAATGCGAAGAAGAAGCAAGCTGGTTCGGCCAGTACTTCAGGTATCTTCACAATTGAATTATATTCCTTTTCTAAGCGTAATTCGTGGGTTTATGACACCGGGTGTGGAACTCATATCTGTAATTCTTTACAGGGGCTTAGAAGAAGAAAGAAACTGAAGCCAGGATCTTTACAACTGTTCGTGGGCAATGGTCTACCGGCAGCTGTAGAAGAAATAGGCGACTATCATTTAGTTTTACCTACTGGTTTAGTTATTGTTTTAGACAATTGTCATTATGCACCATCTATTACTAGAGGTGTAATTTTAGTTTCTTTGTTGAAAAACAACGGATTCATTAATGTTTTTAATGATTATGGTATTTCAGTTTCTCGAAATAATGTTCATTATTTTAATGCTATTGCTTGTGATGGTATTTATGAAATTGATATGCATGGTTGTGATTCAAATGATAATTCAATGTATAATGTTAGCAAACGAGTCAAGCCCAATTTAGACTCGACTTATCTTTGGCATTGTTGCCTTGCTCATGTTGGCAAGAAACGCATTGAAAGACTTCAACGTGAAGGACTTCTACAATCAAATGATGACTCGTTTGACAAATGCGTCTCTTGTGTTTCCTGCAAGATGATAAGAAAACCTTTTCCGCATAAACCGGAGAGGGCTAAAGAGCTACTTGGACTAATACATACCGATGTATGTGGCCCATTTAGACATGTGTCAAGGAAGGTGCTAGCTACTTCATCACTTTTACGGATGATTTTAGTCGTTATGGTTATGTTTACTTGCTTAAACATAAACATGAAGTCTTCAAAACATTCAAAGAGTTTAAAAATGAAGTAGAGAATCAACTCGATAAAACCATCAAGATTCTTCGTTCGGATCGAGGTGGAGAATACTTAAGCCAAGAGTTTAAGGATTATCTAAAAGCTTGTGGAATTATTCAATAGCTTACTCCTCCATATACTCCACAGCATAATGGTGTATCTGAAAGGAGAAATCGAACCTTGCTAGACATGGTGAGATCAATGATGAACCTTACGACTCTACCATTTTCGTTTTGGGATTATGCTCTAGAGACTGCTGTATGCATTCTCAATATGGTTCCAACCAAGAAGGTTGACAAGACACCGCATGAATTGTGGCATGGGAGTGTTCCTAATTTGTCTTACTTAAAGGTCTGGGGTTGTGAGGCACTTGTGAAACGAGATACGCCTGACAAACTTGAACCTAGATCTGTTAAGTGCATCTTTGTAGGATACCCAAAGGAAACGATGGGTTACTACTTCTACTTTCCTACCGACAACACTGTTAAAGTATCTTGATATGCTGAATTCTTTGAAAATAATCTCATATCTCAAGAAAACAGTGGGAGGATTGTCGAGCTTGATGAGACTCAAGAAGAAGATGTGTCAACTTCTGAAAATACTAGCAATCATCAACTTGGGGGGGGGGGAATGTTCAAAGAGATGAATCTCATGAACCTCAAGTTGAAGATAATGCGATTCCAATTCGTAGGTCATCAAGGACAATACGTGCTCGTGAAAGATTGAATCTTAATATTGAGTCTGAAGAACACGTATTAGGAGACTTAAATGAACCTCCTAGTTTCAAAGCTGCATTATCAGATCCAGAATCTGACAAATGGCTTGAAGCTGCGAATGTGGAAATGAAATCCATGAAAGATAATCAAGTTTGGAGCTTGGTTGATCTTCCACCTAATGGTAGAACCGTTGGGTGTAAATGGATCTTCAAGAAGAAGACCGACATGGCTGGAAATGTACACACCTATAAAGCTCGTCTTGTGGCGAAAGGCTATAATCAGCTTTACGGAGTTGACTATGAGGAAACCTTCTCTCCCGTAGCGGACATTAGAGCTATTAGGATCATCTTAGCCATAGCAGCGTACTATGACTTTGAGATATGGCAAATGGATGTCAAAACCGCTTTCTTGAATGGTTATCTAGACGAGGAAGATTATATGGTTCAACCAGAAGGTTTTGTCGATCTAAAATATCCCAACAAAGTGTGCAAGCTTCAAAGGTCCATTTATGGACTAAAGCAAGCATCAAGATGTTGGAATAAAAGGTTTGATGAGGAAATCAAAAAGTTTGGTTTTGCTCAAAATCTTGATGAGCCATGTGTATATCGCAAAGCTAGTGGGAGTAATGTTACTTTCCTTATCTTGTATGTTGATGACATATTGATAATAGGAAATCACATTCCAATGTTGCAAGATGTAAAATCCCATCTTGGAAAGTGTTTTGCTATGAAAGACTTGGGTGAAGCAGCATTTATTCTTGGAATCAAGATCTATAGAGATAGAAGTAAACGGTTGATTGGATTAAGTCAAAGTGCTTATATTGATAAGATCTTGAAGCGATTCAAGATGGAGAATTCTAAGCATGGTTTCGTACCTATGCAAGAAGGACTTAATTTATCTAGCAAGAACGGTGCCTCTACACCTGAGGAGGTGGAGCGTATGCATAGAGTTCCTTATGCTTCGGCTGTGGGATCTATTATGTATGCGGTAAGATGCACTAGACCTGACATTGCGTTTGCGCAAAATATCGTTAGCCGATATCAACAGAATCCGGGTGAGGATCACTGGACTGCTGTGAAGAATATTCTTAAGTACATGCGTGCTACTAAGGATTTATTTCTGGTGTATGGAGGAAATTCCGATGCAGAACTCAAAGTAACTGGATACTGTGATGCTGGATTTCAGACTGATAAAGATGATACAAAATCTCAGTCAGGATAAGTGAGTCCCAAATATAGATGGTTAATACCCGACTGGCAAGTAGTTCTAACTGGAAGTTGACCAGTTCAGAATACGATCCAGATATGGATAAACAATAAGATAAAGGTACTGAAAGTGAATGCAAGAATCAATAAGGGCTGAAACTATATAAATAATAAGTATATTTCAAGTATGTAGCATTGAGACACGATGTACTTTTCAATGTATTTGATTTATTGATATAAACAAATACAAAGGTTGTTGTGGAACAAAGATAAACACCCAAGTGTAAATATCTAAACAACCTAGAAATACAAGTGATCTAATAACTTGGAAATACTCGTAAGGATTACTTAGAGTATATCTCACAAGTTGCAATGCTAAAGTTTCAAGCTATTTGCAAGTTGTGAGAAGACTTATATTTATAGACCAAGTCCATGATGATGTGGACCAGATCGTACAAATATGGTTGGGAGCATTTAAGGAATTAAAGCTAATTTCTTACATGCGTACTTTTAAGGTTAAGTATATAAGTCAATTGATGTAACTTATCATACTTTATTCCCAACCTTTACTTTACCTTGTACTTTTATTAATAGTTTAAATCTATTAACTGGGTAAAGATATGTAAAGTAAAAAGTCTTCCTCGTAATCAGTGTAAAAGTATGTAAGTACTTTTACACTGAGATGCTTCAGTCTTCGATCAGGTAGAATCAACTTCTGAGCTCCACATCTGAGCTTGATTCTCTTCCTTCAGACTTCAGTCTTTGACTTCATTCTGAACGGTATTCTGATACGTTGATCTGAACTGAAGTGAAGCTTCAGTGAACTAATTCTGAACGACTTCAGAATTCTGTACAAGTATTCTTCACTGAGCTTCAGCTATTTCTGAACAAATTATACTTGGTCAACTTTTCGACCTAACAGGATACGTCTTCGTTTTAAATGGAGGCGCGGTGGATTGGAAGAGCAAGAAACAATCTACAGTTGCTATTTTTGCTACAGAGTCTGAGTATATTGCCGCCGCAGATGCCGCCATGGAAGCTGTCTGGATCAGAAAGTTTATTTATGGGCTTGACGTGATGCCCTCAAATAACACACCTTTGGATCTGTACTGTGATAATATGGGAGCTATTGTAATTGCCAACGAACCCGGAGTTCAGAAAGGTGTCATACATTACCAGAGAAGATATCACTATGTTCGTGAGCAAATCGAATTAGGTGAAATCAATATACTCAAAGTTCACACAGATTGTAACTTAGCTGATCCTTTTACAAAGGCTTTGTCAAAAGGAAAACTCAATAAGCATGCCGAGGGCATAGGACTTAAATTAGCTAGTTATATCATGTAAATCTGTGATTGGTATTTGGATAAGGGATGTTGAACAATTATTATTTCTATAAATGAATTAAAGTACTTTGGTATGTTTGTTTTCATTTCAATATATAATTGTATCCTATATTTGCATGTTTAATCCATGAATATTTTTAAATATTTTAAATGTCCATTGTCGATTAACTATATGGGAATATGGTTAAACTAAGACAAATCTGAGTGATTGGTAATATTCTTAGGAATATTTGGAGATGGTCCTACCAAACTCACATGATATCCATAGAGATGTATATCGGACTACCCCACTTAACGAATCATCACTTTATGGATCGGCGTCATTAAGTGAAATTCGTGAAATGGTTACTTTATTTATCCTTAGACTTGAGATACAAGCAGGTTATGCATGTGTGGATTGCATTTTCTTGATATAGTTCTAACTATCCTGAATAAGGTAGTAACAAAGGGCTATTTTCAGAAATGTAGTGAAACGACATGACTAACACGTGTAGTCAAAATAGGATTTGTTCCTTCAATTTGCAACTGAAGAATGATACCATTTGGCGCCCTCATTGATTAATTAAGATGTTTGTATGCGCATACCCAAATGAACTCTAGATGTTGTCTCGATTAATTTGGTAATCTTAATTAGTTGTAGAAATGAGAAACAGAATCGTTAAATTATGGAATGACTTTGATCCATATCCATAATTAACAAGGTATCTGAAACAAAGGGATAATAAAGACTAAATCATTTCAAAAGATACTTTAAGAAACTATACTTAATATTTCCGGGAGCATTGGCGTGTTGCTAGACGCTAACCAATGTTATTGCCTTTATATAACATGCTCAAGTGGGAGCTGTTGGAATATGATCACGTTAAATAAACGCATGTCTGGAAATTATTTAAGCCTACGGGGTCACACAAAATGACACGTATACTCTATGTAATTAATTAATATGTTAAATGTAATATATTGATTAATACGTTCACGAAATGATTAATAAACATAAGTTTAATGTTAAAATAATGTTTATTAATTAAATGAGAAGGATATAAGTGAAATTAGGAAAGTGTGGTGTTTCCTAATTGTATATGGGGGCCGAAATTTTGAGGGTTTCCTTATTACCCTCAAACTTGGTCACCAAGTCATAAAACCCTATAATTAAATCCCTATAAATAGGGGTTAAGGCTTAAGGTTTTATTCACTCATTCATAACAATTAGTTGTGGAAAAAACCCTTCTCTTCTCTCCCTCTCTTTGGTTCGGCCGAAACCCTCAAAGGGTTTTCGGTTTTGTAGCTTTCGGTTTTTAGGGATTAAACACAACCGGGTTTGTGAGTTCGTGATCGGGTACTAGCATACATTCATAGGGGTGTCAAGTGTGCGATCGTAGAGGGGTTTTACTTTAAACCCTAACTAATAATAATAACTTATTATTAATATTATTGGAAGCTAAGCTAAAAGGTACACGTCCGATTCTTTACTTTGTTAATTAATATTATTGCATATACGTTTCTTTCCGCTGTGTACTTGTGATTGTTATATGATTTATGTGCATGAATCCTAACACCTACATGAATGCTAAAACTGTTAAAACTTCTAACCTCTCTCTCTCCATAATTGTAACTACGTCACTTTCTTGGCTTCCGCTTTCTTCTATTCAGGTTTTTTTAATCTAGCTCTTTTATGTATTCATTGTGACCTTTTCTCTACTTATGCATTCATTGAAGGTTTCTTTTTTTCATTTATATGAGTAGTAAGAATATTAATTGACATAGAAGTTGAGAATACAGATGGTTTGATTGTTGTAAATGGTGTCATTCATCATTCATGTAATTTGATATATATCGATAGATAGATATACGATACATGTAAATAGAATATAATGTATTCATTGTGGCCTTTTCTCTTTTTTATGCATTCATTGAAGGTTTCTTTTTTTATTCATTTATTTAGTGATTAATAATGAGTAATAAAAATATTTAATAATGAGTAATAAGGGAGGGATGATGTTATGAGCTCAGCTGAGCAGCCACGTGGACTCCCACCAGGGACTAAAAAAGTGCCAGCTAGGCTCTTGGATTAGTGGACAAGACCATGTCAACCATGTTCAAGAAAGACGAAAATAGGCAATTCGGTTTTCACCATGTCTTGCAAATAATTAGGAATAATAGTTTGTTTTTTAATTCCCATGTTTCCTAGTTTTATGGCAACTGCTTTGAATTGGTTTTGTTGTTTGCATATTTAGGAAAAGACAATTGTAATCTGCATCTTTATGAAAAAAGTAGTTTTGTTGGCTTCCCTTCTCTTCCTCTTTTCTTAGGAGATCGGTTATCTCGAATCAACCATACCAACTGGTGCTTTCATCATCTTCCTCCCACCATGCCACCCAAAAAAGACAACCAAACCACTGAAGAACTCCTCGCAACGATGGCTGAACACCAACGAGAACAAAATTCCAAATTTGATGCACTCCTCTCTCAACTTACTGCCCAGTTTGAACAAACCCAAAACCTCATTTCCACCATCAAATCTGGCTCTCACGACGGTGCCTCCCCTTCCTACAAAACTCCGCCACCACCAGATCATAACCTCACCATGAAACCGCCAAAACTTACTCTTCCAACTTTCGATGGCAGTAACCCACTTGACTGGCTCTTTCAAGCGAACCAGTATTTCGATTTTTACAAAACACCACCGGAACAACGGCTCGCCATGATCTCATTTAGTTTAACAGGTGATGCTTTAAGTTGGCACAAGTATCTTCACAACAACCATCTACTCACCACTTGGGAAGCATTCACTAAGTCGCTTGAATTGCGATTTGGTCCATCCTCATATGCCAATCACCAGATAGCATTGTTCAAACTCAAACAAATTTAAACAATCGATGCCTATGTAACTGAATTTGAGCGGTTGAGTAATTGTGTTGTGGGTCTCCCACAAGAGGCATTGCTAAACTGTTTCCTTTCTGGCCTTCGACCCGACATCCTTAAGGAGTTATCTGTTCTTAAACCCCAGAATCTGCAACAAGCAATCGGCCTTGCCAAATTGGTCGAAGACAAACTAAATGACACTAACCCAACCCCTAAACTATCTCCACCCTTTCGTCTCACCACACCATCACCAACCACCAAAAACCCACAAAACTCCAACAACACCATATCTAAACCACCACTCCTACAAAATCCATCCAAACCACCCTCACCGTTACCATTTACACGCCTCTCCCCAGATGCCATACAAAAAAAGAAAAGAAGCCGGGTTGTGTTTTAATTGTCCTGAAAAATATCATCGAGGCCACAAGTGTAACCCCCCACAAGTCCTTCTGATTGTGGACAATGATGTCTTTCACTCCTCTCCTCCATTAATCGATTTGCATCAGGAACTTCCCATACACCCCATTCCAAACTCATCAGAAACAACACCACCACCTGACCAATTATTTTCACTTTCCATGGCAGCTCTATTCGGGCTCGCTTCACCCAAAGCACTTCGGGTCACCGGGTACATTCGGGGACACCCCGTCACCATCTTGATCGACTCCGGTAGCACCCACAATATCATTCAACCAAGAGTCGTATCATTCTTACAACTACCCACGCAATCAGCACCAATTTTTTAGTCATGGTCGGCAGCGGGGATTTCCTCAACTGTGAAGGCTTTTGTCCTCAAATCCCTGTCACAATTGCAAAACAAAATTTTGACACACCACTTTTTGTATTTCCCATTGCAGGAGCCGACGTGGTTCTTGGACTCGCGTGGCTCGCTACACTAGGCCCCATAACAGTTGACTTTTCAATTCCCAACCTTTCTTTTTCATACCGTGGTCAGATAGTAACCCTCACCGGTGAACCACTAAACAACCCAGCCACTCCAAGTACAATTCACAACCTCATCAACAAAGGTGCCATTGCTTCTATGCATGCCATTACCCTCTCCCCCATCCCATCTGCAAACTACACTGAACCACTTTCTCACCAGGATCCCCAAATCCAATCACTGCTTAATTCATACTCTCATATTTTTGACACTCCATCCTCACTTCCACCAAAACGTGCCCATGATCACCACATACACCTACAACCTAACTCTAAACCTGTCAATGTTCGACCCTATCGCTACCCTCACTACCAAAAGGAGATAATGACCTCCCTTATCAATGACATGCTGAAAGACGGGTTCATCAAACCCAGCACCAGTCCATTTTCCTCACCAGTACTGTTAGGTCCAGATTTACTGGACTCGCTCCAGAATCGACTACTGGAGCCTTACTGAAGATCTGTCCAGAAATGGTATTTACTAGACCTACTCCAGACTTGGAAACTGGAGTCCCTCTGAAGATTTGTTCAGAAATAATGGAAGACCAGTGAGCAAATACTTGTATAGGAAATCTGGAGTATTCCAGATTAGCTCACTGGACTTCACCTCAGTCCAGATCTATTCTACTGAAGACATTCTCACTGAAGTCAAAGACTGAAGTCAGAATAAAGAAGACTGGCAAATGGCGGAGTCCACTAGAAGTCTTACCAGATCTACGACTGGAGGATTGTCAGTGTTCTAGACCTTACAAGTCTGAACACTGATATCGAGGAATTGACTTTTTGCCTTTACACACTTTCCAAAGAACATTCCACTTGTTCTTTACCAAAGTGCTTACGTGTGTAAAGGTGGTTAGTTAAAAGGATTATTGTCATATTGATGTGACTTTATCCTTGTACTTTAACCAATGCATTTAATGATCTTGTCGGTTCATTAAATGCATGCAACCATATTTGTACGGCACAAATTCACTGGTGAATTTGTTTGCCTATAAATACAAAGTCATTTCTTCGTTAAAATTACTTTTAACATTAAAGGTGAATTTGTCTAAATACTCTCGATCTTAAACAGGGATACTTCACAACTTTAAGTATCTCGATCCAAAGAGTTTATTTGGCAAATATAGATCATTTGTAATTCATAGGTTATTAGGATACTTACATACTTGTATTATCTTGATTCCGCACAACCTTGTATTTTATTTAACATCATAGATAAAATACACTTGAAAAATTACATTGTGTTCCACCTTTAATTTATTGCTTTTAGTCTTGTATTACTTTGTTTATATTCTTGCATTTATATTCAAGTAATACTAGTCCATTCTAGTGCTTATTAGACTTGTTGTATTTTACACTTCTGAGTTAACCATCGAGTTTGGGACTTTACAATTGGTATCAGAGCAGAAGGCTAAACATTGCCTAGATCTGCTTCTTTAATGGCCAACTCAGAAAATACTCAAGGAAATTTTAATTTTGGTCCTGATCCTAATGCTAATGCTAATGTTAATGATCAAAATAATCAAAATAATGAACCACCTATTAACACTAATCCACCACCTCCTCCTCCTACTCCTGCTTCTCCACATGTGCATGTGCACTATTCAAATCATCATGTTCCTAAATTCAGTGGGAATAGCGATGAATTTGGTATGTGGAAGGCTAGGATGATATTACATATCACTGGTATTGAGAGAAACATGATGAAAATTTTAAACGAAGGACCTTATGTGCCCACATCACCTCTCAATGCTCTTCTTGATCCTACTGGTTCTAGAAGAGGTCGGGAAAAGAGGGAGGAACATTGGTCTGAAGAGGAGAGGAGATTGGTAAATCTAGATACCCTTCTCAAAAACATGATCCTCGGGGCTGTTCCTGAAACCCTAATTCCCACATTAGTTCTTTTTCCCAGTGCTAAAACCATGTGGGATGAACTAATGAACCAGTTTGAAGGAGGAGATGACACCATTGTCACCAGAAAAGTCTCCTTAAACAAGAGGTATGAGTCATTTTTTGCTCAGCCAAATGAGTCTCTCACTAGTACTTACACCAGATTTATGAGTATCATAAACCAGTTAAGAGGTCTCGGGGTTGAGAAGGACAAGGATATACTTCTGGAGAAATTTTGTGATATTTTACCCACCAAATGGTCTCATATGATCCTGGTCTTACGACAAGGTAAAACTCTGCACACACACACTCTTTCAACTTTATATGGAGCTTTCAGGTACACTGAAGAAAATCAAGCTCAGAGAGTTGTGGCAGAACAAGATGCTTATAACCATGCCTCCAGTAGTCCTATTGTAGTTAGTCATACTGAACCACAAGGTACAACACTGATATCTTCTGAGAATGTATTTTCTATGAAGAAGATGGTGTCTGAACTCATGGATTCTGGAGAAGCCAGTCAAATCTCTCCAGACTGTGATGAAGCTGAAGATGATGACCTGGTTGCTATGATTGCTAAAACGTTTAACCGTTTCAAATCAAGAGCAAATAGGCCACCTGGACAATTTGCATCCAGTTCTTCAACTGATAAGACCAATTTGACATGCTTTAAGTGTGGCAAAAAGGGTCATTTCATGAAAGATTGCAGATCCAGTCAGTTTGTATCCCAGCCTGGTCCATTTAATTCAAATAAAAAGCCTGATGATAGCTATAAACTGAAATATAAAAAGCTTAAGGCTCAGATTGCTCTCATGGCACAACAAATGGAAAATAATAATAAGTGCATGATCGCAACAACTGAAGAGAAATGGGTTCCTTCTGATGATTCATCTGCTGATGAAGAAGAAGAAAGAGATTGCTGTTACATGGCTCTGGCAGACGAAGAGCACCTGGTGAAAGAAGAATGTCACATCTGGACGATGGGTGGACATTGTTATCAAGAAGGTTAGTGATTATGATACTGCTACTGACCAAGAATTAAAATTGGACATTGCTGAAACTCTTAATTCTGATTTAATATTTGTTGAAACTGTTAGATCTAACTGTGTAAATGGTCTAGAAACAGATTTTTCTGAAATAACTGTTTTAAAATCAAAATTAAAAGAACTTCAAGACATTGAACTGGCATTTCAAGCCCAGGTTCTGGTAACTGAACAATTGATTCAAGAAAAACAAGATCTTGAAGTCATTTTAGAGAAAGAAAAACTGGTGATTAAATCATGGCTTGAAACCAGAAAGCCATATGATGCTGGAGTAAATCAATTTCCCACACAAAAACGTGCATATTTAGATGGAAATACTCATGTTGCATCATTAATACCAGTAATCGATCGATTACCAGAGGGGTTCAGGCCTAGCACTGTTTATGATGAGCCTGTAACTCCTAAGGCCAATATTTTCCCAGTTCAATCCCCAGAGGTTAAGACTGGAGCATTCCAGATGACTGCTCCAGTTAAAAAGGTTTATCGGAATAAACCTTTGCCTCAGACCAATCCCCTACCTAAGCCTAGAACTGGAAAGGCTCAGGTATCATCTGATGAAAATGTTTTGTCAAGGTTAGAGAGCCAGATTCAATTACTGACTCGTCAATTTCAAAGTTTTAAAGCAAGATTAAACTTTATTGAGGGTACTTCATCTGGCCCTAGACAAAATACCAAACCTTTTGCAAAGAAAGATAAATTTATTTCTCCAGTTGAGAAAAAGAAAAAGGTTTCAAAACTATCAACCCCAGTGGTCTTTTCAACTAAGACCACTGTTGAAGAAAGTGAACTAAACCAGATTGCTCCAGGGACCTATAAGGGAGGGTCCAGTGAACCCATCAGTCGATGGGTTCCCAAATCTAACTGATAATATCTGGTGGAGCTGGCAGGACGATGACCGGATGTAAGACCCTGCTGGAGGAGTTCACCATTTCTGTTGGACCCTCCATTACTTTTGGAAATGATGGTTGTGGAAAAACTGAGGGATACGGTGTTCAGAACAATGGACAAGTCAAGTTCAGACGAGTTGCATTTGTGAATGGTTTGAAATATAACCTGATCAGTGTAAGTCAACTGTGTGATGATGGCTATCAAGTTCTATTCAATATTGCTCAGGGTATCGTATTCAACAAGGACTGGAAGGTAGTGTTGATTGCTCCCAGAAAATGGAATGTGTACGTGATGGATATGGAAAGCTCTCCTTCTGAGCAGTGTTTCTATACTCAAGCTGATGAAGACACAAACTGGTTATGGCATAAAAGGTTATCCCATTTAAATTTCAAAAATATTAATAAGTTGTCTAGAAAACAACTTGCAGATGGGATACCTTTAGTTTCCTTCAAAAAGGAAAGGCCATGTCCAGGATGTGAGATGGGAAAGCAGAAACGTACCAGTTTCAAGACCAGACAGAATTTCAGCATATCTGAACCTCTTCATATGCTTCATATAGACCTCTTTGGTCCAGTGAATGTTCAGACTCGTGCTGGTAAAAGATATACCCTGGTGATCGTAGATGAATTCTCCAGATATTGTTGGGTTATCTTTCTGAGGTCTAAAAGTGAAGCTGCTGCTGAAATCATCAGTCTTATCAAGCAAATTGAGCTAAGTACAGTCGAAAGTGTGTCAGTTAAAAAGTGACAATGGAACAGAATTCCAGAATGCAACTCTGGAGTCATTCTGTACTGACACTGGCATCTCCCAGAATTTCTCATCAACCCGCTCTCCAGAACAAAATGGAGTTATGGAAAGGAAGAATCAAACGCTGATAGAAGCTGCCAGGAGTATGCTTGCTAAATCTGGTCTGTCTACCAGTTTCTGGGCTGAAGCAATTGCTACTGCTTGCCACACCCAGAACCGGTCAGTGTATGTGAAGCGACACAAAAAGACAGCCTACGAAGTCTTAAGAAATAGAAAACCAAATATTGATTATTTTCACGTTTTTGGATGTCCAGTATACATCCTGAACGACTCCAGTCAGTTGGGCAAATTCGATGCCAAAGCTGATGAAGGGTATTTCTTGGGCTATTCAGCCATTCGCAAGGCCTTCAGAGTCTACAACAAGAGACTGGAGAAGGTACATGAGTCAATTCATGTCACATTTGATGAATCAAATGCTGCAATCAATAAACAACCAATCCTTGGTACTCCCCCAGTAACTCCAATTGTCTTCTGTGAATCTGATCCTATCAACTACAATAAAGATTCAGAAGACACAGTTTAGTCATCCTGATCTGGAACATGTTCAGAAAAAGAAACTCTCCAGTGGTACTCCATTCTATCCTTCTATTATTTTCAAACTACCCTCTGAAATTAATATTGGATCAGATGTTCGTACTACTCCCCCAGTAATTCCAATTGTCTTCTGTGAATCTGATCCTATCAACTACAATAAAGATTCAGAAGACACAGTTTAAAGTCATCCTGATCTGGAACATGTTCAGAAAAAGAAACTCTCCAGTGGTACTCCATTCTATCCTTCTATTATTTTCAAACTACCCTCTGAAATTAATATTGGATCAGATGTTCGTACTACTCCCCCAGTAACTCCAATTGTCTTCTGTGAATCTGATCCTATCAACTACAATAAAGATTCAGAAGACACAGTTTAAAGTCATCCTGATCTGGAACATGTTCAGAAAAAGAAACTCTCCAGTGGTACTCCATTCTATCCTTCTATTATTTTCAAACTACCCTCTGAAATTAATATTGGATCAGATGTTCGTACTACTCCCCCAGTAACTCCAATTGTCTTCTGTGAATCTGATCCTATCAACTACAATAAAGATTCAGAAGACACAGTTTCCAGTCATCCTGATCTGGAACATGTTCAGAAAAAGAAACTCTCCAGTGGTACTCCATTCTATCCTTCTATTATTTTCAAACTACCCTCTGAAATTAATATTGGATCAGATGTTCGTACTACTCCCCCAGTATCAGTATCAGTTGAGAGCATACCAGAAATATGTTCAAATGAAGAATTTCAAACTGAACCAGTACTTCAAGAAATGCCTTTAAATGATGAATTTCATGATGCAAATCGTGATTTAAATGATTTAGATGAAGATGTTGAATTAGTCTGGCAGGATCCTCATCCTGAAACTCAACTGAACTCTTGCACTGATATTGTTGTCAGTAACAATCCTGGTCAGTACTCCAGATGGACAAAAGCTCATCCTATCGATCAGATCATAGGTGACTCCAGAAGAGGAGTTCAGACCAGAAGAGCCTCCAGTGATCAATGCTTATATGTCAGTTTCTTATCACTGAATGAAGCAAAGAAGATTGACGAGGCTATGGAAGATCCAAGCTGGGTGACTGCTATGCAAGAAGAGCTTCACCAGTTTGAAAGGAACAAGGTTTGGTACCTGGTCCCTTTCCCAGTTGGAAAGAAAGAACCAATTGGAACCAGATGGGTCTTCAAGAACAAGGTAGATGAAGATGTTGAAATAGTCTGGCAGGATCCTCATCCTGAAACTCAACTGAACTCTTGCACTGATATTGTTGTCAGTAACAATCCTGGTCAGTACTCCAGATGGACAAAAGCTCATCCTATCGATCAGATCATAGGTGACTCCAGAAGAGGAGTTCAGACCAGAAGAGCCTCCAGTGATCAATGCTTATATGTCAGTTTCTTATCACTGAATGAAGCAAAGAAGATTGACGAGGCTATGGAAGATCCAAGCTGGGTGACTGCTATGCAAGAAGAGCTTCACCAGTTTGAAAGGAACAAGGTTTGGTACCTGGTCCCTTTCCCAGTTGGAAAGAAAGAACCAATTGGAACCAGATGGGTCTTCAAGAACAAGGTAGATGAAGATGTTGAATTAGTCTGGCAGGATCCTCATCCTGAAACTCAACTGAACTCTTGCACTGATATTGTTGTCAGTAACAATCCTGGTCAGTACTCCAGATGGACAAAAGCTCATCCTATCGATCAGATCATAGGTGACTCCAGAAGAGGAGTTCAGACCAGAAGAGCCTCCAGTGATCAATGCTTATATGTCAGTTTCTTATCACTGAATGAAGCAAAGAAGATTGACGAGGCTATGGAAGATCCAAGCTGGGTGACTGCTATGCAAGAAGAGCTTCACCAGTTTGAAAGGAACAAGGTTTGGTACCTGGTCCCTTTCCCAGTTGGAAAGAAAGAACCAATTGGAACCAGATGGGTCTTCAAGAACAAGGTAGATGAAGATGGCCACGTAATCAGAAACAAGGCCAGAGTGGTAGCACAAGGCTACTACCAGTCAGATGTCGATTTTGATGAATCATTTGCTCCAGTGGCTAGACTTAAAGCGATCAGAATATTTTTAGCATTCGCTGCTCATCATCAGTTCAAGGTCTACCAGATAGATGTAAAGAGTGCTTTCTTGAATGGAAAGCTTGAAGAAGAAGTTTATGTCAGACAACCACCGGGTTTCGTTGATGAAAAGCATCCACATTGGGTATATCGTCTGGACAAAGCGCTTTATGGCCTCAGACAAGCCCCACGTGCCTGGTATGATACTCTGACTAAACATTTATTGAAAAATGGTTTCAAAAGAGGTGCAATTGACAATACCTTATTTATTCTTCATGAAAAAGGTAATCTGTTAATGATACAAATTTATGTTGATGATATTATTTTTGGCTCTACTGATGATAAAATGTGCAAGAAGTTTTCGAAAATAATGTCAACTGAATATGAAATAAGTTTGATGGGTGAATTAACGTATTTTCTTGGACTCCAGATTAAACAGACCAGAGATGGTATTTTTATTAATCAGGAAAAATATGTTAGAGATCTTTTAAAGAAATATGATATGAACTCTTCACCATCTAAACCCACTCCAATTTCTGCACCATTAACACTGGACTCAGATCCAGATGGTAAACCAGTGAACACCACTGTCTATAGAGGCATGGTTGGTTCGCTGATGTATTTAACTGCCAGTAGACCAGATATTATGTTTTCAACATGCTTATGTGCCAGATATCAGTCTAATCCAAAAGACTCTCATATGCTTGCTGTAAAGCGCATACTGAAGTACCTTAAGGGTGTCCCCAGTTTGGGTCTTTGGTATCCCAAAGGCTCAGGCATGGATCTAATGGGTTATTCAGATTCAGATCATGCAGGTTGTAAGATAGACAGGAAATCCACTACTGGTGGATGTCATTTCCTTGGTGGCAAACTGGTCAGCTGGACCAGTAAAAAGCAAACTTCAGTTTCATTGTCCACTGCTGAAGCTGAATACGTGTCTGCAGCCAATTGCTGTGCTCAGATACTCTGGATGAAGAACCAGTTGCTTGATTATGGTATTAAGTATTCAAAGACTCCAATCTTTTGTGATAATACCAGTGCCATTTCTATCTCGAACAATCCAGTCATGCACTCCAAGACGAAGCACATTGATCTCAGGTATCATTTTATCCGTGATCATGTTATGAAAAACAACATTGAACTCCATTTTATTCCCACTGACAAACAACTCGCTGACATTTTTACTAAACCTCTGGATGTCAAAACTTTTGAATATCTTGTTGGTGAGTTGGGAATGTTAAACCCTTAATCTGGAACCTTGGTATTGAACGCCGTTGTGTACTACTGGGATCTTTGATTTAAAGATTTATAAATTTATGACTGCTCAGATATTGAACGCCTTAGTGTACTATCTTTGCATTAATAGATTTCTGGATCAACATTCCAGGGGGAAGACTTGAAAGATATTTTTGTTCTTAAAAATGTTTTAAGTTTAGGGGGAATTTATTAATTTATTTTCTCACTGGACAAATTTTTCCAGAAAATATTACTGGTACCTTGTAAATGTGTCCCTCTCACTGGTAATTAGATAGGTTGAAGTGCATGTTTGAGGTGACTTTTGTCTCCTTGTAAATGTGTCCCTCTCATTTGTCTGTATTAGTTGACGTGCATGTTTGAGGTTACTAAGTCTCCTTGTAAATGTGTCCCTCTCACTGGTAATTAGATAGGTTGAAGTGCATGTTTGAGGTGACTTTTGTCTCCTTGTAAATGTGTCCCTCTCACTGGTAATTAGATAGGTTGAAGTGCATGTTTGAGGTGACTTTTGTCTCCTTGTAAATGTGTCCCTCTCACTGGTAATTAGATAGGTTGAAGTGCATGTTTGAGGTGACTTTTGTCTCCTTGTAAATGTGTCCCTCTCACTGGTAATTAGATAGGTTGAAGTGCATGTTTGAGGTGACTTTTGTCTCCTTGTAAATGTGTCCCTCTCACTGGTAATTAGATAGGTTGAAGTGCATGTTTGAGGTGACTTTTGTCTCCTTGTAAATGTGTCCCTCTCACTGGTAATTAGATAGGTTGAAGTGCATGTTTGAGGTGACTTTTGTCTCCTTGTAAATGTGTCCCTCTCACTGGTAATTAGATAGGTTGAAGTGCATGTTTGAGGTGACTTTTGTCTCCTTGTAAATGTGTCCCTCTCACTGGTAATTAGATAGGTTGAAGTGCATGTTTGAGGTGACTTTTGTCTCCTTGTAAATGTGTCCCTCTCACTGGTAATTAGATAGGTTGAAGTGCATGTTTGAGGTGACTTTTGTCTCCTTGTAAATGTGTCCCTCTCACTGGTAATTAGATAGGTTGAAGTGCATGTTTGAGGTGACTTTTGTCTCCTTGTAAATGTGTCCCTCTCATTTGTCTGTATTAGTTGACGTGCATGTTTGAGGTTACCAGTCTCTTTCAAATGGTTTTCACTGGTACTTTACTGGAGTGTCCAGTCAACCTCCAGATGCATTGATATGTCAGTCATAATATTTTTTAAATACTTGGTCATTGTGCGTGCCACGTAAGCAAAATCTTTTGAAAAGATATTTATCTTATTATCCTACGTGGCATGTAAATTTTTCAAAGAAATGATGGTATTTTTACTTGGGAAGACAAAAAGTGCAACTTGATACTGTTTGTGGGCTGTAAACCGTCACACATTTATGTGTGATGTGATGTAATTAATGCGGATCTCAGAACCCGATCAAAATTATATTTGATAATTTCAAATTAACCGTTTGAGTTCCACATTCTCTCTCCTATATATACCCACTTTCACTTTCCTTTGCATTTACTTCGAACATATTTACTCCCAAATCTTTAAAATTCCTTCATTTACTTCATTCTTCATTCAATTCCAATCATAAATCTCTCCCATATTTATTTCTTCAAATCTTCATCAAAACCCTAAATTCAATTTCATCTTCATATATCATTCATATTCAATGGCACCAAGACAATCAAATTCACCGAAAAACCTGCTTGCTGCTGAATATGCTCCTGTTCCAACTATTGTTAGGGCACCTCATATAACATTAGAGGCAAAGGCAATAAGAATCAATATGAATAACTGGATGGCCAAACTCTCACTATCCAGTGTTCATGATGCCCAATCACTCATTGGGAGATTGAATACCTTCTTTCTCTCATGTCCACTCTATGGTGCATTAACCCTAAATCCAGGGAGAATGTACCATGACTATCTTTGTGAATTCTGGTATTCTGCAGTTTATGATGATGAAACTACATCAATCTCTTATACTCTTAAGCAAGGTACCAGACCCTTGGCTTTCACTGTTGATACACTCAGGTCTGTTCTTCAGATGAACTATTTTGAACAGAATGAGTTGCCCATTGAACTTCCCTCTGGGATAAATACAAGAGAAGTATGCAGATTGATGGGGCATACAGATATTGTGGATGAGCATGGCCAGCTATCCAGAAAGGGAACAGTCTACATGAGCAGACTGTCAGACTCATGGAGATTTTTCTTCACTCACATTGTTGAATGTTTGGGAGGCAGTTCTGAAGGACTTGACCAGATAAATCAAACGCATCTCCAGATTGCGTACTGCCTCTGGTTTGGTTATAGAGTGGATTTTGCTCAGATTCTATTTGATGATCTGGTAGAGCGTCTTAAGGTGAAAGGTAGAAAAGCTTTTATTCCATATATTCGTTTCCTTTCACTTATTTTCAAAAGAGCTCTAGGTGACTAGTACGATTTTGAAACCACTCACTTTTCTGTAAGTGAGTATATGCGTGATCTGACCAACCTTAGGTCTCCACCAAATGAGGTAAATATCCCTCAGTCAATGCTCACTTTCCAAAGGGAAGAAAATGAGGCACTGGAAGTTGAGCAGGAAGTGGCTCCAGGTGGGGGTCAAGTTGGTGAAGGACCAGAAATTGTTGAAATTGTGCCACCAATAAGACAAGTGGCTCCTGAAGGTCAACAACCAGAAAATGTTGACCCTCCAAGACGGACAAGAACGGCCAGACGCCTTATGAGGGCTGGAGTTCAGGTGAATCCAGAAAGACATCCAGGTGATATCATGAATATAGATGGGTCTCCTATTTTTGAAGAAGAGAATGTTGTACAGATTGTTGAACAAGAAGAAGATGTACAGGCTGTTGAGCAGGTAACTGGTGAGCAAGATGCTCAGATTGATCTAAATATAGAAGTTGGTGAACAAGCTGGTGATCAGGCCGGTGTTGAAACAGTTGGTGAAACTTTTGTCTGGGATGAGGCTGATTCACCCATGTCAGAAGGTCATAACTTTGATACTGACATGAGTTTCCTTGGTGATGATGTAATTAATGTTGAACACCTACCAGAAATGCCACCACCTCCACCAGAATCAAATATTCCACCACCAGAATCCGATATGCCACCACCACCACCACCACCTTCAATTCCACAAAACACTCCATACTTCAATCCTCCCACACTTCAAATTTCACAAAATCAACCACCACCACTTGAAACTCCAATCGACTTTACTGAACAACGTGTGCTGGACTCAACAGTTGAAACTGCTGAAACTTCGACTGAAGAGGTCCAGGCACAAGTACAAATGGTGACCAGAATGACTTCATCTCTTGATCCTCCCAGTGGTCCCTCCTCTTCTTCTTCAGCCGAGGTCCAAGGCCTTTTAAGTAAGGTGGCGGACCTGGAGAGATCACTCCAGAGTTCATCGCAGGTTATTTCTGACTTCAAATCTCTTTTATCAAATAACCTTGCATCTGAAATGAATCTGTTTGTTGGGAACGAGAAGCTGGTGTTTGATAAATTGAATGAGCTGGTTCTGGCCACAAATAATAATTCTGAAAATATCAAGGTGGCAGTCTAGGAATTAGAAGCAAAGTTGGTTAATTCTATTCAGACTTCAATGAAAGCAGAAATTGTACAACCACTGGCAGGTCTGACAGATGAGGTTAAGAAATTGGTTACCAGGGTTAGTTCTTTGGAGAGTAGGCCAACACTTGACCAGAATGCTGTTGTTAGCAATATTAGTGATGAATGTACTAAGAAGTTCAGACATAGCATGTTGAAAGAAATATCTGAAGAAATTTCTGGGTCTGTACTTCGAACCATTCAAGATAGTTTGTTGCCTCAAGTGGTTCATATGATTGAGAATGAAATGCCAAGACACTTGCCTCAAGAAATTGAAATTGTTAAGAAGGAAGTGCAGGCACTCAGACACACTGTGAATATTACAACTCCAGTGGCTGGTAGAACTTTCGGTTCTTCTGACCGTCACATATTGGAGAAATTGTGGAATGATCTCAAGTCTAGAACTGGTGATCATTCCAAGGGGGAAAAGTCGTCTGTAGCTACTTAGTCTGGTCCAGAAGGTTTGGTTAAGAAAAAGAAAGAAGTGGTTGCCAGTGCAATCGAAAAGGCCTTTGCTACTGAAAGCATTGTGCAACAAGAAAGAGTGACTGGTACTGATGCCAGTGAGCCCCAGTTCGAAGCTTTCCCAGATATCATAACTACTCAAAAGTCAGTAAAAAGAAAGCAACATGTGATATATGGAGAAGAGACTGAGATTGCTGGAAGTTCATCAGAGTTTCCCACTGCTGATGATGACACCTCGAAAAGACTGGAGCAAGAATGTATAATGATAAAAATCTTCAAGAAAAATCAAAAGGATGAACTGCTGGCCCACCAAAGGGAGATGGTAAATATGGGGACTCTGGATTCGTACAATGCTGGCAGGTTGGGCATTCATATTGATGTGTACAAAAAAATGAAGGATGACCCCAGAGTTCATCAATGTCTGAATGCATTGGATGATGTACACATTCGCTCCAGGTACTCTGAAGAAGAACAAGTCTATGATGCAGTTACATATGGTGTCAGTGTAGTGGAACTGATCAGACAGAGAACGGAGGAACTGGTGAACCTCCAGAGAAAGATTAGAAAGAATGTTGGTGCTCTGGAGATAGAGTACAGGAAGAAGATTAAAGGCTTGCCTAAACTTACTGCCAAACAGGTCAAAGCAATTAAAGATGCAGATCTGAGCACATTCATTCCTCTGGATACTTCACTCAAAATCAATCGTGAACAACTCCAGTCTTGCCATGGAACAGCAGAGAGTATCCAAGGAAACTGAATATATGATCCAGATGGCTAAGCAAAGAGCCAAATATGAAGAAATGTTGAAATTCAGGGCTGATACCAGAAGGATCATTGGTGCAGAGATCAAACTTGATGATAATCATGAAGGCATGACCAGGTTTAATATAAAGTTGACCAGAGAGGGTAACTTTACTGATGAAAGGAAGAATGCATCAGTCCAAGCTTTTGGATGGACTGAACTGAAGGAGATAGGATTAACTTTCAAAGGAAAAACTGATTTGTCTCCTGATGTTAAGGCATTTATGAAGAGGATTGAAAAGGTGTGGAAAAGAATACAACAAATGGAAGTTGTTCTGGGTATGAGACCACCTGTTTCAGTACCATCCTCTCCATCACCAAAGAGAAAGGCTTCTGAAGATGCTCCAGGACAGACATCGAAGAGAAGGGCCTAACTCTTGTATCATTTACTTGTAATTTGTATTTATTTTCACAAAATTGTAACTTATTTTCTGTTAATGGCTGTAAATATAGTTGCATATTTTGTTTCACAAAGTAAATGATCAGATTTAGTCTAAGTTAGAACTAAAAGATGAAACTGAAAACACTGATGATCTATAAAGTGTTTTCCAGTAACTTAAATTTTTTAGACTAAGTCAAAACAAGTGTCTTTCAAGCATACAAAGTTGTATAGATATAAGCTTGAAAACACTTGCATTATTTCTAAACAAATAGGTGGAATTTGTTAGGTCCAGATTTACTGGACTCGCTCCAGACTCGACTACTGGAGCCTTACTGAAGATCTGTCCAGAAATGGTATTTACTGGACCTACTCCAGACTTGGAAACTGGAGTCCCTCTGAAGATTTGTTCAGAAATAATGGAAGACCAGTGAGCAAATACTTGTATAGGAAATCTGGAGTATTCCAGATTAGCTCACTAGACTTCACCCCAGTCCAGATCTATTCTACTGAAGACATTCTCACTGAAGTCAAAGACTGAAGTCAGAATAAAGAAGATTGACAAATGGCGGAGTCCACTGGAAGTCTTACCAGATCTACGACTGGAGGATTGTCAGTATTCTAGACCTTACAAGTCTGAACACTGATATCGAGGAATTGACTTTTTGCCTTTACACACTTTCCAAAGAACATTCCACTTGTTCTTTACCAAAGTGATTACGTGTGTAAAGGTGGTTGGTTAAAAGGATTATTGTCATATTGATGTGACTTTATCCTTGTACCTTAACCAATGCATTTAATGATCTTGTCGGTTCATTAAATGCATGCAACCATATTTGTACGGCACAAATTCACTGGTGAATTTGTTTGCCTATAAATACAAAGTCATATTCTTCGTTAAAATTACTTTTAGCATTAAAGGTGAATTTGTCTAAATACTCTCGATCTTAAACAGGGATACTTCACAACTTTAAGTATCTCGGTCCAAAGAGTTTATTTGGCAAATATAGATCATTTGTAATTCATAGGTTGTTAGGATACTTACATACTTGTATTATCTTGATTCCGCACAACCTTGTATATTATTTAACATCATAAATAAAATACACTTGAAAAATTACATTATGTTCCACCTTTAATTTATTCCTTTTAGTCTTGTATTACTTTGTTTATATTTTTGCATTTATATTCAAGTAATACTAGTCCATTCTAGTGCTTATTAGACTTGTTGTATTTTACACTTCTGAGTTAACCATCGAGTTTGGGACTTTACAAGTACTTCTAGTACGAAAAAAAGATGGAACTTGGAGGTTTTGTGTCGATTACCGAGCTTTAAATGCAATAACAGTACGTGACAGGTTCCCAATACCCACTGTAGATCAACTTCTTGATGAGTTACATGGTGCAAATTTTTTCTCCAAATTGGATTTACGAGCCGGGTATCATCAGATCAGAGTAGCACCAGATGACACACACAAAACCGCATTCCGAACAACTGATGGCCACTACGAATTCCTTGTGATGCCTTTCGGTTTGTCAAATGCCCCGTCAACCTTTCAAGCAGCAATGAACGACATATTTCGGGATGTTTTGAGATGATTCGTCTTGGTTTTCTTCGATGATATACTCATCTACAGCCACTCACCCTCCCAGCATTACATTCACCTTCAACAAGTGTTTGAAACCTTATCTCATCACCAATATTTTGCAAAGTTTAGCAAGTGTGTTTTTGGAGTTGCTGAGGTTAACTACCTGGGTCATGTAATTTCAGCCATGGGTGTGGCCACTGACCAAGAAAAAATCCAAGCAATTCAAGATTGGGCTGCGCCCCACTCGATTACAGGCTTAAGAGACTTTTTAGGCCTCACCGGTTACTACAGACGGTTTGTACGAGGATACTCTACCATTGCAGCACCTCTGACTAACCTCCTTCAGTCTAATAGAAAATTCAATTGGACACCTAAAGCCCAAGCAGCCTTTGAGTCTCTAAAACGAGCCATGATATCATTACCCACACTCACCCTACCAGATTTTTCTATCCGTTTGATGTGACCACAGATGCTTCTGATTATGGTATTGGTGTAGTGTTGTCCCAACGTGACAAACCTATAGCCTTCTTCAGCAAGAAACTCACCCAGAGAATGCAAAGTTCATCGGCTTACGTACGTGAGCTCTATGCCATTACAGAGGCTGTTAAAAAATGGCGACACTACCTCTTGTACAAACGCTTTCGGGTCTTCACTGATCAGCGTAGCTTGAAAGACCTCCTCAAGCAGGTAATTCAAACCCCTGAACAACATAAATGGGCAAGCAAATTACTTGGGTATGATTTTGAAATTTTATATAAACCGGGAAAAGAAAACAAAGTTGCTGATGCATTGAGTCGTATCGATGAACCACAATACCTCGCCATTTCAACCCCGATTTTTCAATGGTTGCAAGACCTTCGTGACTACTACACCAAGTCCACAGTTGAGCGCTCATTGATAGAGCGAGTAGCAAAGAATGATCCAGCCCTTTCCCATCACAGCATTCACGATGGGCTTATCCTGGTCCACAATCGTCTATTTGTTCCAGATGTCTCTGATATCCGCTTGAAATTATTACATGATTTCCACTCTACCCCCATTGGTGGCCACTCGGGAATTTCAACCACAATTAAAAGGCTCAATGCCTCGTTTTTCTGGCCAAGAGTAAAGAAAGATGTCACTGCCTATATTTCTGAATGTCAGATATGTCAACAAAATAAATACTCCACCCAAAAACCTTATGGACTGCTACAACCCTTGTCGATCCCCAACCAAGTTTGGGAACAAATCTCTATGGATTTCATTACTCAACTCCCACTTTCCCATGGCAAAACCGCCATATGGGTCCTTGTCGATTGACTTACTAAATTCGCCCATTTCATCGCCTTACCATCTCATTACACTGCCTCATCCCTTGCTACCATTTTTCTCAATGAAATCTACAAAACCCATGGACTTCCCAAAACTATCCTCTCTGATCGAGACCCTATCTTCTTGAGCAACTTTTGGAAGGAGCTCTTTAAGCTACTCGGCACCAAACTTGTCTACTCTAGTGCCTACCACCCCCAAAGAGACGGTCAAACCGAAGTCTCAAGCGTTTCTATGGTCCTTTCCAAGTAACCGAGCGGATTGGCAAAGTAGCTTATCGCTTGGCACTTCCTATAAAGGCAAAGATACATCCCGTTTTTCACGTCTCACTCCTTCGACCCTTTAAGGGACACGACACAGCAACAACACGACCTCTACCAACAGCTCTTATGGATGACCCAGACATTACAATCGGATCAGACCTTGAGGACAAGGTCAATGTCGAAGGGAGGGATGATGTTATGAGCTCAGCTGAGCAAGCGTTTCTATGGTCCTTTCCAAGTAACCGAGCGGATTGGCAAAGTAGCTTATCGCTTGGCACTTCCTATAAAGGCAAAGATACATCCCGTTTTTCACGTCTCACTCCTTCGACCCTTTAAGGGACACGACACAGCAACAACACGACCTCTACCAACAGCTCTTATGGATGACCCAGACATTACAATCGGATCAGACCTTGAGGACAAGGTCAATGTCGAAGGGAGGGATGATGTTATGAGCTCAGCTGAGCAAGCGTTTCTATGGTCCTTTCCAAGTAACCGAGCGGATTGGCAAAGTAGCTTATCGCTTGGCACTTCCTATAAAGGCAAAGATACATCCCGTTTTTCACGTCTCACTCCTTCGACCCTTTAAGGGACACGACACAGCAACAACACGACCTCTACCAACAGCTCTTATGGATGACCCAGACATTACAATCGGATCAGACCTTGAGGACAAGGTCAATGTCGAAGGGAGGGATGATGTTATGAGCTCAGCTGAGCAAGCGTTTCTATGGTCCTTTCCAAGTAACCGAGCGGATTGGCAAAGTAGCTTATCGCTTGGCACTTCCTATAAAGGCAAAGATACATCCCGTTTTTCACGTCTCACTCCTTCGACCCTTTAAGGGACACGACACAGCAACAACACGACCTCTACCAACAGCTCTTATGGATGACCCAGACATTACAATCGGATCAGACCTTGAGGACAAGGTCAATGTCGAAGGGAGGGATGATGTTATGAGCTCAGCTGAGCAAGCGTTTCTATGGTCCTTTCCAAGTAACCGAGCGGATTGGCAAAGTAGCTTATCGCTTGGCACTTCCTATAAAGGCAAAGATACATCCCGTTTTTCACGTCTCACTCCTTCGACCCTTTAAGGGACACGACACAGCAACAACACGACCTCTACCAACAGCTCTTATGGATGACCCAGACATTACAATCGGATCAGACCTTGAGGACAAGGTCAATGTCGAAGGGAGGGATGATGTTATGAGCTCAGCTGAGCAAGCGTTTCTATGGTCCTTTCCAAGTAACCGAGCGGATTGGCAAAGTAGCTTATCGCTTGGCACTTCCTATAAAGGCAAAGATACATCCCGTTTTTCACGTCTCACTCCTTCGACCCTTTAAGGGACACGACACAGCAACAACACGACCTCTACCAACAGCTCTTATGGATGACCCAGACATTACAATCGGATCAGACCTTGAGGACAAGGTCAATGTCGAAGGGAGGGATGATGTTATGAGCTCAGCTGAGCAAGCGTTTCTATGGTCCTTTCCAAGTAACCGAGCGGATTGGCAAAGTAGCTTATCGCTTGGCACTTCCTATAAAGGCAAAGATACATCCCGTTTTTCACGTCTCACTCCTTCGACCCTTTAAGGGACACGACACAGCAACAACACGACCTCTACCAACAGCTCTTATGGATGACCCAGACATTACAATCGGATCAGACCTTGAGGACAAGGTCAATGTCGAAGGGAGGGATGATGTTATGAGCTCAGCTGAGCAAGCGTTTCTATGGTCCTTTCCAAGTAACCGAGCGGATTGGCAAAGTAGCTTATCGCTTGGCACTTCCTATAAAGGCAAAGATACATCCCGTTTTTCACGTCTCACTCCTTCGACCCTTTAAGGGACACGACACAGCAACAACACGACCTCTACCAACAGCTCTTATGGATGACCCAGACATTACAATCGGATCAGACCTTGAGGACAAGGTCAATGTCGAAGGGAGGGATGATGTTATGAGCTCAGCTGAGCAAGCGTTTCTATGGTCCTTTCCAAGTAACCGAGCGGATTGGCAAAGTAGCTTATCGCTTGGCACTTCCTATAAAGGCAAAGATACATCCCGTTTTTCACGTCTCACTCCTTCGACCCTTTAAGGGACACGACACAGCAACAACACGACCTCTACCAACAGCTCTTATGGATGACCCAGACATTACAATCGGATCAGACCTTGAGGACAAGGTCAATGTCGAAGGGAGGGATGATGTTATGAGCTCAGCTGAGCAGCCACGTGGACTCCCACCAGGGACTAAAAAAGTGCCAGCTAGGCTCTTGGATTAGTGGACAAGACCATGTCAACCATGTTCAAGAAAGACGAAAATAGGCAATTCGGTTTTCACCATGTCTTGCAAATAATTAGGAATAATAGTTTGTTTTTTAATTCCCATGTTTCCTAGTTTTATGGCAACTGCTTTGAATTGGTTTTGTTGTTTGCATATTTAGGAAAAGACAATTGTAATCTGCATCTTTATGAAAAAAGTAGTTTTGTTGGCTTCCCTTCTCTTCCTCTTTTCTTAGGAGATCGGTTATCTCGAATCAACCATACCAGTTTGATTGTTGTAAATGGTATCACTAATTTATAGTGCTATATATATATGATCATCTCTTTTGTGTTTTGTCACATATCTGCACAATACATTGAAAAAACGTGGAAGGAAGGTGATTTGATTCCCATTGACCAACTGCACGAAGGATTCTCTGGGTGAACAACATAGAGTCACCCTTTACGAAATTTCATGCTTGCTTGGTTGAAGCTACTGGAAAATAATGTTATCAATAGGTGCACCTATACACTATGACATTTAAATATATTAACAAATTCACAAAAAAATACAACTATATATACAAGCATTCTGATTAATAAAATCAGTACTTTTGCCTCTTTTTTTAAACTAGTTATTGTACCCGCGCGTTGCCGCGGAGTACGCTTTTTATACGACAAAGTTTTGAACCCAAATTTATGTCAAATATTCGAACTCAAAATTTTAAAAAGATAATTAAACATGTAGTAATAACAATAAAAAATGTAAAATAGTAATAAGATGTATAAAAACATAAACAATAACTATATTAATGTTTTAAATGTTATATAAACGTAAGACGTAATGATGATAAAAGTTATTATATATTAAAAACGTCATTTATATAAAAATACAGATGAAAATAATCAAAAGCAAATGTTTAAAAGTAAATCTGTAACTGTGTGAAAGTTGTCTGATAAAATCCAAAAGTTTAGTGTCACGAAAATGAAAACTTTGATGCAGGCAAAAGTTAAAAGATAGAAAAAATTGGTAAAAATTATTATATGCTATAAGGACGTGTACATTTCAGGCATGAAGGACTTGTAAATTTGTATAGACTTTTTGTATAAAAACATAAACAATAACTATATTAATGCTTTAAATGTTACATGAACGTAAGACGTAACGATAATGAAAATTATTATATATTAAAAACGTTATATATATAAAAAGACGGATGAAAATAATCAAAACCAAATGTTTAAAAGTAAAATCGTAACCATGTGAAAGTTATTTGATGAAAACATGAGAACCCAAAAATTTAGTGTCAAGAAAATAAAAACGAAACTTTGATGTGTGGTAAAAATTAAAAGATAGAAAGTGTAGGGGGTTAAAATGAAAAATGGTAAAAATTATTATGTGCTATGAAAACTTGTACATTCCATGCATAAGGCACTTATACATTTGTATAACTTTTTAGTATATTCAAATTTATGTCAAATATTCGAACTCAAAATTTTAAAAAGATAATTAAACATGTAGTAATAACAATAAAAAATGTAAAATAGTAATAAGATGTATAAAAACATAAACAATAACTATATTAATGTTTTAAATGTTATATAAACGTAAGACGTAATGATGATAAAAGTTATTATATATTAAAAACGTCATTTATATAAAAATACAGATGAAAATAATCAAAAGCAAATGTTTAAAAGTAAATCTGTAACTGTGTGAAAGTTGTCTGATAAAATCCAAAAGTTTAGTGTCACGAAAATGAAAACTTTGATGCAGGCAAAAGTTAAAAGATAGAAATAATTGGTAAAAATTATTATATGCTATAAGGACGTGTACATTTCAGGCATGAAGGACTTGTAAATTTGTATAGACTTTTTGTATAAAAACATAAACAATAACTATATTAATGCTTTAAATGTTACATGAACGTAAGACGTAACGATAATGAAAATTATTATATGCTATAAGGACGTGTACATTTCAGGCATAAAGGACTTGTAAATTTGTATAGACTTTTTGTATAAAAACATAAACAATAACTATATTAATGCTTTAAATGTTACATGAACGTAAGACGTAATGATGATAAAAGTTATTATATATTAAAAACGTCATTTATATAAAAATACAGATGAAAATAATCAAAAGCAAATGTTTAAAAGTAAATCGTAACTATGTGAAAGTTATTTGATGAAAACATGAGAACCCAAAAATTTAGTGTCAAGAAAATAAAAACGAAACTTTGATGTGTGGTAAAAATTAAAAGATAGAAAGTGTAGGGGGTTAAAATGAAAAATGGTAAAAATTATTATGTGATATGAAAACTTGTACATTCCATGCATAAGGCACTTATACATTTGTATAACTTTTTAGTATACAAATTTATGTCAAATATTCGAACTCAAAATTTTAAAAAGATAATTAAACATGTAGTAATAACAATAAAAAATGTAAAATAGTAATAAGATGTATAAAAACATAAACAATAACTATATTAATGTTTTAAATGTTATATAAACGTAAGACGTAATGATGATAAAAGTTATTATATATTAAAAACGTCATTTATATAAAAATACAGATGAAAATAATCAAAAGCAAATGTTTAAAAGTAAATCTGTAACTGTGTGAAAGTTGTCTGATAAAATCCAAAAGTTTAGTGTCACGAAAATGAAAACTTTGATGCAGGCAAAAGTTAAAAGATAGAAAAAATTGGTAAAAATTATTATATGCTATAAGGACGTGTACATTTCAGGCATGAAGGACTTGTAAATTTGTATAGACTTTTTGTATAAAAACATAAACAATAACTATATTAATGCTTTAAATGTTACATGAACGTAAGACGTAACGATAATGAAAATTATTATATATTAAAAATGTTATATATATAAAAAGACGGATAAAAATAGTCAAAACCAAATGTTTAAAAGTAAAATCGTAACTATGTGAAAGTTATTTGATGAAAACATGAGAACCCAAAAATTTAGTGTCAAGAAAATAAAAACGAAACTTTGATGTGTGGTAAAAATTAAAAGATAGAAAGTGTAGGGGGTTAAAATGAAAAATGGTAAAAATTATTATGTGCTATGAAAACTTGTACATTCCATGCATAAGGCACTTATACATTTGTATAACTTTTTAGTATATTCAAATTTATGTCAAATATTCGAACTCAAAATTTTAAAAAGATAATTAAACATGTAGTAATAACAATAAAAAATGTAAAATAGTAATAAGATGTATAAAAACATAAACAATAACTATATTAATGTTTTAAATGTTATATAAACGTAAGACGTAATGATGATAAAAGTTATTATATATTAAAAACGTCATTTATATAAAAATACAGATGAAAATAATCAAAAGCAAATGTTTAAAAGTAAATCTGTAACTGTGTGAAAGTTGTCTGATAAAATCCAAAAGTTTAGTGTCACGAAAATGAAAACTTTGATGCAGGGCAAAAGTTAAAAGATAGAAATAATTGGTAAAAATTATTATATGCTATAAGGACGTGTACATTTCAGGCATGAAGGACTTGTAAATTTGTATAGACTTTTTGTATAAAAACATAAACAATAACTATATTAATGCTTTAAATGTTACATGAACGTAAGACGTAACGATAATGAAAATTATTATATATTAAAAATGTTATATATATAAAAAGACGGATAAAAATAGTCAAAACCAAATGTTTAAAAGTAAAATCGTAACTATGTGAAAGTTATTTGATGAAAACATGAGAACCCAAAAATTTAGTGTCAAGAAAATAAAAACGAAACTTTGATGTGTGGTAAAAATTAAAAGATAGAAAGTGTAGGGGGTTAAAATGAAAAATGGTAAAAATTATTATGTGCTATGAAAACTTGTACATTCCATGCATAAGGCACTTATACATTTGTATAACTTTTTAGTATATTATAAATGTCACAGGCTGTACCCCTGCCCTTCCTTTCACACCTCAATGATATCTGAAGGCCTGGATAGTCAAACCTAGGGAAACGACAAAAGCAATTTTTTTCTACCAATTCACATCAACAATAACAAAGGAGTCGCTGCTGGTTTTGAAGGTGATAATTGGCATGCATTCTCAAACGAGAACGACATTGAACATGGATATACTACTTACCTATTTCACAATATTTAATACCGATGGACTTGCTGTACGTGAGCGACGACTTGGAGCACCATTGTAAAAATCCGGATCATGCTCATAGTTTCCGTCGACCCTTTTTCCTAAAACAGATGGAAACCCGTACAGTTCATAACGGAGTCATGGTATAATCTTAATGAATTGTCCTTGGGATTTAGCCCAACAGGACATTTAATGCCCCTTATGTCTTTCAGCCAAATGTTGGTCACGGGTTCGAAACCTTTGAAATGCATATTGGGAAGTCCTTGCCAATGAGGTGGGGCATGGGGGTTTTCTCTAGCATTTAGCTGGTTTTCTCCAGAACGGTAGTGAGACTTCCACCGCCAGTACATGCCCTCGGATTGACTGTGTTGGTGACGTTGTCGATCTCTACCAGACGATGAAGAGGCAATGATGCTGAGTCTAATCACCACTGCGGTTCAAAAAAAAATAATCTTAATGAATTAAATATTTTCTATTACTTACTAAGATGTCTAATATAAAACTTTTCCTTTTTGCAGACAATTCCTAGGAAATTTGTCTATGATCACGAACTCCATGAACACACAATGGCTATACTTCGCTACAGAGACTTCTCATACCCAGTGACACTGCGTTTGGATAAAGATCCGATAGATCCCATTGATCAAACACACACGAGGGAGGGTGCTGGCCCTCCTAACCTTCTTAGTAATTAATATATATGTATTGTTCTTTATTGCAAATACACAAACTTTTTATAGTTAAGATGGTTTTTGCTTGTTTTATAATCACCCTTCTAGCAACTTGCATGGGTTCAAACCCCACCAATCCATCAACTACTCTTTCAGTTTTTATTTTTGGCAATTAATATTTTACCATCTCTTTATTTTTTACTTTTGAACTAATGTATTACCATCCCTTACTTTCTACTTTTGGCAGAATAATATTTTTCAAACTAATCTATTGTTAGTTTTGTTAATTTATTTATATGATTATATCGTTTTTCATAACGTACAAAATAAACGTTCCCTTTTAGTGTATAAGTAAATTTCTTAAACTTGTGTTTTATAACTAATTAAAGATCATGAATGTTTAACAAAACTATATTAAACGAGCGGTCAATATACACGTCAAATTATTTTGGCCCTCCCAAATATCAACCTCACGTTCCGCCACTGGACTGGACCGTATCTTTGATGAGATCGGTTTAACACCATGGAGCATCTTAAGGTTTGAACTACGTTTCCACAGATGCATCGCTGGCGACTTGCTATGCTTTGATGTTTGTTAGTCATAAGCATTTAAGGCATGTTAGGAATAGAAACTCGACTCGTATGTGTATGCATAAGGTTTATATACGTGATAGTTTGGATTATATTAACAACATATTTAAATGTGGTGGGAAGGCTGCGGGTGACCCTATATATAAAGCATTTTGAAACATTCATAGGACCAAATGTCTCCATCAATTCTAAGTGCAGCATCTTTTAAAAAATAATTGTGTGCACATCAATAACAATTCCAGATTTAATGAACCGCTTTCTTTTACCTACCCCTTTGAAATCTAACCAGTGTGACTCATGAGCATTACAAGATATCTATTTCTAAACCAGTTGAGCTAAGGGTCTGTTTGTTTTTCTAACTTAACCATTAAGTGACTGAATTGTTTAAGTGACTGAATAAATAAATAATGTCTGTATGGATTAAGACAATACAGTTGTTTTTTGTTTATTAAGTCATAAAAACAAACACTTTTGATGACTTAATGGATTAAGTATTTTTAGTTAAGTCATGACTTTTTTTATTAAGACATTAATAAACACCACCTAAGTATCATTTAATATTTTGGAAAAATCTTATTACTTCATAGATACTCATCCTTTTCCAAGAATTGGATATAAAACACAATTCTATTGTCAACTCATCCAATCATGATAGTATTAATACTTCACACATTGTACATAGCAACTTTTTAAAACCCACTTATACCAACTCTATCTTAATACTATGTAAAGAATAATCTCTATATAAAAGAGTGATCGACACAAATCGTCCTTGTGGTTTACACAAACAGTCAGGTTTCGTCCTTTAACTTTCAAAACCTCAGAGATCATCCTTTATAGGAGGATAAGGTTCACCTATGGTCCTTTTCGATAACTGCCGTTATCCCATCTCCGTTAGGCACCTCACGTGTAAACCACGTGAGGGTAGTTTAGTATTTTGGCACCTTTTGACTCTCTTTGACTCTCTTCTCTCTCTTTTCTATCTGTATATATCGATGTATATATATATGTTTTCCCCCAAAAAAACACAATTAACCCTAAATCTTTCTTTCTCAATCATACCCGATCCCCATAAGCACACCACCAAAATCGATGTATATATATATATATTGATGTATATATCGATGTATATATATATATATATATTATCCCAAAAACAAAATCCCCAAATTATAAACCCTAAATTAAAAACCCTTTAATTTCTTTCTTTCTTTAACCCGATCAAATTAACTATAAAATCAAGAATGGTGTTTTGTTGGTGCGGTAAGCAAGCAATACTTCGAACATCATGGACTGACAGAAACCCAGGAAGGCGTTTTTTTGCTTGTCCAAAACAGGTTTGAATTCAAAGATTCATTGCAATTTGGTTACAATTTCATCTAAAGTGGGCGTTGTTGGTCTTGCAGGCTTCCAAATGTCGATTCATTGGATGGCATGATCCAGAAATGTGTCAACGTGCTACTGACATTATACCCGGTTTGCTTAGGTCCAAAAATCGAGTTGAAGCACAACTGAAACAAAGAGATGAGCAAGTGAAAAGATTGAAGACAATGTTGTTGCTTGCTGCGATTGTAATTCTGTTTCTTGTATCATTGTTACTTGTGTGAAGTGGGTATATAGATTTAGGCAGTGGATTGTTTTTGGTAATTGTGTAATGCTAATGCAGAATTAAGTGAAGATTGTAATGCAAAATTAACTTTCAAGTATCAATCAAAATGGTAGTATGTTATATAAACTGCCAGAATTGTAATTTTCATACATTCTTGCAGTCTTCATTTTAGATAAACTGCCAGAATTGTAATTTTCAGTACCATCCAACATATATTAAACCAAAGTTATACAGACAATGACATAAGTTGCATTACATAAAGTAGCCAAACACATAAGTTGCATTACATGACATAATGATACCAAATTATCCAACAAAAGACATCAAAAGATACCAAATTATCCAACAAAAGACAACCAGAATTACATGACCAAAAGATACGAAATTAATCTAAACTTGAACTGACTTGAGTCCACCCTTGGTTTTAATCCACCTAATTGTACCACCTGGACTGGTAACAGCTTTGGATTTGCTTGAACCACCAACAAATGTACCACCTTGACTCACATTTTGAGTGACTTGAGCTCCTACATTTTGGCTGCCACCTTCACTTGGATAATTTGAAGTAGCTTGACTTGATTGGGTTGGAACATTTTGACTGCCAGAAGCTTGCCCATGTTTGCATGACCTCTTGTTGTGACCAGATTTTCCACAACTTTTACAAACAGTTGACCTGTTTTTCCTTGACAACTTTCCATTCTTTACCATTTGAAGCTCTTCTTCAGTCTTTCTTCTTTTCTTTCTGGGCCTCCCCACAGGTGTGTGATACTTGGGTGGGATGATCATTGTTGGAGTCTGGGATTTGTTCCACATGTTGACACCATTGGTGGGATTGATCTTAAACTTATACATCAATTTCCAAGTATCAAGCCTATAAATTGGATCAACCCATGTCTCAATTGCACCAACTGGTTTTTTATTAAGTGCCATATTCCAGTTCACACAAACTGCATGTTTACATGGCAGTCCAGTTATTTCCCATTTCCTACAAGTGCATGTCCCTTTCTCAACATTTACCACTGTTTGATCCCCCCAAGGCCCACTAACTTGATACACTTCTCCATTAAATATAGCCTTGTATGCATTGGCCTCTTGTTTCACAGCTTCCATCAGTTTATGTGCAGTTGTCTTTCTTCATTATCTTTATCTCACTATCTTGACTATCTTCATTATCTTTATCTTCACTATCTTGACTATCTTCATTATCTTTATCTTCACTATCTTGACTATCTTCATTATCTTTATCTTCACTATCTTGACTATCTTCATTATCTTTATCTCACTATCTTGACTATCTTCATTATCTTTATCTCAATCACTATCTTGACTATCTTCATTATCTTTATCTTCACTATCTTGACTATCTTCATTATCTTTATCTCACTATCTTGACTATCTTCATTATCTTTATCTTCACTATCTTGACTATCTTCATTATCTTTATCTTCACTATCTTGACTATCTTCATTATCTTTATCTCACTATCTTGACTATCTTCATTATCTTTATCTCAATCACTATCTTGACTATCTTCATTATCTTTATCTTCACTATCTTGACTATCTTCATTATCTTTATCTCACTATCTTGACTATCTTCATTATCTTTATCTTCACTATCTTGACTATCTTCATTATCTTTATCTTCACTATCTTGACTATCTTCATTATCTTTATCTCACTATCTTGACTATCTTCATTATCTTTATCTTCACTATCTTGACTATCTTCATTATCTTTATCTCACTATCTTGACTATCTTCATTATCTTTATCTTCACTATCTTGACTATCTTCATTATCTTTATCTTCACTATCTTGACTATCTTCATTATCTTTATCTCACTATCTTGACTATCTTCATTATCTTTATCTCAATCACTATCTTGACTATCTTCATTATCTTTATCTTCACTATCTTGACTATCTTCATTATCTTTATCTCACTATCTTGACTATCTTCATTATCTTTATCTTCACTATCTTGACTATCTTCATTATCTTTATCTTCACTATCTTGACTATCTTCATTATCTTTATCTCACTATCTTGACTATCTTCATTATCTTTATCTCAATCACTATCTTGACTATCTTCATTATCTTTATCTTCACTATCTTGACTATCTTCATTATCTTTATCTCACTATCTTGACTATCTTCATTATCTTTATCTCAATCACTATCTTGACTATCTTCATTATCTTTATCTTCACTATCTTGACTATCTTCATTATCTTTATCTCACTATCTTGACTATCTTCATTATCTTTATCTTCACTATCTTGACTATCTTCATTATCTTTATCTTCACTATCTTGACTATCTTCATTATCTTTATCTCACTATCTTGACTATCTTCATTATCTTTATCTTCACTATCTTGACTATCTTCATTATCTTTATCTCACTATCTTGACTATCTTCATTATCTTTATCTCAATCACTATCTTGACTATCTTCATTATCTTTATCTTCACTATCTTGACTATCTTCATTATCTTTATCTTCACTATCTTGACTATCTTCATTATCTTTATCTTCACTATCTTGACTATCTTCATTATCTTTATCTTCACTATCTTGACTATCTTCATTATCTTTATCTCACTATCTTGACTATCTTCATTATCTTTATCTCAATCACTATCTTGACTATCTTCATTATCTTTATCTTCACTATCTTGACTATCTCACTTCTTCTCCTTCACTATCTTGACTATCTTCATTATCTTTATCTTCACTATCTTGACTATCTTCTCCTTCACTATTATGACTTTCATTATCTTTATCTCCTAGTCTGACTATCTTCATTATCTTTATCTCACTATCTTGACTATCTTCATTATCTTTATCTTCACTATCTTGACTATCTTCATTATTGTTAGTTTGCATGTTCTCTTGACTACTAGGGGTTAAAACAGGTTCGTTCTCATTCCAATCAAGCAACAATCTCCTATAAGTTCCTTTATTCTTCATGGGTTTTGATGGTCTAGGCCTAGATGAAGTGGGTATAACATCAGGGATCTCTTGAATCACAACTTTTGATGGTCTAGGCATAAAATACTGATCTAAATTTGACATGCCATGTTCAATGTAAACACTAAACATATTAGTTTGTTCAACATAATTACCCAAGTTAATTACATCTTGATCACTAGATAGGGGTTGCAAACCATCGTCTAATGAACATCCTGGTTTCAAAAAGTAATAAAACATCCTTTGCCCCTCCACATAACCTAAATCCTCCATAATGGAGTCCATTTCATGAACTGAAAATTGATCAATATTAATGCAATCGGCATAGTTAATCTTACCCTTTTCATATGTCATTCCTGGCCATGGTGTGAAAAACCCTCCATGGTGAATCATCATCGAAAACAACCCAGCATAACTTCCTGCATTTTAACAAAAATAGAGGCTGGTTAAATACTGAAACTTGAAAAAATAATGAGCAAAAGCAAACAAATAAACACTCACGATAGATACTGTCGAGGTCCCAATCTTCACCAGGCACACGAATGGTATATAATGGACATCCTGTCATTTTTGTTTCAAAAGTTTAAGATTTTACATGGAAGAAGGAAATGTGTAGTTGGTGGTGTGCTTATGGGGATCGGGTATGATTGAGAAAGAAAGATTTAGGGTTAATTGTGTTTTTTTGGGGGAAAACATATATATATACATCGATATATACAGATAGAAAAGAGAGAGAAGAGAGTCAAAGAGAGTCAAAAGGTGCCAAAATACTAAACTACCCTCACGTGGTTTACACGTGAGGTGCCTAACGGAGATGGGATAACGGCAGTTATCGAAAAGGACCATAGGTGAACCTTATCCTCCTATAAAGGATGATCTCTGAGGTTTTGAAAGTTAAAGGACGAAACCTGACTGTTTGTGTAAACCACAAGGACGATTTGTGTCGATCACTCTATTAATATATGTAGCAAATATTAATTCATTCATACTATAAAACGTTTGCAACAGAGCAAGCAAGGATAAAAATAACTTACGAAACAAAGAAATGAATAAACCTCAGCCAAGCAACCGTTAAAACAACCTTTATGTACTTCTATCACACCTTTCCATCTCACAAACACTTGAAAAATTATGGAAGGAGATTCCCTAAAGTTCTTCCAACTTATCAAGTTGGGAAGATCTAGACCTTTGGATAAAAACCAAGGGTCAAGATTTAAAGATAATTATTGCACCAACACCCGTGCAATCCAAAACTGTGACATCTGCTGGGTTAATCTATCATAAAGAGATACAAGAATATTGTTGCAAATTAAAACGCCATTTCAAGTGCATTTTATAAACTGCAAGTAAACAAAGGATGTCATTTACATACTGACCACAATGTTCATGCGGCAAAAATATTGCAGACACTTTTTACAAAATATTCAAACTCCCGTATTTTCTCATTCAGTCAGTTTAACTAAATTTACCTAGAATTTACACAAATTAAAACTGATATGAACATAAACACTCCATAAAACACGAATTCTGGCGTTATCTGTTCCAATATCATAACATCCATAAGAACCGGTGATATCATTGTGTGGAAAACAAGTTATACACTAAATACCAAGATCAATTAAAATAAAAGCACAAAGACCATTAATAATTCAACCATATAATTTGAAGAAACTGTTAAAACATATCTACATTGCTGATAATACGCTATACCTTCTCCTTCATAATTCCAATAACCGTAAATACAAAATCTATTGCTTTTTTCTTGATAAATCAACAAAACAATAGTGTTATTAGAAAACATATCTTCATTCCCCCAACTTACTCAGTCAATTTTATTTTTATTTTTTATTTAGGTTGGTGGATGTGAAGGGGATATGGTTTTAGATGACTGATGATGCAAAGGGCATGAATTCTTAATCCATTTCAGGTATCCTCCCGATTTTAGTTGACGGTTTTTGATTTTTAGGGTTCTTATTTATATGTATGTATCAGTTTTTGGATTTAAGTTCAGGAATATTGGGTAAAGTGGGTATTATATAACGGTGTTTCTACATTCACAAACTGCCGATTCTTTAATCATGTTTATCATTCCTCGTCTGTTACCTTATTTTTTGAACCAGATATGATTTGGATTGATGTTTATGAACTTAACAAGGCAGATAGAAGACAAACGATTGGCGAAAATATGTAACATGAATCAAAAAAATAATCAACAGTGTACGTAACTAATTTTATTATTCTTTCGTACTAAATCATAATTTCAATTTCTTTTCTGTGATATTAGATTTCAAACAGTTTGTGCAAATAAGGTGTTTGATAAAATACCCCAGCGATGTTTTTACGAGACTTGTGAAATTTTTGTGACAATGTTTAACAATGTATGTATATTCCAGTATGTTCAGTTGTTAACATCATTTAGTTATATTCATGAATATCTGCTAAGTAGGTTATTGATATGACTTTATTTGTTATTCTCGAAAAATATAGTTATTTGGATTTCTTTTGGTATTAGTTTGAATGAAAATGAAATATCTAGAGGTCATGTTAAGTGGTGAAGAGTCTTGGAGATGTCAATGATGTTTTACCTAGGTAAGTAATTGTTACCTCTTTAGCGTTTGATGTAGTACGTATCATTACTACTTTAAACTTTAATATTTATGAACACTTTATGTAGTTTTACAGGTTTAAATTGCAAATCAAAGTGACTGACTTATCAGGATCGCTGTCTGTAGTTGTTTGATCGGGAGGCTTATAAAACGATAAACATTTTTGCATATGAGTTGTGCGAAAAACCGCATGAGGTATGAACCTATTGTATATTTAAGTTAATGAATCATTATTACTTTTACCATCTGAATCTAAAACAAAGAACATGCTTCTTTTTCTAATTTCTTATGATGTATAATTATCCGTGATATGCATATTTTTTTAACGACTAACGACCGTCTTAGTTGTAAATTAATTGCTCAAGTGTTGTTTGATAGCAGCCCGTGATGATGACAACCTCAAGCATTCAACATTCAGACCATGATTCAAGTATTCTTACCGAAAGAGGTGAAACCATTGCAGTTTCAATTGGAGATGAAGAACATCAGAGCTTTGATAATCTAAGGCTTACAGATTAGTTAGTTCTCTTACTCCCATTGTAAAACCAATTAGAACTGAGGTTATCCCTAGCACCGAAAACCTTCAATGATTAAGGAAAAGAATCGCCATATAGATCAATCAGATATAGCAAAGTTTGTTTGTTTAAAGTTTCGACAATTGTTTATTTGTTTAAATTTACTATTGGATCCCTTTGAACATTTTGATGATAAGCTATCTATTTTTATCATAATAAAGTCGAACAAAGGGTACCATCTTCTTTACTTTTATGTAAACAAACGGATGAATTTTTTTATTTTTTATTTTAATTTGGCTATCTTTACAATTGTTACAAATTTTAAAGTAGTGTTTGAGATATTTATCTGTTTGCAAGTATAATCTATTATAAGAGACATCCTGTTTTTATATAAAATTTCTCATTTGATGGTGATTCTGTCTGTCAGTGATTAAATGGAAAGGTCAGCTGGAGCGAAAACCAATCAAACTCAGAAAGATAGGGATTGTTAAGTACACTAGATTCGTTAATATTTTCATTTAACATCTGTTTTTTAGAAATATTTTGTTTTATTATCTATAAATGATAATTTACTTGGTACATTATTTCATATTGATGTTCAAACGGAAGAACGAACAGTTGAATAGCCGATATCATGAATAACTTGATGAATTACTCATCTATGATCATACATGTTTCCTTAGATGAACCTAATTTGTAATGTAAATTGTGCTTTAGTTTGACCCCTTGGGCTATATATGAGATCTCATGTCACAAAGGGCTTCATCAGATACAAAGACCAAAGTCCTTTTGGTTCATTATACTTATACTATTTGAAGATTTGATATGAGATAATTGTTTTATGTAGGAATGTGGTGCCGGGGATTGAAAATTAGATGGAATCCATTTCAATAAGCATTGAGAATCCACGAAATGATTCACGTAATCATCCCCCAACTGCTACTCTGATTGCAACGACTCCACACACTGCTTTGTAAGCTCTTAATCCTCTATTTTCATTTTTTAGATTTTTTTTAAGGTTTTATATATGCTTAGGTTCATAGATAAGTCTCTAAGTTTCTACGAGTGTTTTTAGTGTGTGGATATTTCTTTACCTTCACCTAATAAAGCTTTCTTATTGAGTTTATAGCAGTTTTATGTGGGTAGGTCCATTCCTTATAATCCGCTAATTTGAAAATTTAAAATTAATGTTATTTTACATTAACCGTCTCGGAGTTTGAAGCTATATAACTTGGTGACTATATATATCAATCGATCATTTACCTTTTTAGCATAAATCTAACACGGAAAAGTTCTATTGCAACATGACTTTTAAAAATCATGTAATGATAAGCCAACTTCACACGAATCACAAACCCTGTACAATAAATGTAGGATTATCAGGTTGTGGAAGCAGCATGTGTACGGTAATGTGAACAATATAGAAAGCATTAAGATGATCTTAATGGACAAAAAGGTTTGTTTTTGTCTTCCGTAATAATTATATGTATGGAGTTTATCTTTATATATGTTTTTGCATAATATTTCAATAATTGTTTCTGAATGAACTTATAAAATGATCTAATTATGTTTCTTTAACGACCTGTTTTCCATAAAACTCTCCATTTAAAGAACCCTTTGAATCAGGTATAAACCTGTAAAAATCAGTAGAGATTGCCAGGTATGTGGTTTTGACCTTCAGCTGCTTTCTAATAGATAGGTAATCGGTTAGTAGTTGGCTGATTCAGAATACTTTCAAAGATATATACTCATATACATGTAAAATGACCCTATATTTGTCAGATAATCAGAATAAGTTTTGTTTGCAGCTATTACTCAACCGATGATACAAATTTGATTGTTTCACCCTTAAATAATCCGAATCAGGTTTGCTATACCAAGTATTAGAAATTGATCATCTGACATTTGAAAACAAACTAACTATATAAAAAAACTTATAAGCGATTATGCCAAACGTCCCGTAACAGTTCATTTTGTTCAATTGCTGACCTTCGTCTTCAACTCTGAGTATCTGGAATAGAGGTGGCAGTTTTTTACCCATTTATATGCAAATAGGCCACCATTCGGGTTATGTCTTTTCTTGGATAGGTAAAGCGGATTAATCTAAAATGGAAACAAGGCAAATGGGTGAAGCAGAATGAAGGTCATCCAAATTGGGTATAATTATACGGAGTATTATACAGGTCAAATGGGTTAAGCTAATAGATTAAACTAGAATGGAGACGGGTCAAATGAGTCAAGCGGATCAAAAGCCATTCGAATTGCTAAATGTTTGCCTTTATTGACCTTACCAAACAAACACTCATTTAGTCATAACCTGCGGGTCTGTGAGACTTTAACCCGCCCATGCCAAAACCGGATGATCTTTTTTTTAAGGACATGGTTGCTTAAATATTTGGAAACTATTAGAACAGGGCCAAAAGGTCTTAGGTATTCTATGCTTGTGTAGTTGACTTTCTTAAGTTGCATGACATGTATCTGCCCTGCTCTTAAGTTATTATTGTTCAATCCAACCCTTTTTTTACGGCTGTTATTGTTGGTATATATGTTGATTGCCTTACCATTGTGACAGATCTTGGAAGCTTTGACTGCAACTTCATGTCAGGAAACTGTTTGCTATGGAAAGAGCATAGTTGTTAGGAGATGGGTACTTGAAATGAGTTGTTAGTCATTATCTCTTTCTTAGATATCCACAGAAGCATGAAGGTCAGCTCACAAGGATGAGGCAGCAGATGGTTAGCAACATGGTATTGTACCAGTAAGCACTTACCATGTAACTTTGAACCTTATTTCCAAGCGGATCGATTTGCTCTATGTAGATGGGTTGCTCCTGGAGTCTACCTGTTTTTGATGTGGACATTAAGGATGATGAATTTTATATGATCAAGACAATAGGGCTCTTAATGGGATTGGAATAGAAGACGAAAATAATGATCTAGAGGATGGTGAGATTGACAAGGGTGATTCAAGTTCTTAGCGTGTTGTTGAAGCATTAATTGGGGTTTATCATGTTAAAGGTGGAATACAAGGTGCTAATCATTTCATGAAATGGGTTGGGATCGAGGTGGATTTGGATTTCACGGAGATGGGAGGGTGTGCAACATTTCATAGCAATGTTCCAGATAGCAAAGAGGGTGAACTTTGATTCCATAGTGGGTGCTTTGAATATCAAATTAGTCATTTCAAAAGCACATATATGCATCATTAATAAAGCCCAAGGTATATCTAGCATTCTTCTTCATTTAATAAATTGATCAACTCATAAGAATATTTTTATCATGTCCAACTCAGTTATATTTATTCATTGATACAATTTTAAAATAAAGTTTAAAGCACTTTTTACAAAATATTCAAACTCCAGTATTTTCTCATTCAGTCAGTTTAACTAAATTTACCCAGAATTTACACAAATTAAAACTGATATGAACATAACCACTCCATAAAACACGAATTCTGGCGTTATCTGTTCCAATATCATAACATCCATAAGAACCGGTGATATCATTGTGTGGAAAACAAGTTATACACTAAATACCAAGATCAATTAAAATAAAAGCACAAAGACCTTTAATAAATTGATCAACTCATAAGAATATTTTTATCATGTCCAACTCAGTTATATTTATTCATTGATACAATTTTAAAATAAAGTTTAAAGCACTTTTTACAAAATATTCAAACTCCAGTATTTTCTCATTCAGTCAGTTTAACTAAATTTACCCAGAATTTACACAAATTAAAACTGATATGAACATAACCACTCCATAAAACACGAATTCTGGCGTTATCTGTTCCAATATCATAACATCCATAAGAACCGGTGATATCATTGTGTGGAAAACAAGTTATACACTAAATACCAAGATCAATTAAAATAAAAGCACAAAGACCATTAATAATTCAACCATATAATTTGAAGAAACTGTTAAAACATATAACTTATATATACAACCACCATCCATTATAAAGGATTTACTAAATCCTATATCAAAAGACATCAAGGCTACTTAATAGATACTTTACATAATTGTAATTTCCATTATAGCTCAGTGGTTGAGCACCAGCTTTATATGCTGGAGGTCTCAAGTTCGAGACATGGGAAGGACATTTGAAGGATTTTCACAATAAAGTCCTCCAGTGAAGCAGGTTTGAGTCCTGCAGAGGGGGCAGAGTTTTATCCCAATTAAATGTCGTGCCTTCGGGCGGTTTAGTTGGGAGTTTCTCCTCCTACTAGGTATTGAGGGTGAGGGAGCTCTCTAGCGCGGACCCGGTTAAGACAACGTAAGCTAGATCTCCTGTTGCGAGCAAATGATCCACACCTTTCAAAAAAAAAAATTACTTTACATAATTCTAAATATTACGGAATTAAAAGCATCAAAACCTTTATAGCCATTCCCACTGATCAGCATCAATTATGTCATCAGATAGATAGAAACCATCCCCTTCATGTTCTTCAAAAAACCTTAATTCATCAACCCTTGCACCAAGATCAATCTCAAACTAGTTTATATAGTCACGGTTCTTCCTTCGTATCCTCAAAAAAATAAGAAATTTATTAAATAATCAAAATTTTTAGGGAGATTAAGACATTTTCAAAACATTTATTTTTATAATATTTTGTCAGTGAATAAGTGTCTCAAAATATATTAGGGGTCCATCAATTATGGGGTTTCCCACCACACTCTTCCGGTAATCAATTCATAATTGTACCGAAATTAGGCCCATACGTTGCACAAGTTTCGTATGTCTAAATAGATTATACGCATACGTTATAGGGCTTAAATTACTCAAATGGTTATGGAAAACTTTTTAAACAAAATACTGAACTCAAAATTTCTAACATTCTAACTTAACTTATAGGCCTGTTATTTTTTTTAGTTATCAAGGGCCGAATGTATTAAGTGACTGAATGCATAGATAATGTCTGTATGTAGTAAGTAAAATATAAGTAATTGACGGTTATTTTTATTTATTAAGTCAAATAAAAACACGAAATTTGACTGAATAATTAAGTTTTTCATTATTAAGTTTATTAAGTAAAAAAAAAAAGAACAGGGCCTTAGTTATATATATAAAGATACCGTGACCAAACAATATATAAATGTTTTTTCAATTCTCATTAAATATAAATATTGAAAATCTAAGTATTTAACAACATAAGAAAAGTACTAAAAATCATCTAAAAAATTTGAGTTTAATTATATTCAAAATGTTTTTTTATTGATACTATACAAGTATACATCATCACCCGGATTTGTATACATATATATATCATTATTACATAGAAATACTCATCTGTCAGTACCACATATAAGTTATGGTTAAGGGTAAAATAAAACAAACATTAATGTAAAACAAATAAGATAGAATGAGAGAGTGACATGTGTCTTGTTATATTCTAGAATGAAATTTAATTCAAAGGGCATTTTTGTACATATATTTTACAACTGTTTTCCATAACGAAATGTTTTCCTTCTTTTTCTCATTTCCCTAAACAGATTTATCTTTCAAATTAAACCATTTAAATTAATTAGACCAAAAGTTGTTTTCACGTTTTATATTCAATATGTTAGTTTAAGATTAAAATGTCTCAAAAATTGTCAACAATTGGTGTGGTGTGATCACAGTATAACTAGAACAATACCCGTGCGTTGCTCGGGTTACACTAAATAAAACACATTTATAACTACGCCGATTACTTTATTAGGATAATTTAAATTAGGATTTTAAGATACTTGTGAAATTATTAAGGTATATTTATAAGTCATAATATACGACTGAAAAATGAGACCAAATATATCAAATTAACATAAAATTAAACAGAAGCGTAGAGAAAAAGTAATAATATGTTAATATAAATATGCAATAATCCACAAAGTCATAAGAAAGATATTATCCAAACACAAATTAAAACATAATTAAATGAGATGTGTTGGAACCATACCATTCAATCAACTACATAACACTAAAATGACTCGCTCATGCTAAATTGGACTCCATGAATCGTTCAAATATACGAAAGCTTGTCACAAATGCATTCTTGATATTTTCACCTATTTGATTGTTTCCATCGTATTACATTGACGAAGTCTGTGCATGTTTCATAGGTAAATTAAACATCTGCTCATTGCATATGGTTATTAGAATAGTAATATGGTCATTATTTCAAAATCAATAATGCACATTAAAGAAGAGTAAAGTATACTCCTTGTCACTGAACTATGGAGAATCAAAACTGAACCGTAGAGAAACAAAATGGTAGTCCTGCATTTAGTTTACGGAATTGAGCATTCCAGACATATAACATGAAATCAGTTGTGATATGTTTGGTTCGTCAATATGGTAGCATCATACACAGACTTAAAGACCTCTTTTAAGTTTGTTGTTTCTGGAACAAACTACAAATCCTTAAAAGCGATGTTTCTTAAAACCATGACCATATAAACAACAAAATTGTCCCAAAATCAATGCCATGATCATAAGCAATGTACACAATAAAAAAGAGTAATTAAATCAAAGCAGAATTTAAATCAATTTAGTTGAAAGAAAAAGATCATGCATAAGTTCGCAAGTTGAAATACATTAGCCATTATAAATAAATCAATAAAAATGTTTATCGACTAAAATATGGAACGTAACACCCAAAAGACTAAAAGGTATCAAATGAAAAAACAAATACTCTGACCCTCGTATGTTTTTTCTTATTAAGTGAAAAGTGAAAACATGCAAATACATGAGAAAGTGGAAGCCCTTATATAGGGCATAATGAACGTTCATTAACATACTCAACAAACTAAGACTCTATCAGGCTATTAAGTCCTAATGTTCTATTATAATGGAAACTTGGTCACAACTCACGAGCACTCATCTAAATATTTGGATCACTTTTCTTTTGCTACAAAAAAGGATATAGTTATTTAGTGTCTGGTGATGGTAAATACATATTAGCCTAGGGATGAGCAAGATTTCCCAAATCCCGGTCCCGTCCCGGTACCGGTACCGAAAAGTGGTACCGAGTCCCAGGTGGGATCGGGACCGGTACTCATTTTTTTGAGTTCGTGGGATCGGTATTAATCGGTACCGGTACCGGGAAAATCCCGAAATCCCAAACTAGTCCCATTGGTCCCGACTTTCGCATAACTCAATTATAAAACCCAAAGTTTTCCAGCATATTTAGCCTAATCCCTTCCACTTGTCCAGTCCATTCCACACTATGATCATAAGTTACGTATTATGGATTGCAAATTATTATCAGATGCTAGTATGCTACACTTTAAGTGAATTCTAACTTTTAAGAATAGCTGCTAAAAAGGATTTTTATGAAGTGAAAAATACAATTTATGTTAACTGTAAATGTTATAACCAGCGTAGCAGCTTTCCTTACGGTGTAACTTACAAAATATGGATGAGCATATTGAAATAAGATGCCTAGTTGCCTACCAGCAAGTCTGCAACTTGCATTATAAAAACTTTGCATTATAAAAATTGCCAAGTGAACAAACTGCAAACTTGCATCATTAAATAATATAGGAAAACTGAAATACGATACAATTAGATTGACAGTGATTATTATACTCCATCATAAAGTTTGATATATAAATATAACAGGTGCTTAAAAATGGTTTATAGACGAAGTTTCTTGACTCGTTCGGGACTAAACGGGAAAATACCGAAAATACCGGTACCGTCCCGGTTCGGTACCGGTATCGGTACCGTCCCATATGGGACCGGGATCGGTACCAAGTTTTGTAGATTTTCGGGACCGGTACCATCGGTACCGGGACCGGGACGGTCCCATGCCCATCCCTATATTAGCCCACGGTTAGAATATCTATGTAACAACCATTCCGTTTTAAAAGGAGGATTTTATACGGTTGGGATGTTCAATCCAATGATCTAGATTTAGTAAAAATAAAAATCACCGGAAACAATATATATATACAATATCACATGCATCATGTTTCGATATTATCATGCAACAATATAACATAATGAAGAAAAAAAGTTGATTAAATCCTTAAAGGAAGTCAAATAATTCGAGTAAATGACCGACCTATAAAACTAAATTTCAAAACATAGATAGTAGAATAAGTAAACCAAAAAAGATATTAAAGAAAGATGAAATAAATGACATCCAAACATTTATTCATCATCTTCAACGAAGAGGTAGATGGTTCATCCAGTTTTAGTTTTGACATTGATTTGATCTTTCTTGGCTTCGTTTAATCCTCTGAATTGGGATTTCATCATCAACATCGAGAATCTCCTATATAGCATAGGAAGAAAAAAATTAAGATACGTGAAATCAAAACGACGAGTAAGTATTGTAGACATGTTAATTACCGGATTAAAATGATCAAGATGATCTTCATCACTACGAATTTCATCCAATAGAATAAAGTCATAGATAGGAAATACATCATGAGCTTGAAAATTCACCTATATAGCATGATAAATAATTTTTTAATATACGTTGAATCAAATTATAGAGTAAATATTGTACATCATCCAAGAGTAGAAAGTCATCTAAGAGAGCAACTTCATCATCACCATATATCATAGTCCAAATTGTCAATTTGCTCATCATCTGAATTGCCTATCACGATCACATTGTTTCCAGTTCTTTAAGTTATCTTCTCGTTTTCGTTTTTTCATTTGTTCAACATTTTTTTTTTTTTTTTTTTTTTTTTTTTTTTTTTTTTTTTTTTTTTTTTTTTTTTTTTTTTTTTTTTTTTTTTTTTTTTTTTTTTTTTTTTTTTTTTTTTTTTTTTTTTTTTTTTTTTTTTTTTTTTTTTTTTTTTTTTTTTTTTTTTTTTTTTTTTTTTTTTTTTTTTTTTTTTTTTTTTTTTTTTTTTTTTTTTTTTTTTTTTTTTTTTTTTTTTTTTTTTTTTTTTTTTTTTTTTTTTTTTTTTTTTTTTTTTTTTTTTTTTTTTTTTTTTTTTTTTTTTTTTTTTTTTTTTTTTTTTTTTTTTTTTTTTTTTTTTTTTTTTTTTTTTTTTTTTTTTTTTTTTTTTTTTTTTTTTTTTTTTTTTTTTTTTTTTTTTTTTTTTTTTTTTTTTTTTTTTTTTTTTTTTTTTTTTTTTTTTTTTTTTTTTTTTTTTTTTTTTTTTTTTTTTTTTTTTTTTTTTTTTTTTTTTTTTTTTTTTTTTTTTTTTTTTTTTTTTTTTTTTTTTTTTTTTTTTTTTTTTTTTTTTTTTTTTTTTTTTTTTTTTTTTTTTTTTTTTTTTTTTTTTTTTTTTTTTTTTTTTTTTTTTTTTTTTTTTTTTTTTTTTTTTTTTTTTTTTTTTTTTTTTTTTTTTTTTTTTTTTTTTTTTTTTTTTTTTTTTTTTTTTTTTTTTTTTTTTTTTTTTTTTTTTTTTTTTTTTTTTTTTTTTTTTTTTTTTTTTTTTTTTTTATTTTTTTTTTTTTTAGAACGGCAGTAAATATATTAATAATAAAAGACAACTAGCAAAGCACTAGCTGACCAAGAGCGTTATACAATTACAAGAGACTACAATTACAATTATATTATCTAGGACCAAGACGAAATCAACCAGACCTAGATACTTCCTGAGACTTGAACTGCGAAGATTACAAAAAGAGTAAAAAAAACTCGTACCACTTACAGACAGGATACGAGAAAAACTCTCACCCAACGGAGGCCGAGCCACCGGTTTTCACTCCGCGGTGTTTTTGGTGTAATCCCATATAAGTCCCAAGGCAAACGACCGACTAAGAAAACAACAGAGGGCATTTTAACCATTCCACCCAAGATAACCGCTTCTTTTTAACTGTATTAGAATACCAAAAGTACGATTGTGTAACAATGAGATCAAAGAGCGGTTCGCTGGCACGATTACCATTATTAAACACCACATCATTACGATGCTTCCAAATCGACCACCACCCGCAGAGCATGACAGCTTCAACAATAAGCCTTTTATCCATCGTAATCTTCATGTTGTCAATTTCATTAATAATACCAGAAGGGGTGTGCGAAATAAATGGTACAACCTGTAGCCATTTAGTTAACGAGTACTGCACCTTAGAAGCAAACTCACAAGTTCCAAAAATATGATCACAAGACTCCACCGTATTATTGCATAATGGACATAAAGAAGAAGGAATATCGACCCCTTTATTCACCAAATTAACTCGTGTGGGGATTCTATCCAAGAGAATTCTCCAAACAAGGATATTCAATTTTCGAGGGACTATTTTATTCCACCTAGTAGGCAACTGAACGTTAGGAAGTGTGACGTTATCGACCAACAATCTAACACCTTTAACTGAAAAATGATTCAAGTTATCAAACGAAAAAGACCAGCTATTAGGAATGCAATTGCTCCAGCTCGCTTTTTTCAACACCATCTCTAGGTATTCTTCTCCAGCTTGGCGTGAAAATCTTGTCCCTCCACCGATCCGAGAGCTTAGTATTTTTGGACATCTCAAGATTAAATAATCTTGGAAATTTGGTAGCCAAGTTCATACTACCAGACCACACTTCATGCCAAAATGAAATGCTATTACCATTACCTATTTTCCTTGTGAAGGTAGGATACCAGAAGAGTGAAGTTCTCTTGCCACCATATTAATGTTATGCCAAACACCCGATTTAGTAAAGTGCATCTTATCCCAATCCGAAAACGAAGTAGGATTGTATATATTATTAATCACTGTAACCCAAAAAGCATCAGGACTAGTCGCATACCTCCATTTCCATTTCAATCGAGAGCATCCACTTAACCCAAATGTGCGTAGATATATGTTTAAGCTTAATTAATTCTATAAAACGCAGTAATTTACAAATGGCACTACACAGAGTTATACAAAATGAGAATTTGAAAAAATCATTTACAATAGAAAAGTGTTTCAGATTGATTAACCATGGAGGTGTAAAGTTGATGCACCGTGATTACTTGCAAATTGTAATATCAACTAATGATGCACCTGCGTTACAAATGTTGATGTATAAATGTAAATAATGAGGCATTCGCGTTACAAAACGGATGTACAAATGTAAATAATGACGCACTTGCGTTTTTATATCGATCCACGGATTTGGTTAAATTTGATTCACCATGATTTTTCGAGGTACATGCAATTACCATTGTGAATAAAGTAATTCTGAATCACGTTGCATCAAATTCAACCACATATGTGCATCGATATATAAAGATATCCATAAGCAAGTGCATCATTATTACTAATTCCATTATTGAATCAATGTAGATCAAAAATACAATGATTTTGTAAGGTTTATAGATTATAGAAAAAGATAAGTCCTTATGTTTTGTGCATCATAATGGTTTTTCGTGGATGTGTTAAAATTGTTTTCGCGTCATTAATGTGTAAATAAGTATTGTTGTGCATTTTGAGATATTGATATCAAAATGATGGATCATGATTTTCCATAACTAATTATGCTGCACAGGATTAGGATTTGTTTAACCAAATTAGTACTTATAATAACCCGTATGAATTGGTGTAGCATGTGTTAATCAAACTATCAAATAAACAGAAAAGGTTATAGCGAATCAAACTAAAAAGTCGTAATTAATGAGTTTTATTTCATACTTCCTCCGTCCATTTTAAATGTCTTAGTTTGACTTTCAAAGTCTTTTTCTTCTGATTTTGACCTTAAATATTTTTGTTTATATTATATAGTAGTTGATACAAATTATATCAATGAAAAGTACATATAAAACTCAATCTATTCATATAAATTATGTCAATCATTATACAACACAAACAAAAATATTTACAGTCAAAGTTGAAAGAAAAAGATTAAAAATGTCAAACTAATACACTTAAAATAGGACGGAGGGAGTATGATTTATTAAGTAAAAACTATGGAATAATAGGGATATACATTTTCCATTTCTAAAAAATGTGTTGAATAATTAAACTGATAAAATAAATACAAGAAAGCTGCAGACGTGGGACAGTAGTTTCTTAAGAATATCTATGCCACTGAACCTCCAGAAAATTACAAGAGTGCCATTAATAATTTAATTTTTGATCGAACCTTGGATGGAGATCTAACGGCTATTATTTTATCTTTTTTTGTTTTAGGTTAATAGTTATTTTACAATAACTAACCTATATATATATATAGGTGGGATAAATTGAGTCCAGCTTAATTTGAGTCCAAAAAGGGTCCATGTAACTTACACATGTGTAAGTCGTGGTGGCGGTGGTCGTCGTCGCCGGAAAATCATGGTGGTGGTCGGAGATGATGGTGGTGGTGGTAGGAGGTGGTTGGAATTTGAGGAGATGGAAGAAAATCAATTGACTCAAATTGGACTCAAAATAAGCTGGACTCATTTTATCTTTTCCCTATATATATATTACTTTTAGTAATTTAATTGATATTTAGTATGTTGTTAAATAATGACTGCAATTGAATTTATTGTCTTCTTTTATTAAGTTTAATTTATCTGAATTAGACGTATGTCAGCGTGATGCGCCGACGATGTGGTGACGGCTACAAGTACGGATGGCGGTGGCGTGTGGTGACATCGTTGCAGTGGCGATAGATGGTGGCGGCGGCGACGACGACAGTGGTGGTGTGGTTATTAATGTAAAAGTAATCGATGTAAAAGCGGCTAGTATACTTATTTTAAAAGTTCGTGGGTATATATTGTAACATATTTCATTAAAAGTAGTTTAGGTAATCATAGATGTAATGATATAATACAGTTTGAAGATGAAGGGCATATTAGTCTATTCAACTAACCTTTATTAAATTGGGGTGGGGGGGGGGGGGGGGGGGGGTTCTTTATTAGTAGAAGCAACTAAAGAAGGGTGACGAAGCTTCTTTGCATCCCATAGTGTTGTCGCACTAAGCGACTACCGTTCCAGAGTCGTACAACGAAGTAATTAGCATACCAGAGAGAATTCGTGACGTAGAGAGATCTGCTAGACATTCATTTTATCTAATTCCCCCATCCTCTTCTAAAAGAAAAGTAATGCAAATAGCCAAAGAAAAACATCATTCTTTCTGTAAATATGAATCAAAGAATTTCAATGATTCTGTGCTTTACTTCTTTAACTAACTATACCAAGTGTACTCATGTTTCAACCCATTGTATTAAAGAGGTAAAAATTAGATTTAAAGCCATATACAATCTTCATCACATATCCAGGTACATTTCTTTTCCTAAATCTTTTTCCTTTTCAATCACAAAACTACTAAATAGTTATAAAATATATTTTGTTTTCTTTACCTGCTAGCATCGAGAACCTTGAAGACACATAATCAATCCAAGGTAAATGCCTACTCACACACTCACAAACAAATCGGCATCTCTTCCTTTTCCCCCGAAACACCGTAATGACAATATTCATTGTTGTCGTATTGTATGGATATCGTGCTAGTATATTTATATATATATGTATACGTGTATATATTGAAATAAAAGAGAATTATTTATGACTAGCTAGAGAGTTTTCAACTAAATCAAGAGATTTTTATAGTTAATATTGATATAGGATCAATCACAAAAAAAAATTCCCTAAAAGTATTTTTCTTTAATTATATCAAGACTTAATTAATTGCTGGGGTGGAGTCATTATGTAACGGGGACTGGAACTTGAAATATATTAAAAATGTCAATATTAAACTTGAAATTTTACCCAATGATATGATTAAATTAAATTAAATTAAGATAAGATATTAAAATCCATTAAAACTATAATTAATATTTGCAATTGACAATTATACCCTTTTTATTATAATTCCTTATTAGTAAGGAAGATGGAAAGTCTTAGTATGTAGATGTGGGGGAAAATATCATGTGTTTTTAACTTTATTGTGTTAGGGTATGACTTGGGTATTCCAATATGTCACTTTACTCTTTTCAGTGTATGATGCAACTATGGAATTTTTCCTAGTGTATCATGTTGCTTCTTAATATATGAAGTTATATGGAGAAAATGATTATATGTTCATTATAATTAATTGATGTTTACGGGTGGCAATTTCATAGGTTTTGCTTATGAAAAATTTGATGGTTCTTATTTACAATTTTAGCTAAAAAGGAAATGGGTTGCCATCCAGATATGTTATGTAACTAGAGATTACAATGAGGGTATAATTGTCAATTTCAAATACTATTTATAGTTTTAAAGGATTTTGATATTATATTATTATCTAAATTTAATCATTTGGGTAATTTTGATATCTTTTAAGTTTAACTAGACGGATGCCCGCGCGATACAGCGATGATGGTGGTAGCGACGACTGACAACGAGGCAGTGGTGGCGCCGATGTGCGACGGCGGCGGTGCCGGCGTGGTAGTGATTGTAAATTAATTGATGTGAGTGGAGTTAATATGGTTATTTAAGGGTTGGAGGATATATGTTGTAAATTATTTTATTAAGAGTATTATAGGTATATAGGCGAAGATGTTTAAATTAGTGAATAAAAAAGAGGAGTAATATGGTCATTTCAAAGTCTTAATTACTTAAAATGGGTGAGGTAGTTTGCTTTATATAGTAATATTGATAATAATGACAATTTTGATATTTAAAAATATAAATGGACATAT
>CM067170.1:3579425-3589425 GCA_034093135.1 Erigeron breviscapus | reverse complement strand
CTGGAAATCGACATTTTTGAACCATTTGTAGGCACAATCAAGAAAAACATTGTTCTAGACGGATTTAGCCGACACATAGACCTTTTCAAAAACATAAGATTCATCAGCTATCTCGTTCATATGTACGATTTTTACAACATGACTGAAATTTCAGACATCCGAAACCCTTTGGTTTTTAACATCAATTCAATCCTCAAACCAAAAACTCAAACCACATACACTTCCAGATCGTGTTTACACATAAAAGTGACAATTTTGATGATATAAAACCAACCCTTACTCAATCATATCATTTTCATTATAAACGGTTCACCAATTGACCCAAAAACGTTAATTTTCGATTATGAAATCAATTACAGAAACCCTAGCCTCAAACCCAGAGATTACACTAATTACAAGACCTGAAAATACAATTAACATGAAGGAGAATAATACCTCAAACCTGAACTTTGACCATGGGGACGATTTAAGGCTTTAACGGACAACAAATCTCTACCGGAAAGCTCTATATCGCAAAGAGGGATTAAGGAGGGTTCATGGCCGCATTATTTCATGATTAAGGAATAAAATGAGGTGATTAGGGATGATACTAACCTAAAACTCCAGCCAAAACTTTCCCAACATGTCACCCTAAGTCCCTGAAGTTCTAATCCTTTCACTAACAACCTAAAATGACATTTAATCGCTATGTCACCGCTTACTTGTTAATTACACCTAATTAACACATATAATATACATTTTAATCACATTTAAACACATAATAAATACTATCGTATAATAATAAAGACATAAGTGACACAAAGCAAGTTGACCGACACACAAGGTCAAAGAAGACGAAAATAAGATTTAAGAACAACCTTATTAAGAGAGACCTTATATTCAATCTTTTTGGCTTCATTTGCTTTAAGGGGGTTCGCTATTAATTTCTAAAGGGGTTCCATCAAAAAAAAATTGTATAAGCTCTATGAAAAACTTTTTTTTTATAAGGGTGATCCAATGACCATCTTAAGAGGTATATGAATCCACCACTGTTTACAAGTAAAAATAATTAGATTCATAAGGATGATTTCTTATTGTCAACTTCAGTTAGTATATATGGTAATAAATGATGGTGGCTAGCGGCTTGCTTCATCGACATATATTGTCAAACAGATATAAAAAAGTTGTGTTACTATTTAATTTAAATTCATTAATCCTAAAAGTTTTTTAATTAAAACCTTATGTCATCTCCTATATCTATCACTACTAGAAAATCCCGGATTCTCAACGGATTTTCGACGGCCAAATATTCCGTCCCTAATTTTCGACGGTTTTTCGACGGATTTGAGACAGATAACCATATGAATCCGTTCAAAAAGATTTACAAGGGATTAGGGACGGATTACCTACGACAAGTGAATCCGTCTGTAATCCGTCCCTAAATTAATATTTTGCCGACGGGTTTTCAACGGCATCTTTTAATAAAAAAATCAAAATAATATCTCCGTCCTAAATCCGTCCCTATTTAAAACATTTACCGACGGATTTACGATGACCTTTATATTAATTTAAAAAAATATTTTCTGACGCTAATCCTTTGGTAAATATTTTATTTAGGGACGGATTTAGGACGGAGATGTTATTTTGATTTTTTTTATTAGTTTTATTTTTATTATTAAAAGGTGCCGTTGAAAACCCGTCGGCAAAATATGTTAGGACCAGTTTCAGTGAAACTGCCCAGTCTCCAGTTGCACCTGGAGACCAAGAAGATTTGTCCAGAAATATATTGAAGTCCAGTTGCATCGTACAGTCAACGCAACTGAAGACTTCCTACAGTTGAGAACTGACCAGTTGAAGAATCCTTCCAGTTGGAGTCGAAGACAACAAGTGGAAGATAGAGAATGACAATGGCAGCGAAGCCCAGTTGACATTCTAGTCAGTTACAAACTGGAGACCGTCAGTGGAAAGCTCTTACAAAGCTTTACACTGATTACGAGGAATTGACTTTTATGCTCTATGTGCTTTTACCCGGATAATAAGATTTATCTTATTATTTAAATACAAAAAGGTACATAAAGCTGGTTGAATAAAGTTGCTTTATACTGCAACTTTACACTGCATTTTAAGGAATTAAATGCTATTCCTTAAATGCTCCCAACCATATTTGTACGGCCAAAGTTAACATCCCAATGTTAACTTTGCCTATAAATACAAGTCATTGCACAACAAGAATAACAAGTGTTGAATAACAAGTGAGATAACACACTTCACACTTTGCATACCTGCAATATTCTTGGTGAACTTGTGCAATCTTCTCTCAATCGTAAAAAGGAACATTTCACAACTTTAAGTGTTTCGATTGTTTTGAGAAATTCCAAGTGTAGATCAATTGTAGTTCATAGGTTGTTAGGATATTTACATACTTGGATTATCTTGGTTCCGCAACAACCTTGTAATTTATTTAAAGTTAATAAATAAATTACACTTGAAAATTACATATTGTCTCACCAATTTACTTTACAAGTATTTTGTATTATTGCATTGTTCTTTACTTATTGTCACTTAAATAAGTAATCTATCTAGAACTTGGTATATACTCCTGTAACTGGTCGTCTCCAGTTCAGTGCTTATATTGAAAAGTAACTCCACCATCGACATAGAGGTGTCTTCAGGTAGTACCATCTATTGAGTTGGGACTTACAAGTGGTATCAGAGCAGAAGGCTAATAAACTTGCCTAGATCTGCTAAGATGAACACTACTGAAGGTGGAGATGGTTCTGGTCAAGGTGAAAACCATTTGAATACTAATACATCACCTTTTCAAAATGTTAATTCAAACCCTCCTCCTCCTACTGCCCCAAATCACGTCCATGTACATTATTCTAACACTCCTGTTCCAAAATTTGATGGAAATAGTGAGACCTTTGTTACATGGAAGGCTAGAATGCTTTTGCATTTTGGTGGGATAGAGAGATATATTTTTAAAAATCCTTAAGGATGGACCATATATACCCATGTCTCTTGGGGTAAGTCCTCTTCTAGATCCAACTGGAAGAAGAGGTTCAAGAGAAAAGCTCGAAGACCACTGGTCTGATGAGGATCATAGACTTGTAGATCTGGACACCAGACTCAAGAACATGATCCTTGGAGCTGTTCCTGAAGATCTAATTCCAACACTTGTGTTGTTCCCCAGTGCCAAGTCAATGTGGGATGAATTAGTTATTCAGTTTGAAGGAGGTGATGACACTATTGTCACCAGAAAAGTTGCCTTGAACAAGAAGTATGAATCCTTCTTTGCTCTGTCCAATGAAAGTCTAACTGGTACATACACCAGATTTTCTAGCCTCATTAATCAGCTGAGAGGCTTGGGTGTAGAGAAGGATAAGGATATTCTTCTTGAGAAGTTTTGTGATATTCTTCCTTCCAAATGGGAAAATATGGTTCTTGTCTTAAGACAAGGTAAAACCCTGCACAGCCATACTCTTACATCGCTCTATGGAGCCTTCAGATTCACTGAAGATAACAATGCTGCAAGACTGATGGCTGATCAGGATGCCATGAACCATGCCCAGAGTCCCAAGGTTGCTAGTGTAACTGAGCGACCTTGTGTTGCTTTAATGTCTGCAGAGAGTGTCCAAGCACACTCAATGAAGGAGATGTTAAACAGTTTCTTGAACTCTGGACTGACCACTGAAATCAGTGATGGTTGTGATGAAACTGACGATGATGATCTGGTAGCCATGATTGCTAAAACCTTTAACAGGTTTAAGCATAAATCTAAAAGATTTAATGGCCCAAACAATGCTTCCAGCTCCAGCTCTCTGGATAAAACCAATCTTACCTGCTATAAATGCGGTAAGAAAGGTCATTTTATGAAGGAATGCAGATCTAGTCAGATGAACAACCAAACTGGTCCCCCTGTCCCTAATTTCAATCGGCCTGATGATAGCTACAAAGCTAAATATAAGAAGCTTAAGGCCCAGATTGCCCTCCTGTCCATGGAAAAAGATAAGAATCAGTGCTTGATGGCACAAACTGAGGGAAAATGGGAGTACTCTGATGACTCATCAGCTGATGAAGAAGAGGAAAGGGACATGTGTTTCATGGCCTTGGAAGATCAACAACAGCGTGTGGCAAATGAAGATGTCATCACTGGAAGATGGGTGGACATCATTTTGAAAAAGGTATGTGATTATGACAATCAGGTGGATCCAGAACTGAAACTGGACCTTGCTGAATCATTAAGTGGTGATTTGGCTTTTGTGGAAACTGTTAGAGCAGATAGTGAAAGATATCTGGACACTATCTTAATTGAATTAAACAATGTTAAGCCACAACTTAATGATTTACAAAGTGTCTAGTTGGCTCTCAAGGAGCCAGTTTTAAAAATTGAGGCTTTGGAATTTGATAATCAAAAATTAATTTCTGATCTTGAAAAAGAACAAATGATTATCAAGTCATGGGTAAAAGCATCTGGAGAGAACTATGATGCATTTTCTAGAACAATTGATGCCCAGAAAAATGCATGGAAATCTGGAGATCTGGAAATGGCAGCTCTCATACCAGATATTCATGCATTGCCTCCAGCTCTCAGGGTTGAAACTTCTTATGATCAACCTGAAGCTGTTGAAACTGAATCCATTAAGACCACCCCCATTGAGGTTAAACTTGGAGCCAAACAGGCTAAAGCTCCAGTTAAAAAGGCCACTGGTAACAAGCCTTTACCTCAAAAGTCTAAGGAGCCCAAGACTCAAAAGACTAAAACTCCTGCTGAACCAAGGTCCAAGGTTCAGCAGCCTGATGAAAACAATATTTTGTTTAAACTGGAAAGTCAACTCCAACTTTTGTCTCGACAGGTTCAGAGTTGTACTGCCCGGATTAAAAATCTGGAAGGAGGTTCATCACCTCCAGTTTTAAAACAAAATATTAAACCCTCCTCAAAGCCAAAACAAAATAATGTTCCATCTGGAACTAAATCTGATAAGAAAAAGGGGAGCAGGTATCAAATACCAATTGTTTTTACTCCTGCACCTGGATCTGGTGAAAAAGATCCAGATGTAGTCTTCAGTTTACCTCCACAACAATCAACTGTGATTTCTGTAGAGAAGTCCAGTGAACCCATCAAGAAAAGATGGGTTCACAAAAAGAACTGATAATTTTTGTGGGTGTGCAGGGCGATCGAAAGAAGAAAATATGGTATCTGGACAGTGCTGCTGGCCGGACTATGACCGGATGTAAGCCCCTGCTTGAAGAGTTCACTGTCCAAGATGGACCGACAGTGATGTTTGGTAATGATCAAAGTGGAAAGACTGAAGGATATGGTGTGCTCAATAACGGACAGGTCGAATTCAAGAGAGTTGCATTTGTGAATGGTTTGAAATACAACCTGATAAGTGTCAGCCAACTTTGTGATGATGGCTACAGAGTTTTGTTCGATATTGCTCAAGGCACCATATTTAACAAGGATTGGAAAGTGGTGATGGTTGCACCAAGAAAAGGAAATGTGTACATCATGGATATGGAACCAGCTCCAAAAGAGCAGTGCTTCTATACCAAAGCTGATGAGGACACCAACTGGCTGTGGCATAAAAGATTATCCCATCTTAATTTCAAAAATATTAACAAGTTGTCTCGCAAACAACTGGTTGATGGGATACCTCAAATTTCTTTCAATAAAGAAAAGCCATGTCCAGGGTGTGAGATGGGCAAGCAGAAAAGGGCCAGTTTCAAAACTAGGCAAAACTTTAGCATCACTGAACCTCTTCACATGCTACATATGGATCTCTTTGGTCCACTGAATGTTCAAACTAGAGCTGGAAAGAAATACACTCTAGTTGTGGTCGATGAATTCACCAGATACTGTTGGGTGGTATTCCTCAGATCCAAAAGTGATGCACCTGCCGAAATCATCTCTCTCATCAATAGAATTGAACTCAAGTATACTCGAAAAGTCTGTCAGTTGCGAAGTGATAATGGTACTGAATTTCAAACTAAGGTACTTGAAATATTTTGCAATGACACTGGCATCTCTCAAAACTTCTCATCAGCACACTCTCCAGAGCATAATGGAGTTGTGGAAAGAAAGAATCGCACACTGATAGAAGCAGCCAGAAGTATGCTATCTGAATCAGGTCTTCCCACCAGTTTTTGGGCTGAAGCAGTTGCAACTGCTTGTCACACCCAAAACCGGTCAGTCTACATCAAGAGACATAAGAAGACTACCTATGAAGTACTCAGGAATCGTAAACCAAATATTGGATATTTTCATGTCTTTGGTTGTCTAGTTTATATTTTAATCGATTCTAGTCAGCTTGGAAAGTTTGATGCAAAAGCTGATGAAGGGGTATTTTTAGGTTATTCAGATATTCGAAAGGCCTTTAGAGTTTATAATTATAGACTCCAAAAGGTTCATGAGACAATTCATGTCACATTTGATGAATCAACTGAAGCAATCAACAAGAGACCAAGCCTTGATATTTCTCCAGTCATTCCAATAAATTTTGGCGAAACTGACCAAGTTCATCAGTCAGTTGTTTCACCAAAAGATGTTTCCAGTTACAACAAATTGGAACCAGTTAAGAAGAAGAACACCACCAGTGACACTTCATTTTATCCCTCCATCAATTTCAATTTACCACAGGAATTGGTGATTGGATCTGATGTTCGTGCCATTCCAATATCAGCACCAGTTCAAACTCCAACTTCTCCAGTTCTTCAAGAAATGCCTTTTAATGAAGAATTTCATGATGCAAATCGTGACCTCATTGACTCTGATGAGGACGTAGAAGTAGTTTGGACAGATCCTCCTCCAGAAGCTGCTGCAACTGAAGAAGATCGCCAGGTGAATTGCACTGATATTGTGTGACACCAGCCTAGTCAATACACTAAATGGACTCGAGCACATCCAATTGAACAAATTGTGGGAGATCCAAATATTGGGGTTCAGACTAGAAGAGCCACCAGTGAGCAATGCTTAAACGTAACCTTCTTATCACTAATTGAACCAAAGAAGATTGACGAGGCTATGGCAGACCCAAGCTGGGTGGAAGATATGCAAGAAGAGCTCGTCCAGTTTGAAAGGAACAATGTATGGGAGCTTGTTCCTTGTCCACCAGGGTTAAAGAAAGAACCCATTGGTACAAGATGGGTCTACCAAAACAAGATGGATGAAGATGGCCATGTTGTAAGAAACAAGGCCAGATTAGTTGCCCAGGGTTATTGTCAATCAGAAGGCGTTGACTTTGATGAAACTTTTGATCCAGTTGCAAGACTTGAAGCCATCAGAATATTTTTGGCTTATGCAGCCCATCTGCAGTTTAAAGTCTTCCAGATGGATGTCAAAAGTGCGTTCCTAAATGGAACATTGGAAGAAGTTGTGTATGTTAAGCAGACTCCAGGCTTCATCAATGAGAAGAATCCTCACTGGGTCTATAGACTGAACAAAGCTTTGTATGGTCTTAGACAAGCCCCAAGAGTCTGGTATGATACTTTAACTAAACATCTTCTTAAAAATGGCTTTCAAAGAGGTGCAATAGATAATACCTTATTTATCTTGAAAGAAAAAGGTAATATCTTATTGGTACAAATTGATGTTGATGACATTATATTTGGTTCAACACCAGTGGAATTGCTATATCTCACAACCCAGTGATGCACTCCAAGACAAAGCATATTGACATCAGGTATCATTTTATTCGTGATCATGTTATGAAAGGAGACATTGAAATTCATTTCATCCCCACTGACAAACAGCTCGCTGATGTTTTTACAAAACCTCTTGATGAGAAAACCTTTAAACATCTCATCAGCGAACTGAGAATGTTAAATCCTTAAAACTGGAGATTTTTGTTATGAACGCGTCAGTGACACTGATGAAGTTCTCCAGTTGAGGAGGTCCAGATAATCTTTTCTCGCCAGGCTATCGAACACCTTTGTGATACTATCCTGGCACTAATCGATTTCTGGATCATCATTTTAGGGGGAAAGACTCAAAATAATTTTCTGACCAAAATTCGTTTTGTTTGAAAATGGCAACTGGAGAACTCTCCAGTTGGAAACTGGCGCTGGACTAATCCTCCAGTGACCAGATTCAGTCTTGTCTTATTTTTTTTAACGTTAGAGATACTTGGTCAATATTTGTGACACGTGATGGTACTCGAGTGTTTTAAACCACTTGATTTCGTCATCCTACGTGTTTAAAGTCATTTTGGTATTTGACAACTGTTTTTATTGGGAAAATTAAATTTAGTGGGCGCGTGAGTAAGTTAAGCCGTCGTAGCATTTAATGCTGACACAATTAATTATGTTTTTATTTCAAAATTCAAACTTATTTTGTTAAAATATCTACAAAATTGATTTTGTTAAATAAAATATAATTTTTGGTATTTCATTGGGATCTTGAATTTTCTTATAAATACCCTTATTTACTCCGATCACATTTACTTCCCTTTACATTCTTTTCATTTACTTCCCAATCATCTAAAATTTGCTTCATTTCTCTCTCTGCTTCATAAATCAAGAACCTATCTCTTCAGTGACTAAGAAAAGACGAACTGGCGAAGCGCCATCTCATTAAGTTCTTTTTTCAATGTATCTACTTGTAATTTTATTTACATTCTGTAACTTGTATAAATTTCATTTCTTTGTATAAATGAAGTTACCAGTTTGTAACCACAAGGTAGATAATAGATTAGATCTAACAAACTTAAAAAGAAAAACCCAAGGCATTTATTGATCTATAAAAATGCCTTGGAAAACTTAGATAGATTTAATCAAACAAGTCTCTCCAGTTCACACTTGTACATATACAAGAACTGAAAAAGACTTGCTAATATTTCAGGACAAATAGGGGGAATTTGTTAGGACCAGTTTCAGTGAAACTGGCCAGTCTCCAGTTGCACCTGGAGACCAAGAAGATTTGTCCAGAAATATATTGAAGTCCAGTTGCATCGTACAGTCAACGCAACTGAAGACTTCCTCCAGTTGAGAACTGACCAGTTGAAGAATCCTTCCAGTTGGAGTCGAAGACAACAAGTGGAAAATAGAGAATGACAATGGCAGCGAAGCCCAGTTGACATTTTAGTCAGTTACAAACTGGAGACCGTCAGTGGAAAGCTCTTACAAAGCTTTACACTGATTACGAGGAATTGACTTTTATGCTTTATGTGCTTTTACCAGGATAATAAGATTTATCTTATTATTTAAATACAAAAGGTACATAAAGCTGGTTGAATAAAGTTGCTTTATACTGCAACTTTACACTTCATTTTAAGGAATTAAATGTTATTCCTTAAATGCTCCCAACCATATTTGTACGGCCAAAGTTAACATCCCAATGTTAACTTTGCCTATAAATACAAGTCATTACACAACAAGAATAACAAGTGAGATAACACACTTCACACTTTGCATACCTGCAATATTCTTGGTGAACTTGTGCAATCTTCTCTCAATCGTAAAAAGGAACATTTCAAACTTTAAGTGTTTCGATTGTTTTGAGAAATTCCAAGTGTAGATCAATTGTAGTTCATAGGTTGTTAGGATATTTACATACTTGTATTATCTTGGTTCCGCAACAACCTTGTAATTTATTTAAAGTTAATAAATAAATTACACTTGAAAATTACATATTGTCTCACAATTTACTTTACAAGTATTTGTATTATTGCATTGTTCTTTACTTATTGTCACTTAAATAAGTAATCTATCTAGAACTTGGTATATACTCCTGTAACTGGTCGTCTCCAGTTCCGTGCTTATATTGCAAAGTAACTCCACCATCGACATAGAGGTGTCTTCAGGTAGTACCATCTATTGAGTTGGGACTTACAAAATATTTATTTATGGACGGATTACCGACGGATTCACTTGTCGTAGGTAATCCGTCGGTAAATATTTTATTTAGGGACGGATTAGAGACGGCTCACTATGTAAGTTTGCGATTTCTTGAGCATACAAGTGTTAGTATACCCATATAAGTACCGATTATCTCTTCTTATGCATATAGTGTGTTGTGGGTAGA
>CM067170.1:3521376-3578425 GCA_034093135.1 Erigeron breviscapus | reverse complement strand
CAAAAAATATGGAACTGGTAGGGTTACACACAATAGTGGGGTGTGTGTGAAAGGGTCTACTTATGATGATTCTGAGTGTGATTACTATGGATCGTTGGTTGAGGTACTAGAGGTTGAATATCATGGTGGTTTAGGAGATCGTAGCATAGTTGTGCTATTCAAGTGTGACTGGTTTGATCCTGATCAAGGGGTAAGGGTCATCAGTAAGCATAATATGGTTGATGTCAAAATTAAAAAAAAAGGGTGCATTGAAGACCCGTTTATTTTAGCATCACAAGCACAACAAGTTTACTATGCATCTTATCCTTCAATGACAAAGGATTTGAAAGTTTGGTGGGCTGTTGTCAAAACAAAGCCAAGAAGCATCTTTGAAGTTGTAGAATGTGTTAATGAAGTAGGTGATGATGATAATGTCGATGAAGAATATTTAGGTGATAAACAATCTGCATTTGGTACATTTTGGCATATTTCACCTTATGTAATCTGTCACTATGTTCAAAGTTGTAACAACCAATTTAAGACAAAAAACCATTTCATTAATACTTGAGCAAATACAACAACTTGCAACATACAACATACACCTTTTTTTGTTCAAACCATAAGAAAAATTACAACAAATAACAACCAACTACCAACCAACAGTTTCTTCAATTTCTTTCCTTCTTCTGTTTTTTTTTCAGTTGTGCTTCGAGTTCATTCTTTGACCTCAACAAACCCGGTATAATAACCGTTGCCCGATCACACATTTTGGGATCAAACCATCCAACAAATCTGCATTTCGAACCCTGGTTGGGACATGCGTAGAAACGTCTTCCTGGGTTCCTTTCAGTCCATGATGTTCGTATTACTGCTTCCTTGCCACACCAACAAAACACCATGATAACTCTTGATGAGCACAGATCGAGAGAGAGAGATAATAGTGGGGTGTAATTTTGGGGATGTGTTTTGATTTATGATATGAAAATTGGGGATGTGTTTTAGGGTATATAAGAGAGGAAAGAGAAATCATTGACTGGCTAAAGACATACTTACCCTCACGTTTTAGTCACGTGAGGGTGCTAACAGAGCCATGAAAACGGACGTGAAACAAAAGGACGGTTCTTGACCCTTATCCTCCTATAAAGGACGTCCAGTGTCTTTATGAAAGTTAAAGGACGGAACTTGATGTTTTGGATAAACCACAGGGACGATCCTTGTGATTAACTCTTTTTAAAAATAGTCAGATTTTTTTTTAAATTGAAGTTTGAGTATATGAAAAGACAATGTTGTTAAAGCCTAAATTTTCCGTTTAAAAAGAATAAATGATACCACTGACTGTAAAAGTAAGAAGTGAGGGTCGTGTTGTTAAACACTCACGTTGGGTGAAAACCCTCTCACGTTCTAATTTTTTTAATCTTTTTCAAATTAACATGTGATTTATGTTTTTATGTAAAATATATTAAAAAACTTGATGAGAGAGGATGTTTCACTCAACTTAGATGTGTAACAATATCATCCTCACTTTTATCACGGAAATATGATGATATGATATCATTATTTGAAAATGGTTTTTATTGTATATGATTCATATGATATGGCCAATGGGTTGGTGGCCCATTGGTAAGGTTTTAGACCTTGGAGAAATCCACCAGGGTTCGAATTTCACTTCCTACATTTGTAGGAGTGGATTTTTATGAGGTTTTCGAGAGTCCTGGGTTTCATCTCAGGCATGCGTGGTTCGAGCTTCGCATACTGTCCAATTGGACGTCATTGTGGGCTAACGGCTAACTACTAACTCGTTAAAAAAATGATTCATAAGATATGTTTGTAAGAAATGGAAAGTTTGACAAAAAAAATAATAAGGTAAGTATTACTTAATATTAAGATATACAAGTTGATTAAATGCATAAGGTATGTGTTAATTAAAATAGAAAGGATGAAGGGTACCTGCGCGTTGTGACGGTACCTCTTAAAAAAGGTGGTTAAATGTGGCAATACCGTGTTTTTGGTGAACGAACGGGGCGAAAATCTTACTAAAACAAAAGCAAATGTAGATAATGTATTATTTTGTAAATGGTAGCATATAATTATACATCACACAAAAATAAGTCTATTTTAGAAGGGTAGGGGGGGGGGGGGGGGGGGGGGGGTGGGGGAAATCTATACATTCCAAAAGTTCTTCATTGGAATCAATTGCTTAGCTTTGCTCAATATAATGCTAATAATCTTCATCGTGGTCAATTGTCTTTGATACCTATCATCATATACAAAATGTGTAACCATTTAAATTCCATTATACTAACCAGGAAAAAAAATAATGCAAACGGTGAATAAATGAAGCTATTATCAGATTATAAACAAAAAAAATATAAATCTAGATCGTACTAAGAATCACAAACCTCTATAATTTTGGTATCATGTAAAACTTCTTTATACGTCACATCTGATGTTTATACTCGCAGTAAGATGGAAATTTTTTGTAGGCCTAATCAGTGGCGGATCCAGGATTTCAGCTTAGGTAGGTCCTTGACTTTGACTTGACGACTTATTTGCGGGAGAGAAAAAAATCAAATGGGTCGGATCACCATACCATGTTACAAATGCAAAGGGGCGGTTATACTATTGCATACCTTACCTATACTACTATAAAAATAGAGCTACAAAATGATACTAGCATATCCAAAAAGTTCTTACACCACTACTCGACGAGGCTTTTGACTTTGAAACCGCAAGAAAAAAATCATTAACTTTGGTGTGAGTCTTAGCAACAAACACTAATGCCAACTGGAGTTGGTGAGCAAAACAATGAACAAAGTATGCGGATTTTGTGTCATTCATAATCAAGGTTTCCAAACCATTAAATGCACCACTCATGTTACTAGCTCCATCATAACCTTGTCCTCGAATCCTAGTATGACTGAGATTCATATCCGACATCATGGCATAAATTGTGTTCTTTAAAGATGAAGCTGAAGTGTCGTTAACTTTCTTTATGCCAAGAAACCTTTCCACAACAACACCTTTATTATTCACAAACCGCAATACTAATGCCATTTGTTCTTTACAAGATACATCACGTGACTCATCTACTAAAATAGAAAAAAACTCATCTCCAAGCTCTTCTAAAATAACCTGAACAGTTACCTTTGCACATGAACGCACGATTTGCTTTTGGATAGAAGGACTTCTCATTTGACAATTTAGGGGGGCTTTCTTTATTGCATTACGAATGAAAGATTGAAATTTTATTCTTTTTGTTGTTTTGTTTGGCTATGTAACCGATCAGATCATCAGTCATCACGTGGGCTTTCTTTCTTTTCATTTTTTTATTATTTGGGTTTATAAAGGTTAAATATTTAAGTGGTTGAAAGGCCATCCCACATACTTAATGGGTTTAATTTAAGTCCATATGAAATTTTTATGTTCAAAAAATATAAGGTAGGTCCTGACCAAATATTTACGTAGGTCCTAAAAAAAATTATCACATCGTCTCTAAAAAATTTTCGAAACTTAGGTAGGTCCTAGGACCCGCCTTGGACTACTCTAGGTCCGCCCCTGGGCCTAATAATCATCTTTATCTTTACTACAACATATTCAAAGTATTTGAGAATCTCTTTGTTTATGATCCTGTCAATGATACTATATTTGTGCTAGAGACATTAAGAAAAAAAGCTACACTTCAAAACATACCGTTGCTAGTATATATATATCATCCGTTGACAATCTCACAACTCATGTCATAAGACAGATAAATTGTTTAACATAAACCTTGATTATGATAATAACACCACAGGTCAACATATTGTGTATCAATATTTTTAATATTTTTATTGTAGTATAGTAAACCCATGCAAGTCTCAATGATCCCAAAAGTTGAATTGTAAATTTGACACCTTTGGTATTTGCATGAATCTTAAAAAACAATTACGTGTTAAATTAGCTGTTCCATAATATAAGTATTAGGTACTATCAAATGTCATATATCTAATTTACTTACATATGTGCTAATATAAGTAATAGAAGTAACATGGTGGTTTTAGGGAAGATACAAAAAATAGATTTGTTTTAGTTAGAAATACCAATAACGACACATTGTACCTTACATTTCACTACTATAGTACCAGACAGAGCCATGAGCAGTAGATAATGTAATGATCATTAAAACAAATATCCAAACAATATATAAATACAAATATTCTGAGAGTGTAATCCAAAAGCGTACTGTGCGATAATGTAGCAAGTAAAATGTGCGATACATTGGACAAATACGCTGGTTAATCCGAGGTAACTATGCAGACTCGGGGATGTAAACTGGGCAGTTGTTAGCCGTGGTTGCAAAGAAGGGGTGCTAACTAGCTAATTAAACCGTCTAAAAGGAGTGCTAAAGGCCAAGTTAACTTTTCAGTAGCTCTTCTACTACCGACTCAAAACTCAACTGATAAATGAACTTTGATGGTGAAACTCGGGTCAATGGTATTATGTAATTGTTCTGTAATTATAGAATACAATATACATACATAAAGAAACGTTTGTCCATGGATAAACCAAATGCACATGAGTACATGACAAAGTCCTAAAAGGGCGGTGTAAGGCATGTTTAGAGGCAGAGTCCTATTTAAGGCTTGATTGTTCCGAGTAAGTGGTTTGACTGGGGTTATGTTTCAAGGGCTCACAAATACATATTCCTTCTACTGTCGGCATAAAAGTTGCTTGTTATCTATACGAAACATTAAGGTATAACTATGTAAGGAAAAGAAGGTGTACCTTAAAAGATGTGAAAATTTGGCTGAGAAACTAAACTCAACATGTGAAAATCTGTATGTGCCGAGACCAAATCTTGACACCAGCTAGGAATGTGAGTGTATGATATATTTCACTACCTGCATCGAGGCCAAAGGATTCCAAAAGACCACCTGATTTATATATGTGACCATTTGACGAATACGATAAGAAAACTACAATATGTCAAAGAACATAGATTTTAAAGAAAAGGCACGAAACTACACCACCTTCCAAAACCAAGGTATACCCCAAAGAGCAAAATAGCATAGTCCATCAGTATAGTCACAAACTCGTGAGCAAAGTGGAAATTACTGGCAAATATTAAAATAACGTTAACATACCATTACACACTCCATTGTAAATACTAAATGATTTTTAGCTGCTACCATATATTGCATATCTTCATATTAATGTCTCCATGGTACCTGCATATCCATGAGATATGCTATTGTAGATGTACAAACCTTTATAACCAAGCTCCCATTTGTTAATATGATCAAATAATCAAACCCCGCAAACTATTTACATTCCTTTTCAATCAACAAAGACAAACACTCATAACTTTAGATAGAAAAATAAAAAACAGAGCACTATTTTTCAGGATTCTTGACAAAGTTATGATTTTGATAACCCCATAATCCATATCATAAGTAATTAGAATCGGTTTCCAGCGAGATGGATGCCGACGGCAGCTGTGCAACAAATAAATAGATCGATGGATGGTGATGGAGGTAACGGCGAAGCAGCATTGACGTGGCGTGGTTGGTGGTGACGACAGACGGGCAGACGGTTGTGGTGGTGGTGGTGATAATGATTCTGGCGGTGGCCGGCGGAGGTTGATGGTGATGATTCCGGCGGCAGGCAAGAGAGAGAGTGTGTGGTGGAGGCAAGAGAGAGAGAGAGGAGAATAATGTGGGTTTCGTAGGGGTAGAGCATTGGTCGGTTTCGATCGGTTTTGGCCTAAAACCGAATCGAACCGATCCATTCGGTTTTTGAAAACCAAAACCGTTGAATTCGGTTTTGCTTCGGTTCGGTTTGTCGGTTTTTCGGTTTAGAGTCGGTTACGGTTTTACTTTCAGTTTTGTTTTCTTTTTTTACACTTTTAGTTTATTACTAGTATATTATAAATTCAACTTCACTTATTAAGAAAAAAAAATGATATATAGAACTAAAATATACGGATGCTTTTTATTACTTAATATATATTTTAGGAATTAAAATTGGTATAATTTTTTATAAAACGAATTGATTTGTTGTGTGTTTTCATTTAGAACATAGAATTTATATTGATTTGTACACTGAAAAAACAAAAAGTTTATATATATTAATATATTACTAACTATAAGTAATATATATAAATGTAATATGATATAAATATAAAATAAGTTAAATATATTATTTCGGTTCGGTTTTTGATCGTTTTTTGGCATAGATGAAACCGAAACCCGAACCGATCATTCGGTTTTTAAAAAATGACCAACATGGTAGGAGAACCACACAAAATAAGATTAGATATATTTAGGCAAACATTTACAAAAAATTGAAGTTCAATGTTTATATATCTAATAATAACTAACAACAATAAGAACCCAAATTACGTAATATTTTGCAACAATAAATAAAATAAAATAAAAAATCCCAAACTTCACAAAATATTCAACTGCTTTTAAACTTCAAACGAAAACGGTGACTCACCTATCATAATAAAAAAGGAGTCCGCCACAACCAAACCTCCGCCACATTAAATGATAGTTGAACCTACTTCCATAATATACATCTTTTGGCTACACAATTGGCACGCTCTAATTACCAACTCATTTCATAATATACCAACATTTAATTATCTATATTCATATGTAAATAATTTTCACATGAATCTTACATCATATACCTCATATATACTATATAATAAAGAAAATAGCCCCCATGTTGAAAATTACATGGGGAAAATGACTAAAATACCCTTAATGGGTATATAACACTATCAACCAATTTTCTTTTAAAATATCCACATTAACCCTTTTACATTAATTATCTAACATCACTTGACGCCGCCACTACCACTAATAGCCGTCCCCCACCACCACACCGTCGCCCCCACGAAAACCGCCGCATTGCGCGGGTAACGTGATAGTATATATGTATATGTATATAGAGAAAAGATAAATTGAGTCCAGGTCTTAATTTGAGTCCAAAGGGTCCATTGATTTTCTTCCCTCTCCTCAAATCCCAACCACCTCCTCCCACCACCACCATCATCTCCGACCACCACCATGATCCTCCGGCGACGGCGACCACCGCCACCACGACTTACACATGTGTAAGTTAACTTACACATGTGTAAGTTATACAACCACCATCACCACCACCACCACCATCATCTCCGACCACCACCATGATCTTCCGGCGACGGCGACCACCGCCACCACGACTTACGCATCTGTAAGTTGACCATTTGGATTCAAATTAAGACCTGGACTCAATTTATCCCACCCTTATGTATATATGTATTATTTTTAGTAATATACTTGAAATTTAGGATGTTGTTAAATAATGATTTCAATCGAATTTCTTGTCTTCGATTAGAATATGTTGGCATGATACAGGGGCGACGTGGTGGTTGCTACAAGTACCGGTGGCGGTGGCCTATGGTGATGGCGTTGGCGGCGGAGAGAGGTGGTGGCGGCGACGACGACGGTGGTGTCAACAGTGGTGGTGTGGTTATTAATGTAAAAGTAATTGATATAAAAGCGGTTGGTGGATATATATTGTAAAATATTTCGTTAAAAGTAGTTTAGGTAAATCATAGATGTAATGGTATAACACTGTTAGGTCCAGTTTACTGATAAACTGGAGCGTCTCCAGCTGCATCTGAAGACCTGAAGATTTGTCCAGAAATATTAGAAGTCCAGTTGCAAGTGTATAGTTTATGCAACTGAAGACTTCCTCCAGTTGAGATCTGATCAAGAATTGAAGTCATTCCAGTTGAAGTCGAAGACAACAAATGGAAGATAGAAAACATTCATGGCAGCAAGGCCTAGTGGATGTTTTACCCAGATCAAGACTGGAGAACCATCAGTGTAAAGTACTTACAAAGCTTTACACTGATTACGAGGAAGACCTTTTTGCTTTATGTACCTTTATATGGATAATAGCATTTATGTATGTATAAAGTACAAAAGTATATAAAGCAGGTTGGATAAAGTGACTTTATGTCATACTTTATCAAGCATTTCAAAGGAAGTCAATTTGCTTCCTTAAATGCTCTCAACCATATTTGTACGACAAAGTTGGAATCCCAATACCAACTTCGTCTATAAATAGAGGTCTTTGCACAACCAAGAAATAACTTTGCATATTCGACATTTGCATATTCTTGGTGAACTTGTGCAATATTCTCTCAATCACAAAAAGGAACATTTCACAACTTTAAGTGTGTCGATTGTTAAGAGAATTTCCAAGTATTAGATCGATTGTATTTCATAGGTTGTTAGGATATTTACTCGTTTGTATTATCTTGGTTCCGCAACAACCTTGTAATTTATTTAACATTAATAAATAAATTACACTTGAAAATTACAACTCGTCTCACCAGATTTACTTACTAGTACTTTATATATTGCATTGTCTTTACTTATTGAATATTGTCACCTTATAAGTAATCCTCTAGTTAACCTGGTATACTACACACTGCAACTGGTCACGTCCAGATCAGTGTGTGTATTGCAAAGTAATCTCACCATTGACATAGAGGTGTCTTCAGTTAGTACCATCTATTGAGTTGGGACTTACAAGTGGTATCAGAGCAGAAGGCTAATATACTTGCCTAGATCTGCTTAGATGTCTACTACTGAAGGTGAGAATGGTTCTGGTCCAGATGAAACCTTTGTTAAAAATCCACCCCCTGGACAAAATGCTAATACCAACCCTCCTCCTCCTCCTAATGCTCTTAACCATGTCCATGTTCATTATTCTAACACTCCTGTTCCCAAATTTGATGGAAACAGTGAGACCTTTGGGACATGGAAGGCCAGAATGCTCTTGCATTTTGGTAGGATAGAGAGGTATATGTTGAAAATCCTTAAGGATGGACCACATATACCCATGTCTTATGGGGTTAGTCCTCTTCTTGACCCAACTGGATCTAGAAGAGGTACTAGAGAAAAACGTGAGGAACATTGGTCTGACGAGGATCGTAGACTTGTTGATCTGGACACTAGACTCAAAAATATGATCATTGAGGATGTCCCTGAAGACATTATTCCAACACTTGTGTTGTTCCCCAGTTCCAAGGCAATGTGGGATGAATTGGTCCTTCAGTTTGAAGGAGGTGATGACACCATTGTCACTAGAAAAGTTGCCTTAAACAAGAAGTATGAATCCTTCTTTGCTTTACCCAATGAAAGCCTGACTGGTACTTATACCAGATTCACCAGTGTGATTAATCAATTAAGAGGCTTGGGTGTAGAGAAGGATAAAGATATTCTTCTTGAGAAGTTTTGTGATATTCTTCCTTCCAAATGGGCTAACATGGTTCTTGTCCTAAGACAAGGTAAGACCCTACACAGCCACACTCTTGCATCTCTGTATGGAGCCCTCAGATTCACTGAAGATAATAATGCACAGAGACTAGTGGCTGAGCAGGATGCCTTAAACCATGCTCAGAGTTCCAAGGTTGCTAGTCTAACTGAGAAACCTTGTGTTGCTTTAATGTCTGCAGAGAGTGTCCAGCCACACTCAATGAAGGAGATGTTAAATGGCTTATTGAACGCTGGCCTGACCACTGAAATTAGTAATGATTGTCATGAAACTGACGATGATGATCTGGTCACCATGATTGCTAAGATCTTTAACAGGTTTAAGCATAAATCTAACAGATTTAATGGCCCCAACAATGCTTCCAGCTCCAACTCTCTGGATAAGACCAATCTTACATGCTATAAGTGTGGTAAGAAAGGTCATTTCATGAAGGAATGCAGATCTAGTCAGTTGAACAATCAAACTGGTCCCCCTGCCCCCAATTTTAATAGGCCTGATGAAAGCTACAAAGCAAAATACAAAAAGCTTAAGGCCCAGATTGCCCTCCTGTCACTTGAAAGATAAAAAGAAAAGAACAAGTGCATGATGGCTAAAACTGAAGAGAAGTGGGAATTCTCTGATGACTCATCTGATGATGATGAAGAGATTAGGGACATGTGTTTCATGGCCTTGGAAGACCAGCAACATGTGGTGAAGGATGATGTTATTTCTGGAAGATGGGTTGACATCATATTGAAAAAGGTGTGTGATTATGATAATCAACTGGACCCTGAACTGAAACTGGACCTTGCTGAATCACTTAACAGTGATTTGATTTTTGTGGAAACTGTTAGAACTGACAGTGAAAGATATTTAGATACAGTTCTAACTGAATTGAACAATTTAAAACCCCAACTTTCAAATTTGCAAAGTGTCCAGTTGGCTCTCAAAGAGTCGGTTTTAAAAATTGAGGCTCTTGAACTGGAAAAACAAGAGTTGAAAACTGCTTTGGATAAAGAACAAAAACTGATCAAATCCTGGATGAAATCATCAGGATTAAATTATGATGCTGCCACTAGAACACATGCCCAACAACAAAAGGCATATAACAATGGTGATGTTGACATGGCAGTCATCATGCCAGAAATCCACAGTTTACCTCAAAGTCTCAGGAAAGAAACCCCATATGATGAGCCTGAGACAGTTAAAACTGAATCTGATGAGACCACCCCCCTTTGAGGTCAAAATTGGAGCTGACCAGGCTAAAGCTCCAGTTAAAAAGGTTGTTGGTGATAAACCTTTACCTCAAAAGTCTAAGGAGTCCAAGACTTAAAAGACCAAAATCCCTGCTGAACCTAAGTCCAAGGTTCAGTTGCCTACTGAAAATAATGTTTTGTCAAAACTGGAAAGTCAACTCCAACTTTTGTCTAGGCAGGTTCAGAGTTGCATTGCCAGAATCAAAAATCTGGAAGGAGCCTCGTCTCCTTCAGTTGAAAAACAAAATGTTCCATCTTGAACAAAACCTGAAAAGAAAAAGGGGAATAAAACTCTCAAACTAATTGTTTTTACTCCTGGACCTGAAGCTGATAAAAAGGCTCCAGCTCCAGACTCCAGTTCAACACCACAACAATCAACTGAGACTTCTCATGTGAAGTCCAGTGAACCCATCAAGAAAAGATGGGTTCACAAAAATAACTAATGATTTTTGTGGGTGTGCAGGGCGATTGAAAGAAGAACACCTGGTATATGGACAACGCAGCTGGCCAGACTATGACCGGATGTAAGCCCCTGCTGGAAGAGTTCACTGTCCAAGATGGACCGGCAGTGACATTTGGTAATGATGAGAATGGAAAGACTGAAGGATATGGTGTAATCAATAATGGACAAGTCCAATTCACCAGAGTTGCCTTTTGTGAATGGTTTGAAATAAGTCAACTTTGTGATGATGGATATAAGGTATTGTTCGATATTGCTCAAGGCACCATATTTAACAAGGATTGGAAAGTGGTGATGGTTGCACCAAGAAAAGGAAATGTGTACATCATGGATATGGAACCAGCTCCAAAAGAGCAGTGTTCTATACCAAGGCTGATGAGGACACCAACCGGTTATGGCACAAAAGGTTATCCCATCTCAACTTCAAAAATATCAACAAGTTGTCTAGAAAACAACTGGCTGATGGGATACATCCAGTTTCCTTTAAAAAGGAAAAGCCATGTCCAGGGTGTGAGATGGGCAAGCAGAAAAGGGCCAGTTTCAAGACAAGGCAAAACTTTAGCATCACTGAACCTCTTCACATGCTTCATATGGATCTTTTTGGTCCAGTGAATGTTCAAACTAGAGCTGGAAAGAAGTATACTCTAGTTGTGGTTGATGAATACACCAGATTCTGTTGGGTGGTATTCCTCAGATCCAAAAGTGATGCAGCTGCTGAAATCATCTCTCTTATCAAAAGAATTGAACTCAAGTATACTCGAAAAGTTTGTCAGTTAAGAAGTGATAATGGAACAGAATTTCAAAACAATACCCTTGAATCATTCTGCACTGACACTGGCATCTCCCAGAACTTCTCATCAGCACACTCTCCAGAGCAAAATGGAGTTGTGGAAAGAAAGAATCGTACACTGATAGAAGCTGCCAGGAGTATGTTATCTGAATCAGGTCTTCCCACCAGTTTTTGGGCTGAAGCAGTGGCAACAGCTTGTCACACCCAAAACCGGTCAGTCTACATCAAAAGACACAAGAAGACTGCCTATGAAGCCCTTAGGAATCGTAAGCCAAATATTGGATACTTTCATGTATTTGGCTGTCCAGTTTATATCTTAAACGATTCCAGTCAGCTAGGGAAATTTATTGCAATAGCTGATGAAGGTGTTTTCTTAGGGTATTCAGATCTTCAAAAAGCCTTTAGAGTTTATAATTATAGACTCCAAAAGGTTCATGAGACAATTCATGTTACATTTGATGAATCTAATGATGCAGTTAATAAAAGACCAAGACTTGATACTTCTCCAGTTATTCCATTGAATTTTGGTGAAACTGACCAAGTTCATCAGTCAGTTGTTTCACCAGAAGATGTTTCCAGTCACTCAGAACTGGAACCAGTACAAACAAAGAAATCCTCCAGTGACACTCCATTTTATCCCTCCATCAGTTTCAATTTACCACAAAAACTGGTGATTGGATCAGATGTACGTGTCACTCCAATATCAGCACCAGTTTAAACTCTTCCAACTTCTCCAGTTCTTCAAGAAATGCCTTTGACTGAAGAATTTCATGATGCAAATCGTGACCTCATTGACTCTGATGAGGATGTTGAAGTAGTTTGGGCTGATCCTCCTCCAGAAGCTACAACAACTGAAGAGGCTCATCAGGTGACTTGCACTGATATTGTTGTTCACAATCCTGGTCAATACTCAGGTGGACAAAAGCACATCCAATTGATCAGATCATTGGAGAGTCCAGTAGAGGGGTTCAGACCAGAAGAGCCACTAGCGAACAATGCTTAAATGTCACCTTCTTATCACTGATTGAACCGAAGAAGATTGACAAGGCTATGGCAGACCTAAGCTGGGTAGAAGCAATGCAAGAAGAGCTTATCCAGTTCGAAAGGAACAATGTTTGGGAACTTGATCCTTATCCACCAGGGTTGAAGAAAGAACCCATTGGTACAAGATGGGTCTACCGAAACAAGATGGATGAAGATGGCAATGTTGTAAGAAACAAAGCCAGATTAGTTGCCCAGGGTTATTGTCAAGCAGAGGGAGTTGATTTTGATGAAACTTTTGCTCCAGTTGCTAGACTTGAAGCCATTAGAATTTTCTTGGCTTATGCAGCCCATCTGCAGTTCAAAGTTTTCCAGATGGATGTCAAAAGTGCGTTCCTGAATGGAACACTGGAAGAAGAAGTGTATGTTAAACAGACTCCAGGCTTCATTAATGAGAAGCATCCTCACTAGGTATATAGACTGAACAAAGCTTTGTATGGTCTTAGACAAGCCCTGTAACACCCGTCGTTTAAAAATTATGGATTTCCAAAAGTTTTCGCCTAACGACGTCAAAAGAAAGCGGAAGTAAATTTTAAAAGTTCAAACCAACCAAAATCTGTTTGGTTCATTTATTACTTGGTGTTACTAGCAATATCATCAAAATAAATTCAAATGGAAACCCATCGGTTGTCCAACATTAAACAACCGATCACAATGTCAATACAAGTCATAAATATCTTAACATAAAGCAAATGTCCAAAATGAGCAGCCACTAAGGGTAAACTATAGCCATCCTCAAAGCAATCTACCCATGCCTCGCTCTTTATTCATCAACAATCATAAGCTTGCTAAACCTGAGGGAACAACACATTTCAAGAAGCAAGTGTTAGCTAACGAATTAGCTAAGTAAGATAACACATTATTAATAAATCATTTGTCCAATTAAAACTTTAAAGATAGTAGGATTTCGTCAATAAGGCACATATCATTACCAATCATCTCATATAGCATTAAACATCTTTCACATAGGATGGTTCATCCTAAATGTGCCTAATCATCTTTTTAATCTTCACATATATCATCTTAACATCTTTATAATTGTGACTTAAGTCACAACCGACTAGATGAACATACCTTACGGCTGTACATCAATGTCGTTAAGGAATGACAAGCAAATCTAGCAGTAGTCCGTATGTTCAATGACATTGGTGGGTAATCAGGCCACCCGGAGATACTCTACCACTTAATTATGTTGCAAGGAGCCACCCGAGCAACCACATATACGCACTCGCCGGGCAAGGACAAGTACGGGTTAAGCTTAACACTTTCACATCATTTACGAGCTTGATTTACATCACATATAGTTTAGGTGTCCACATTACCTAAACATTTATCACATATTCATCTTAACGTTTGGGCCCTTAAACGTGCACGTGTCATGGCAACTTAATAAGTCTAGTGAACTAGATGAACAAGCCATACAATCATGCACATTTCATTTATCATCAACATATAATCACATTTCAATACATCTCAAGACATTACATAACACTTTATAGCATATCATTATATCTTATATCATTAGGATAGCATTTCAGGTCTCAATAGTCAATTACATAGCCCATATCACCTCCCGTGTAACCCCGAATACCCATAAGCAAACAAGATAACATTTGGGAAGTTATTATATGAAAACCATGTTTTTGTTGAACCCTCAGCGTGTCAAAGTAGTGTATCTTACCTTAAGGAAGGTCAACAACAACCAATTAATGAGTTACCGTGCTTGATAAGTATTCCCGGGAACCTAGAAACGAAATATAGGAAAGCTAGGCATCAACACGAGTTTTCAGCATAAATAGGCTACGTGCGCCGCACCCCTAACCATGGTGCGCCGCACCAACTGAAAGAAAGTTAGGAGGAACATAAAGGTGTGCCGCACCTTATAACGCACCCTCTATCGCACCCCTTCTCGGTATCAATGAGTGCACCGCACCTATTGAGAGGTGCGCCGCACCACCTGAACGAATCGGCACCCAAACTTGCTTTTTCATCCAAAACGAACTCCAAACCATTCAACACCTCATGAGCAGATTTTTATCATTAAAATAACACTTTTCAAGACCATTTGAAGACATGAAATCATCCATTGACTCGTGGGTTGATTACAAACAATTTTGTGATATTTAATCACCCGAAAAACACGATTAATCACTAACAAAACACCATTAATCCAACCCAAACCCTAGAACTCAATAGGAATTAGTATGAATGAATCCATGAGTCACAAATCAAAGGAAAAATACTCAATATACCTGGAGATGACAAAAGGGGATGCAAAACTTGATCAAACACTCTCGAATCAATCAAACGATGATGAAATCGAACAAGGAATTGATTATGGCAATGGGGGATGGTTAGGGCTCAAAGAGAAAAGGATAATATGAGTAATTAGAAGCTAATGACCTGCTCCAAGACCCTAATCCCGTTTTTTAGTTTCCACCTATGTCAAAACTAGTCCCTAGACTTCCTTATGGCTCATATTAGGCTAAAATCACCTATTGGGAATACTTACAACACATTAAACACTTCAAGCACATCTAAAGGCATATAAAACATATCTTAAACACTTTAGCACATCAATCATTAAGGCACTAAAGCCTTACACATATAACACATTAAACACATATAGTCATTAAATCATTTAAAGACTTAACGGACACGTAATGTTGACTTGACGACTCAAGTCAACGGTTAATTAAAAAGTTCGGGATGTTACAATTACCTCCCCCTTAATAGGATTCCGTCCTCGGAATCACTTCAAAAATGAACAACTCTGGATACTTCTCCTTCATCACGGATTCGGTCTCCCAAGTTAGACTTTCACCATGGTTATGCTTCCATTTGATCAACACAAGATCAATCACCTTCCGGCGTAACTTCTTTTGCTTTCTCCCAAGTATTGCTACCGGTTCATAAATTATTCTTTTCTTTGGGTCAATACTCACATCTTCAATTGGAATAACACTAGACTCCTCTGCTAAGCACTTCCTCAAATAAGATACATGAAATGTGTTATGAATTCCATCCAATTCTGGAGGCAATTCCAATTGATATGCTAGATCTTTGATACGCTTCAAAATTTTAAATGGTCCAATAAATCATGGACTTAACTTTCCTTTCTTTCCAAAACGAATAACTCCTTTCTATGGAGAAACTTTCAGCATCACCATATCACCAACTTTAAACTCAACCGACCGTCTTTTCTTGTCGGCATAAGTTATCTGTCGTTCCCTAGCTACACGAAGTGCTTCCTTTGCAATGTTAACTTTTTCAGCTGTGATCTCAATGATCTCGGGACCCGTAAACTGCTTTTCACCAGGCTCCAACCAACAACTTGGAGTCCTACATCTCCTACCATAAAGCATTTCAAACGGTGGCATTCCAATACTTGCATGATAGCTGTTATTGTAAGCAAATTCAATCAATTTCAAATGATCATCCCATGCTCCACCATACTCTAATACACATGCCTTAACATATCTTCCAATGTTTGAATTGTTCTTTCACTTTGTCCATCAGTTTGATGATGATAAGCAGTGCTCAAGTTTACTCTAGTACCTAACTCTCGTTGAAGACTTTTCCAAAAGCTAGATACATACCTCATGTCTCGATCCGAAACAATAGACAAAGGAACACCATGTTTTGATACGATTTCATCTATGTAGAACTTCACCATCTTGGTCAATGGTGCATCTTGTCGTGTCGCTAGGAAGTGAGCACTTTTCGTCAACCTATCCACAATAACCCATACCATATCATTTCCCTTTGGTGTTCTAAGTAGCTTGGTCACAAAATCCATAGTAATATGATCCTATTTCCATTCTGGAATCTCCAACTGTTGCAACAATCCATATGGCTTTTTGTGATCAGCTTTTACACATGCACAAGTCAAACATCTTTCAACAAAATGTGCAACTTCTTCCTTAATATTCGGCCACCAATAAATAAGCTTCAAATCTGCATACATCTTTGTAGCACCGGGATGAACTGAATATCTTGACCTATGAGCTTCTTCAAGGATCAACTCTCGGTTACCATCAAGCAATGGTACCCAAATTCGACCTTTATATGTCCGAAATCCACGGCTGTTCGTTTCCATCTCAAGACGTTTCTTCTTTCCAATACTTTCCTTTTCAATGTTATCCTTCAACAAAGCCTTAACTTGGGCTTCCTTAATGCGGTCAAGTAACCCAGACTTTGCTTGTACAACCATACTCATCAATCTACAAGAAAAATTATGCACTTTTCTACTCAATGCATCTGCCACCACATTAGCTTTACCGGGATGATACTTAATCTCACAATCATAGTCTTTCAGAATTTCCATCCATCTCCTTTGTCTTACATTCATTTCTTTTTGTGAAAATACATAATGCAAACTTTTATGATCAGTGTACAAGGTACACTTGGTGCCATATAAGTAGTGCCTCCATAACTTCAAAGCAAACACCACAGCAGCTAACTCTAGATCATGGGTCGGGTAGTTCTTTTTATGAGGCTTCAACTGACGTGAAGAATATTATCTCTTTGCATAAGAACACAACCCAAACCTGAAATAGAAGCATCACTATAAACAACAAGATCATCGGTAACTTCGGGTAAGGCAAGGATCGGAGCTTCACATAACTTTGTCTTTAACGTTTGAAAGACCTTTTCTTGAGCTTCAGTCCACACAAACTTCACCCCTTTCTTTGTCAATTCGGTCACAGGCTTAGCTATACGGGAGAAATCTTGGATGAACCTTCGGTAGTAGCCCGCTAAGCCAAGAAAACTCTTGATTTCTGTGGGTGTCTTTGGCTGTTCCCATTTAGAGACAGCTTCAATCTTTGCGGGATCAACTTTAATACCTTAAGAAGAGATGACATGCCCGAGAAATTGAACTTCTCGAAGCCAGAATTCACACTTGGAGAATTTTGCATATAACTTCTTCTCCCTAAGAACCTCAAGAACGGCTCTTAAGTGCTCACGGTGCTCGACTTCATACTTAGAATGAATCAGAATATCGTCAATAAAGACAATCACAAAATGATCTAAGAATGGGCGACATGCCCGATTCATTAAATCCATAAAAGCGGTTGGAGCATTTGTCAACCCAAATGGCATGACAAGAAACTCATAGTGCCCATAACGTGTACGAAAAGCTGTCTTGGCCACATCCTCCTTTTTTACCTTTAATTGATGATAACCGGACCGCAAATCGATCTTAGAGAAGTAAGAAGCACCATGGAGTTGATCAAAGAGATCATCAATGCGCGGGAGAGGATACTTATTCTTAACCGTTCACTTATTCAGCTCGCGGTAGTCTATGCACATGCGCATAGAACCATCTTTCTTCTTGACAAAGAGAACCGGAGCTCCCCAAGGCGAGGAACTAGGACGTATAAAACCTTTATCAAGTAGTTCTTGGAGCTGAGACATTAGCTCTTTCATTTCTGTAGGAGCCAAACGATATGGTGCTTTTGCAATAGGAGTAGCACCGGGTACAAGATCAATCTGAAAAGTGACCTCTCGGTCGGGAGGAATACCGGGAAGATCATCCGAAAGACATCAGAAAAATCAGAAACCACATCAACATTAGAGATATAAGGCTTCTCCTTTCGTGTATCGATAACATAAGCGAGGAAGTGGTTCTTATTCTGTCGAATGCATTTGAGAGCCTTCATCAAATTAATGATCTTTATACTCCCTTTCTTCTTATCTCCATATATACAGAAATGACTTTACCATCCGGAGTAGAAAAAAGCACGATCTTTTGAGAACATATAATGGTAGCATCATTTTGGGACAACCAGTCCATACCTATCACTATATCAAAACCGACAAGAGTGGTAGGCAATAACTGGACCGGAAAAGAACGACCTTCAATCTCAATATAACAATCATCATAACCCTCATGGATGTCACTAATAGTACCGTTAGCAATTTCAACCTCTATAGAACACTCTAGGGGAGTAGTAACTCTTTCGAGCCTAGGAGCAAACAATGTAGACACAAAAGACCTATTTGCACCCGAATCAAAAAGAACAGAAGCAGGTTTTCAATTAACAAGAAAAGTACCGCTTACTACCTCATCGTTGTTCTTGGCAGCTTCCACTGTCATCTGAAGAGCTTGAACTTTTGGCTTTTGAGAAGCCGCCTTCTTCCCATCATTCTTCATCTGAGGACAATCAGCAATCAAATGACCCGTTTCTTGACACTTATAACAACGAGTCTTGTCTTTGCAAACAGCTGCGGCGTGCCCTGGTTTACCACACTTATCACATCTCTTGGTCTTGTCGGAACATGGACCATCATGATGGGACTTGCAAGCTGAACACCATGTATTACTCTTCTTCTTGTCCTTTCCCCCATTAGAGGAAGAACTACCTTTAAACCTCTTATCAGAATTTGATGACCCATTGAACCTTCTCTTGAATCCGGACTTCTTATCATTAGTTTTATCAACCACTTTCTCGGACTTGAAATCATCATCTAACCTCTTGGACTCCTTAATCGTAGCAGACAACGTAGTATGTTGCCTACAAAGGCCACGGTAGCTGAGACCATCACAATAAGCTTCAATTTGATCAACATCTCTATGAACCATGTGACCAACAAACTTGAGCTTTTCCATAAATGAGTGAGCATACTCAGTTATGGCACCGGGCTTAGAGGTTAATGCTCTGAATTCTTTCTCAATCAACCTCAACTCACGAGTAGCAACATATTCCTCCAAAAACTTTTTCCTGAAAGTACCCCAAGGCATTGCAGCTAACACCTCAGGAGTCAATGAAACAGTAGTAGATTTCCACCAGTTGCGAGCATTCTTCTTTAGCATGCGAGAAGCACATAACACCTTCATATCCTCGGGACAATAGCATGAAGCAAACACAACTTCTATATCATCCAACCATTCCATAGCACCAACAGCATCTTGAGTACCATCAAACTCTTTTGCACCACACTTCTGGAAGCTATCATACTTAAAGTTAGTAGTACAAGGAGAAACCACAACACGAGGCTCCATTACATTCACCCCATCATTCACATCAGCAACAACATTCACAGGAGCAGCCTGTGATCTCACAATAGATGGCTCGGCACGGTTTGAGCGGTTGGAATAATTTCCATCAGTATGCTCATCCCGATGCAAGCTAGCTTCCCTTTCAGCTCTCACTTGAGCCAACTCCTCTTCATTCCTTCTCAAAAGAGCTCGAATAGCCCTCAACTCTTCAAACATTTCAGCTTGATTAGGAACATGCTCAATCAATGGGTTAGCACGATCAATTTCCGACCTTGTAGGCTGTTCACCCAGAAATGGCCTTCGAGGAGGCCTTTGATTAACTCCATTTCCAGCTCCATTCTGATTAGCTAGAGCATTACTTGCGGTAGCTCTATCACGTTGACTCTTAGAACGAGTGTTAACCATTATGTCTACAATACAATGACGACGGTTAACAAGAGTTAAAGCGAGAATAGAGAGATTAAGGCTATATAACATCTAATTCAGCAATACATAAACATATTCAAGCCTCAACCTACACTCTCACTCAATCCCAAACCCGTCCTAATGCGTTTCATCTCAATGGCTAAGCATACTTACTTAAGCCCTACTTGTCCTCTATCGGTTTAAGTCCAATTCCTATGGTAAACCTATAGTCATTGGTTCACTTAAACCATTTCTCTGATACCAACTTGTAACACCCGTCGTTTAAAAATTATGGATTTCCAAAAGTTTTCGCCTAACGGCGTCAAAAGAAAGCGGAAGTAAATTTTAAAAGTTCAAACCAACCAAAATCTGTTTGGTTCATTTATTACTTGGTGTTACTGGCAATATCATCAAAATAAATTCAAATGGAAACCCATCGGTTGTCCAACATTAAACAACCGATCATAATGTCAATACAAGTCATAAATATCTTAACATAAATCAAATGTCCAAAATGAGCAGCCACTAAGGATAAACTATAGCCATCCTCAAAGCAATCTACCCATGCCTCGCTCTTTATTCATCAACAATCATAAGCTTGCTAAACCTGAGGGAACAACACATTTCAAGAAGCAAGTGTTAGCTAACGAATTAGCTAAGTAAGATAACACATTATTAATAAATCATTTGTCCAATTAAAACTTTAAAGAAAGTAGGATTTCGTCAATAAGGCACATATCATTACCAATCATCTCATATAGCATTAAACATCTTTCACATAGGATGGTTCATCCTAAATGTGCCTAATCATCTTTTTAATCTTCACATATATCATCTTAACATCTTTATAATTGTGACTTAAGTCACAACCGACTAGATGAACATACCTTACGGCTGTACATCAATGTCGTTAAGGAATGGCAAACCAATCCAGGAGTAGTCCGTATGTTCAATGACATTGGTGGGTAATCAGGCCACCCGGAGATAATCTACCACTTAATTATGTTGTAAGGAGCCACCCGAGCAACCACATATACGCACCCGCCGGGCAAGGGCAAGTACGGGTTAAGCTTAACACTTTCACATCATTTACGAGCTCGATTTACATCACATATAGTTTAGGTGTCAACATTACCTAAACATTTGTCACATATTCATCTTAACGTTTGGGCCCTTAAACGTGCACGTGTCATGGCAACTTAATAAGTCTAGTGATCTAGATGAACAAGCCACACAATCATGCACATTTCATTTATCATCAACATATAATCACATTTCAATACATCTCAAAACATTACATAACACTTTATAGCATATCATTATATCTTATATCATTAGGATAGCATTTCAGGTCTCAATAGTCAATTACATAGCCCATATCACCTCCCGTGTAACCCTGAATACCCATAAGCAAACAAGATAACATTTGGGAAGTTATTATATGAAAACAATGTTTTTGTTGAACCCTCAGCGTGTCAAAGTAGTGTATCTTACCTTAAAGAAGGTCAACAACAACCAATTAATGAGTTACCGTGCTTGATAAGTATTCCCGGGAACCTAGAAAAGAAATATAGGAAAGCTAGGCATCAACACGAGTTTTCAACATAAATAGGATAGGTGCGCCGCACCCCTAACCATGGTGTGCCGCACCAACTGAAAGAAAGTTAGGAGGAACATAAAGGAGTGCCGCACACTATAACGCACCCTCTATCGCACCCCTTCTCGGTATCAATGAGTGCGCCGCACCTATTGAGAGGTGCGTCGCACCACCTAAACGAATCAACACCCAAACTTGCTTTTTCATCCAGAACGAATTCCAAACCATTCAACACCTCATGAGCAGATTTTTATCATTAAAATGACACTTTTCAAGACCATTTGAAGACTTGAAATTATCCATTGACTCGTGGGTTGATTACAAACAATTTTGTGATATTTAATCACCCGAAAAACACGATTAATCACTAACAAAACACCATTAATCCAACCCAAACCCTAGAACTCAATAGGAATTAGTATGAATGAATCCATGAGTCACAAATCAAAGGAAAAATACTCATTATACTTGGAGATGACAAAAGGGGATGCAAAACTTGATCAAACACTCTCGAATCAAGCAAACGATGATGAAGTCGAACAAGGAATTGATTATGGCAATGGGGGATGGTTAGGGCTCAAAGAGAAAAGGATAATATGAGTAATTAGAAGCTAATGACCTGCTCCAAGACCCTAATCCCGTTTTCTAGTTTCCACCTATGTCAAAACTAGTCCATAGACTTCCTTATGGCTCATATTAGGCTAAAATCACCTATTGGGAATTCTTACAACACATTAAGCACTTCAAGCACATCTAAAGGCATATAAAACATATCTTAAATACTTTAGCAGATCAATCATTAAGGCACTAATTACACATATAACACATTAAACACATATAGTCATTAAATCATTTAAAGACTTAACGGGCACGTAATGTTGACTTAACGACTCAAGTCAACGGTTAATTAAAAAGTTCGGGATGTTACAAGCCCCAAGAGCTCTTTGACACCATCATGGAAATATTTCTTTATCCATCTGGTGGAAAGCATGGGTGGGAGTTCTGGTGGTCTTGACCAGAACAACTTCATACAAGCAGAAATGGCTTACTGCTTGTGGAATGGACTCAGAGTGGACTTTGCCGATACCTTGTACAGAAGCCTTGTACAGAAACTGAAGGGCTCCAGGGGACTTTGCATTTCCTTTTCCAGGTATTTGTCACTTTGTTTCCTACAACTTCTGGGCAGTGAAGAATATAAAAATACTCAATCACTATACACTGTCCCAGAGTTGTTGAGGAATCTTGACTCCCTTACATCTGTAGATGAGAAGGTTGAGATACCAGATAGAATGCGGCTGGCATTCGCAAAAACTGATGCACCAATCCAAGGTGAGTCAGAAAGACAACTGGGCGAGCCTCAAAACAATGAGGGACCCACCGGTTCATCTGGTGGACAAGAGACAGTTGTTGAGCCCGAACAACAGTCAGATCTTGCCACTGACAGTAGTAACCCAACCAGCCCTCCAGCTTCCTCCCAACAGGATCCTGGAGATAGTCAAATGGGAGAACCGCAAGCAACCACTCTCGAAACTTATTTAGGAGAGAGTGGTGAAGAGAATACTGGGCTAACCCAACCCAGATTAGAGTCCGTGTCAGCACAACATGAGTCTGGCCAAAATTCTGACACAACTCTAGCACGAACTGATGATGTCTCTGGCCAGTCACAACTGGTGACTGAAGTTCCAAACTCTTCGGCCAATGATGTTATGATTGAGGATAGAGCAATCATAACTGAGGCAATTCCAGTGACCTCTATTCCTGGCGATGGTGTCATCACGACTGAGCCAACAACTGATGTAACCAACCAGAAAACTGGTGAAGTTCATCAGGAGACTGGACCTCGCGTTCAGCCATCTGAATCATTCATGAATCTGGGCATGGATGTTGATGAATTCCAGATAGAGTCTTCGGACTCTGAAGGAACTGCTTCTGACCAGGAGATTGTTGATATTTCTGTACAAGTTCAACACCCTTCATCTCCTGGTTCACTTCCATGAGTCACAAATCAAAGGAAAAATACTCATTATACTTGGAGATGACAAAAGGGGATGCAAAACTTGATCAAACACTCTCGAATCAAGCAAACGATGATGAAGTCGAACAAGGAATTGATTATGGCAATGGGGGATGGTTAGGGCTCAAAGAGAAAAGGATAATATGAGTAATTAGAAGCTAATGACCTGCTCCAAGACCCTAATCCCGTTTTCTAGTTTCCACCTATGTCAAAACTAGTCCATAGACTTCCTTATGGCTCATATTAGGCTAAAATCACCTATTGGGAATACTTACAACACATTAAACACTTCAAGCACATCTAAAGCTTGCCACTGACAGTAGTAACCCAACCAGCCCTCCAGCTTCCTCCCAACAGGATCCTGGAGATAGTCAAATGGGAGAACCGCAAGCAACCACTCTCGAAACTTATTTAGGAGAGAGTGGTGAAGAGAATACTGGGCTAACCCAACCCAGATTAGAGTCCGTGTCAGCACAACATGAGTCTGGCCAAAATTCTGACACAACTCTAGCACGAACTGATGATGTCTCTGGCCAGTCACAACTGGTGACTGAAGTTCCAAACTCTTCGGCCAATGATGTTATGATTGAGGATAGAGCAATCATAACTGAGGCAATTCCAGTGACCTCTATTCCTGGCGATGGTGTCATCACGACTGAGCCAACAACTGATGTAACCAACCAGAAAACTGGTGAAGTTCATCAGGAGACTGGACCTCGCGTTCAGCCATCTGAATCATTCATGAATCTGGGCATGGATGTTGATGAATTCCAGATAGAGTCTTCGGACTCTGAAGGAACTGCTTCTGACCAGGAGATTGTTGATATTTCTGTACAAGTTCAACACCCTTCATCTCCTGGTTCACTCCCATGAGTCACAAATCAAAGGAAAAATACTCATTATACTTGGAGATGACAAAAGGGGATGCAAAACTTGATCAAACACTCTCGAATCAAGCAAACGATGATGAAGTCGAACAAGGAATTGATTATGGCAATGGGGGATGGTTAGGGCTCAAAGAGAAAAGGATAATATGAGTAATTAGAAGCTAATGACCTGCTCCAAGACCCTAATCCCGTTTTTAGTTTCCACCTATGTCAAAACTAGTCCATAGACTTCCTTATGGCTCATATTAGGCTAAAATCACCTATTGGGAATACTTACAACACATTAAACACTTCAAGCACATCTAAAGGCATTGCCACTGACAGTAGTAACCCAACCAGCCCTCCAGCTTCCTCCCAACAGGATCCTGGAGATAGTCAAATGGGAGAACCGCAAGCAACCACTCTCGAAACTTATTTAGGAGAGAGTGGTGAAGAGAATACTGGGCTAACCCAACCCAGATTAGAGTCCGTGTCAGCACAACATGAGTCTGGCCAAAATTCTGACACAACTCTAGCACGAACTGATGATGTCTCTGGCCAGTCACAACTGGTGACTGAAGTTCCAAACTCTTCGGCCAATGATGTTATGATTGAGGATAGAGCAATCATAACTGAGGCAATTCCAGTGACCTCTATTCCTGGCGATGGTGTCATCACGACTGAGCCAACAACTGATGTAACCAACCAGAAAACTGGTGAAGTTCATCAGGAGACTGGACCTCGCGTTCAGCCATCTGAATCATTCATGAATCTGGGCATGGATGTTGATGAATTCCAGATAGAGTCTTCGGACTCTGAAGGAACTGCTTCTGACCAGGAGATTGTTGATATTTCTGTACAAGTTCAACACCCTTCATCTCCTGGTTCACTCCCAGACCCACAAATTTCATTTTCATCATCTGCACTCCCATTCTCAGATATACCACCACCACCATCTCAAATATCTCAACTATTTATGTCTAGCAATAGACATATGCCACCACCGCCGGCGTTGATCACACCTGAGCATTCTCAGCATGATCAACACATTGATCTCTCTGTACGTCCTTCTACTTTCCCAATTGCAGGTTCTATTTCTATTTCTACTGTCCAGGCAACCGATGAGGAAACCATTACTTTACCACCTCTAGTTGCTCCAGTAGCATTTGTTGGTGGTCCAGTGACACCTTCTCTTCCGTCACTGGACAGTCAATTTGTCTCCTTCCAAGCCGATATCTGAAACCTTCTTACAAGGGTGGAGGATATTCAAAAGACAATTGACAAGAACGCCAAGTCTATCTCCAGATACAACAAGGACGGTCTCACAAATCAAAAGGTTGTTGTTCTGGGATAAACAAGTTTGCAGTTAATGAAGACTTGGTGTTTAAGAAGCTCAATGAGTTGGTCAGAAGCTGCAACACTTTAACAGCTTCATTAAAAGAAGCTTTTGAGCTTACTCAGATGAAAATCTCCACCTCTATCTCCAACTTGCTGGGTACAACTGTTCGATCATCAGAAGTGGATTTGAAGGAGATAGAGAGGTAGGTTAAGGAAATTTTGAATAAACCTGACCTTAATATGGTTGAGCTTGGGCAAAAAATGGCCACTTCAGTTGGCCAGAAGATTGAGGATACCTTGGTTGCCAGAGAAGAAGAGTTAGTTAAAAAGGTGATGTCTGAGATCGTCAAGATACCCCCTCCTCAGGTTAATCTGGCCCCACTTTCTCTTGAGATCAACCAGTTGAGGGGTGCTGTCAATGCTCTGAACACCCAATTATCCTCCCATACAACATCCATTGATAAACTGGTAATTGAAGTGGGTAACTTGAAAAAGAATGAGCAGGAAAAAGAAGCTGCACATGCTGGTCTCTCTCCAGAAGTGATAAAAGAATTAAAGACTGGTCAAGCACAAGTTGCTGGTAATGTCTTGACTCAATCCAGAGAGACCAACCATCTTTGGAGATCATTCAGAATGATGTGTAATGTCTTCAAAGAGTGCAAGGAAATGCAGTCGTGGCAGCCTCTTGATCGTTTGCCCCATAGTCATGCTGACTGGGAAATAATTAGGGCAGGTCTAGATGCTGCCAATGGGGAAGGATCTGGAGCTGGTGCAGTCCATGCCCCCAGATCAAGCGCAAGGCAATTGGTGGAAAGGCAAGTGGTTGTTGCTGGTGCTAGTACTGATGCTAGCCAGCATGTTATTGAAAAATTTGATGATGTGGTCGATAGGGGGAATCTTGAGCTGGCCACTGATGCACAAACAAAAGCAACTGGTATTGATGCCAGTGTGCTAGAAACTGGTAACATCGATCGACTTCCTCCAGTGTCTGAAAGTGAGAGTAGAAGACTGGCAGCTATTGGCGATTCCTTTAAAGAAAAAAGAAAACAAAGAAAAGAACAACAAAGGATTGCCAGGGCTCAAATCTTGGCTTTGGGTGCCTTAGATGCTAGTGATGCTGCTTTATTGGGCATCACACTGGAGCAATATATGGGAATAAAGAATGATGCAAGGATAGTTGGTATGGTAAATGAGATGCTTGACATCCAACTTGATAGAGACTATCCAGATGATGAAGTTGAGTTTGATGCCAGAAATATAAATGTGTCAGTGGAGAAGGCGAAAGAGATAAGAGCATCTGGGATCGAAAGAAGAGTGCAAAATGTCCAAAAGGTTGTAAAAAGGGTACTTAATCCACCCAAGTTCAAAGGTAAAGCAAAATCACTGTCAAGAGATGCAGACCTAAGAACTTGGGTGCAACCATCTGATCCAACTACTGAAGATATTAGAGCTGCTGTGCAAAGACTGAGCACTGGCCAGATCAAACTGGCAAATGAATCTGAAGCCAGGGCATACTTAAGTGATCTGATGCAGCGTAGATACAACCCTCACAAAATCATTGATGTCAAAGTAACTATTAAGCCAGGGACCAAGTTCTTCAATGTTGGGGTTAAGTACTTCAATGGACCTATGTGCTATACTGAAGATCCAGATATTCATAGGTATGGTCATGCTAAGCATGTGGAGATGCTAAATTTGTTGTATGCCAAGCAAGAGAAGAGCAAAATTGAAAGGGGTTGGATTCACATTCTCCAGAATCTCATCAAATTTAAAGAGAATGTGGAATCAAGACTGGGCATTGATGCTGAAGACATCCTTCCAATCTCTTCAGCGGCCAAGCGAAGGAAAACTGGCGAAGGGCCATCTGTATAAGTTTTTCTTCCAGTTATCTACTTGTATTTTTATTTACTTTCTTGTAACTTCTGTAAGTTTCAATTCATGTATATACAAGTTGCCAGATTGTAACCACAAGATAGATAACAGATTAAATCTAACAAACTCAAAAGAAATACCCAAGGCATTTGATGATCTATAAAAATGCCTTGGAAAATTAGATAGATTTAGTCAAACAAGTCCTTCAAGTTCATACTTGTATAGATACAAGAACTTGAAAAGACTTGGCAATTATTCAGGACAAATAGGGGGAATTTGTTAGGTCCAGTTTACTGATAAACTGGAGCGTCTCCAGCTGCATCTGGAGACCTGAAGATTTGTCCAGAAATATTAGAAGTCCAGTTGCAAGTGTACAATTTATGCAACTGAATACTTCCTCCAGTTGAGATCTGATCAAGAATTGAAGTCATTCCAGTTGAAGTCGAAGACAACAAATGGAAGATAGAAAACATTCATGGCAGCGAAGCCCAGTGGATGTTTTACCCAGATCAAGACTGGAGAACCATCAGTGTAAAGTACTTACAAAGCTTTACACTGATTACGAGGAAGACCTTTTTGCTTTATGTACCTTTATCCGATAATAGCATTTATCTATGTATAAAGTACAAAAGTACATAAAGCAGGTTGGATAAAGTGACTTTATGTCATACTTTATCAAGCATTTCAAAGGAAGTCAATTTGCTTCCTTAAATGCTCTCAACCATTTGTCTATAAATAGAGGTCTTTACACAACCAAGAAATAACTTTGCATATTTGACATTTGCATATTCTTGGTGAACTTGTGCAATATTCTCTCAATCACAAAAAGGAACATTTCACAACTTCAAGTGTTTCGATTGTTAAGAGAATTTCCAAGTATTAGATCGATTGTATTTCATAGGTTGTTAGGATATTTACTCGTTTGTATTATCTTGGTTCCGCAACAACCTTGTAATTTATTTAACATTAATAAATAAATTACACTTGAAAATTACAACTCGTCTCACCAGATTTACTTACTAGTACTTTATATATTGCATTGTCTTTACTTATTGAATATTATCACCTTATAAGTAATCCTCCAGTTAACCTGGTATACTACACACTGCAACTGGTCACGTCCAGATCAGTGTGTGTATTGCAAAGTAATCTCACCATTGACATAGAGGTGTCTTCAGTTAGTACCATCTATTGAGTTGAGACTTAGAAACACAGTTTAAAGATGAAGGGCATATTAATCTATTCAACTATCTTTTATTGGGAGGGGGAGGGTTCTCTTTGTTTGTTTTATGTATAATAAATAAATGATTTTTCTTATAAAAAGAATGCATCTAAAAGAAAAGTAATGCAAATAGCCAAAGGAAAACATCATTCTTTCTCTAAATATGAATCAAAGAATGATATTCAATGATTCTGTGCTTTACTTCTCGAACTAACTATACCAAATGTACTCCACCCACTGTATTAAAGAGGTAAAAATTAGATTTGAAGCCATATACAATCTCCATCACATACCAAGGTACATTTTTTTTTTTGGCTAAATCTTTTTTTTGACTAAATAGTTATAAATTTAATTTTGTTTTATTTACATAGTAGTATTGAAAACCTTGAAGACACACAATCAATCCAAGATAAATGTGCACTCATACACTCACAAATACATCGACATCTCTTCCTTTTCACTCAAAACACCATAATGACAATATCCATTGTTGTTGTATTGCATGGATATCATGCTAGTATATATATATATGTATAGGGGTGGGATAAATTGAGTCAAGTCTTAAATTGAGTCCAAAGAGTCCACTGATTTTCTTCCCTCTCCTCAAATCTCAAATTCCGTTTTCCAGATTCCGGCGACATTTCCGGCGACTTCTCCGGCGACGACGGCGACATCTCCGACGACTTTTCCGGCGAGAATCAGTTTCGTTTTCGGGTGGATACGGTACGGGCGTTGCCCTCATCCGTTCTAAAGGAGTTGTCACCGGACCCATATGGGAATCGTATGGATTTGATGGGCGGCGATCCAAGAGATGGTGGCGGTTTGATACGGTATGGGCTCCGCCCTTGCTGCCGGCGCCGACGTCGTGGCTGGGTGGTCGGAGATGATGGTGGCGGCAGTGGTTCGCCGGAGATGATGGTGGTGGCCGGAGATGATGGTGGTGGCCGGAGATGAAGGAGGAGGGAGAAGGAGAGAGAAAAAAGGAAAAATGAGTGGTTGAGATTTGAGGAGAGGGAAGAAAATCAATGGACCTTTTGGACTCAAGTTAAGACCTGAACTCAATTTATCTTTTCCCTCTGTGTATATACATATATATATTGAATTACAACTTTTTTTCCCAAAATATATATTTTTTAATTATATCAAGAGTTAATTAGTTGCTATGGTGGAGTCACTATATAACGAGGGTTGGAACTTGAAATATATATTAAAAATATCATTATTAAACTTAAAATTTTTCCCAAATGATTAAATTAAATTAAGATCAGATATTAAAATCCGTTAAAACTATAATTAATACTTGCAATTCCTTATTCATAAGGAAGATGACGAGTCTTGTAATCATTTCTAATTTAATAATTGTTGTAATGTAATGGGTATGCAGATGTGGAGGGAAATAGCATGTGTTTTTAATTTTATTATGTTAGGGTATGACGTGGGTAAAATTTTACTTTCAATGTGACGGTTTAACCTTCTCATTGTATGATGCAACTATGGAATTTTTCCTAGTATATCATGCTCCTTAATATTTGAAGTTATATGGAGGAAATGATGATATGTTCATCATAATTGATGTTTAGGGGTGGCAATTTCACAAGTTTTACTTAAGAAAATTCGATGGCTTTTATTTACAATCTTAGCTAAAAGGGAAATGGGTTGTCATCCAGATATGTATGTAACTAGAGATTACAATGAGGGTATAATTGTCAATTGCAAATACTATTTATAGTTTTAAAGGATTTTTATATTGTATTATTATTTAAATTTAATTATTTGGCTAATTTTGATATCTTTTAAATTTAATAATGACAATTTTGATATTTAAAAATATAAATGGACATATATGACATTGTGAAGCTTATGGTTTCCCTATAATTTTAGTTATGAATCCATTAACTTTGGAATAAACATTACTAATTTTAGTTTTGTACCCACTCGAAGAAATTGCTAGCTCCGCCTTCATTTGTTACCCTTGTGAGTATCCAAAGTTCAAAAGTGCAAGACTTAGCGACATAATGGATATTAAAGATGTTTCCCTTGAAGAGATTCAACACGAACATCTACTTATTCGCGAAGATTTGCAACTTATGCATCAAAACTATGAAGAAGATGATGATGATATTGATGAAAATGTTTTGATAACAAAACAAAAATTCATTTGTGAATGTGACCGGTGTGGCCTAGGAATTGATTGGTACCACCGATATTATTACAAGTGTAGTATGTCATGCGACTATTCAATTCACAAATCATGTAAAGAAATATCCACAACCTTACAATTTCCGGCCCACCCTAGTCATATTCTAACCCTAAAAAAAGTGACAAGTCATTGGAGTTGTAGTGATTGTCTCGTAGATCATGAAGATGGCTTGTGTTATCATTGTTCTATATGTGATTATGCAATTGATCTACGTTGTGCTACGATCGTGGAACATAAGACGATTCACCACCCGGGTCATCCACACCCATTAATCTCTGCTATGATTGATCCCGGTTTATGCAGGTGTTCAGCTTGTGGGAAGAAACATGAAGGGGACTTTTATAATTGTCCAACTTGTTTTAACTTTTCAGTTAACTCTGATTGTCTTTCCCTCCCTATAAAATTATCAGTTAAATCACACCCTTCTCACATGCTCACCCTTTCTTATTCCTTCTCGGATCAAATATACGGTAGCGAATGCAGAATTTGTGAAAAGGTATTAATCAACGAATATTGGCTTTACAAATGCACCAAATGCATGTTCTATCTGGACCTCAGTTGTGCGACGCAAAACCGGCAACTAATACTTGGTAAATGTTCAAGTTTTTATGTATATATATGTTTATACATGGTTCTTTAATCTGTATATAGCTTACAAGTATTACTTTAAATCATTTCAGATTCAGATGAAGAAGAATACAAAAATGATGAAAACTATGAAGCCTTGGAAAGTATTGGTTCTAGTCATCATGGGCCGCATATCTTCCCACTACCTGATGAATCTTACAACATCTTACCGTGTCAAATTCGTGAATCTAAGACTTGTAGATATTTTGATCAAATTGGAAATCAAAATAACCACCTAACAATCCATAAGCATCCACTAGAGTTGATAACGATTCAAAACGACGAAAGCACCTCGGATGTTAACTTAACATCCCTTCATAATCCAATGAAAAGGGTTAAGCTATTATGTGATGTATGTGTACGACCAATTACGACAACACCATTTTACATGTGCTCACATGAAGATGAGTGTTCCAACTTTGTTCTTCATGAGTGGTGTGCTCGGTTATGCACTAAAATGAAAGTAGATCCACATCTTCACCCACATACACTTATTCTTAAGCAAAGTGATTCTTTGTTTTGGTGCAAGATATGTCGCTTGCCTTGCAATGGCTTTGCATACGGTTGCGATACATGTGGATTCTACATTGATGTAAATTGTGGAATTGTGCCTTACTACATTATACATGAAGCACATCCAAATCACAAACTTTTAAGAATAGGTGTTACATCATGGTTCTACAACATGTCAAAGCACAAACACTACTCTTGTCGTGCATGTCGTAACATCATTGGTGAAGGTGAAACTTTCTATAAATGTGGAGTGCCAGGGTGTGATTTCTCTTTGGATCAGCTGTGTGCTTTGCGTTTACCAAAGACAATTAGGAATAAGTATGACAAACATTTCTTGAAGCTAAGTTATTCCCCGATCGAGAATCATAAGAGTGAATACTATTGTGAAGTTTGTGAGGAGGAGCTTAATCCTGATAAGTGGTTCTATCATTGTTCGGAGTGTTCCTATTCAATCCATTCTGCTTGTGGCCCGTTAATACTCCAATCCGAACAAGGTGTTAATTCATCCCACGATGAGCTTGTTAATAAGTTTGTTAATATGAAGTTTGGGAGTATACATAATATAGAAGACCACGAGCATTTGGTGACATTTGTTGCAGGAACTGACATTGATGATAATTGTTCTAAATGCGGACTTGAATTGCAATCCAAGATTATCTTCAAGTGCTTACAATGTAAGTTTGCTATCCATATGTATTGTGAGTCTTCTGTTACAAAATCTAAGAAGAACGAACTTGTAGAAATGTTCGAAACCCTTGATATAAAACGCGAACCTAAGATAAAGCCTCAACCTCAAAGAGTTGTAACTTTCTATCCAGAGAGACTTACAAGACCCGTGACCAGTTAACCACACACAATGGAGGTAAGATTGCTATGTTGTTCAGTTGAAATTTGGTTTGAAATCATAGAGTAGATCCTACCTAGTTTGTGTTTTACCTAAATAGGAGGTTGTAATACGTTTATTATATGTTTATGTAATATGTTATGCAATTATTTTTAAAGCATCGTTCGTAATTTGTTGGTTTATATATGTCAAGAATAACAATGAGTATTTGATAGAAATCCTAAATCAACATGTTGTGTTATTTTGGGTTGTTTGAAAAAGAACAGTAATACTAGCAGATATTACACCAGGAAAGACCTTTGGTATTTGTGGATCTCACTTCTTGGATGCCATAGCCCTCTTTGTAAACATGAGCTCGTTAATGTGTTTAAAGTAGATAGTGTTGAACTTGACAGGGGATGTTAAGTGGTACAAGTTTAACATTTATTTATGTATTTAGTAATGTTGATTTGTTGATTATAGTATAGGTGTTTCTTAACTAAAGGAAAAAGAAGAAAGAAGTATGTCTGGGCAAATTAATAGACCTAGAATGAAGACCCGTGCGATGCACGGCCGGGTAAATCGATTAGTCCTTGATAGCATTCAATACTCTCATAAATTAAGTGCTAAGTAATCAACTTTCATTCAACTTTTATATATAAAGGTCTTAAAACCCGTGCGATACATGGAAAGTTTGAATGATAGCTAATTTGATGTTATAGTTGATCGTCTAAACTTTTATGATCCCCGTCTAAACTTTTATGGCTCCCCGTGTACCAGCATCACATACGATATGAAAATCATTGGTTATAACAATTGTTTTAAATATAAATTTATTCATGTAGCATGTGATACCAATATACTGAAACATATTCAATTTCATGTGTCAGCCATGAGACTATTGTCACTGCAGTTAACAACCTTAATTGAGTTTGTTGTTTCTTGCAATACTACTAAATTGAAAGCATGTAAGTGATTAGTTCAACTTTTGGGAACCCTGTTACCAAAAAAACGACCAACAAATACTCAAAGTTAGGAACAACAAAAGTGTCCATAATCGTGTCCAGTTTTTCCTTTTTCCTGCTATATAAACTTCAATGTTCAAGTAATCAATATAAAAATTGGATATGTGGAAAAATCACAACTAAGAATATCAATTTTAGGATAGATGACCCATTTTTTGGTCCTTTATTGGTTTTTCTATGAAAACTTAACCTCACTAACAATATAACATAATTGCAGCTCATGTCAAACCCAAAATCCTATGTTGATCATAAGTGTGCACCCCAATATAAAATCCATCCTACCTCCATCACCAAACATATCAATATGACTTTCATATCTATGTATGGGAACCCAAAATCCTATGTTGATCATAAGTGTGGACCCCGAGCTAAAATCCATCCTACCGCCACCTCCAAACACATTAATGTGACTTTCATATCTATGTATGAGAAACAAAATAGGGACCCCAAAAGAAATTTTTCCAAAACCAGAGTGTTAAAAGCCACCATAAAGTAAATTGAACTACTCTCATATCAGGAAAACAAAGGATATCTAAAAACAGAGAAAACATCTATCTTTTCTTAATGCCATCAAACAACATGCTAACAATCCGTTTCTTGCATTGGAACCCTTAAAATTTGTATCGAGACACAAAAAAAAATGAAACCAAAAAAGTTTCGATTACAGTCAGTTTAAAACCAACCACACCCTATCTCATTCTGATTGTGTGAAACAGCAACAAACCTGAATTGAATTGGCGTTTGAATTCACTAACCGCTCCAATATCGTCACTATAAAAAATAATGGTGGAAGACAGACTTGAAAGGCATAGTTGAGCCTGCAGAAATAAACATAAGAAGTGACAAATCGTGCAAAATTGTGCAGCTTTCTTTACAAAATAGACTATTAAAGTAAAACTATCAAACAAACGCTACACCACCAACTTTACAACACATACCAGCATAGATTTTCGCAAGCATTACAATGAGAATGATGTAATAACCCTTCACAGTTCTCACCCATACAACAGACCAGCTCCTCGCCTAACTTCCCTCATAGTGTGACCCTCACCTGCCTACCCCTGTGTAAATAGCACAGAATTAAATCTTAGGTTAACAACCACAAAATGCACCAACAGATGCGTCATCATCTGCATACCTGAGCTTGACCAGATTGCATTGAAGTGTTTTTGACTCTTTAGTGGTGACAACTTCAACCCATTAGCATAGAATGACTTTATTCGGGTTATATTAAACCTGTAACGGGTCAAATGGGTGACTTAAAAACTTGATTAAAGATGAAAAGGGGTCAAAAGTGCAGATGTTGAGCACCTTTAACCTCATGTTCCATCTGATTACAACACTGTACAGTTTGGCCATAAACATGGGCCAGATTGGCCATATAGTTTTTTTGGGTCTACCTGATTACAACACTGTACAATTTGACTCGAACGAATCAAATGGGCAGACCTTGAGCACCTTTAGCCTCAAAGGACGAATAACAAAACTATTAAAAGGAATGACTCAAATGGTTTGCATTATTACCGCAGACTGGTGTTCCTCTTAAGTTTCTCTCATTAAGCGTTGTATGTTTCACTAACCCATTCACGACCTTCCCGATGTAGTGAACAACAATATTTCTTTCTGCTAAGTCCATATGTTTAGTGGTAATCTCCAAACTGTAATATGATCTGTAAGCAGTGACACTAATCAACCAAAGGCAAGTGACCTGATCAACATGTATAACAGGTTACATTAATGGATACAGCTTCACAAGTGATTTGTTTTCAAGATTTAGGTTTTGCTCGTAATAATTTGTGATAACTTCGATAAAACAACAGAAAATTGGGAAGAAAGAAAGTATTTTCTGGGCCCAGTCAACCTAAGTAGCTAACCTGACCTTAGCCTGTTTCAACCTATACTAACTTTCACCCGAGCTTTTACCCAAACCACTCGCCTTGCCACTTCCAGTTATGCCTCAAGTTATTAAATTATTATATGGTGCCCGCTTAGTTACATACATACATACATACATACAATTAAATGTGTACATGCAGCGATAATAAAATCAAAACTGCATAACTTCTTTCAATAAAGAGATAAACATGCTAAAGAAAGACTGAAAAGTGCAAACTAATAACCACATTAGTATAGAATTCAATTATTCATCGATTATTAGTTAAGAGATAAATGAATTGTGAACTTACCTATAATTTGCCCATTGCAAGGCCTGACCTTCATAAAGTCAACGATTTCTATTTACAACCTCAAGAAATTGCAGTTCACGCTCGGAAACAGCCAAAAGATCTACATTGAGTAAAATATTATGTGCTCCATTATTAAAAACCCCTGTTCCCCAAGAAAAAGAAATCTGATTTTAGGTAACACGTTAAGTACATAATATAATTTAGAGTTTTGAGAAATTAAGGGACTCCGATTATTGTGTCAAACACCACTGCATCACCAAATATTTCATATGATTGACAGATGATGCATATGACCATGCAATGTTTTCCAGCCGGCTATTTGAATCAAGCTTATATTCAAACTGAAAATTATGATCCTTATCTTTTATATTTCTACACCTGCTGAGTAAATAAATGTTCTCATGCTCTAAATCATCGTATCAAATTTCTTACATCTTTCTCAGTAAATGGAAGATATCCAATCTCCACACATTTCTCAAGTTCCAAAAGCCTCATCATTTGTTGCACTGAGATCTCTGGCATACATAAGAATTCGGTTTTTGTCTGTATCTGATATGGTTCGATAAGCAGGAAGAAAACGAACATGGTTAACAGAATTGAGTAACTCCGATTAGTAAAATAAACGAATAGATATGATGTACCTAATATACTATCTGATATAATGATGATCACGCCATCAATGCTAAGTTTCATATAACAACAAATAACCCAACCAGAGGAAATGGTGTCCCTGCCACATACATTCCAAGATAAAGACGCATCATTGAGTTTTTTTGGTCATACTTATTGGTTCCCAAACTACTTTCCGAACTGAATTCTTTCACATAACTTGATACTTATAGTATTCTAATCTAATGCTATATATATAACATAGAAGGTTAATATAGGTGCACAATGTTCGGGGTTCCCACAATTTTAGTATAACTTCTGGATCATAAATTAGAACAGAAAGCATTTCACTATCTAGTTTTTATTATGTGTATATGGAAACGAATGGAAATATAGATCGAAGACAAACAACAAAGAAACTATAAGCATATATACCACCAAGATTCCTTGTAGCATCTTTAAGGCTTTCTGAAAAATGGCGTTGTAGAACCTCCAGGGCTAATTGACTTCTAAGCTTTACTTCGTTCTTCGTTTGATTCTTAGTCTTTCCGGGAATCTCCGATTTCTCACGAATTCCATTTAATGCATCAGGTTCCATAACTTGAGGAGGGTCCAAAGAATAAATCAACACCAACAATTAAACGCTCCTCCATTTGAGATTACAAATTCTATAATGTATAATGGACTGTCCACAAACACTTTAATAACTCAACGCAATGTATAAGGCATTCCAAAACAAATTTAACTACCATTATTATATATATATATATATTTTTATCATATCTCAATAGACAATTAGAAACACTAAAAGTTACCTGGAGGAAGCGAGAGCCTCTTAGAACCGTGACCCGGAAACCGTCTTCCTGTAACAATTTGGTGGCAATCAAAGAGCTGAAAAACACCAATAGCAAACAATTAGCATGCAACAGAATTTTTCAAAAAGTATAGTCACAATTTTTTTGATTTCTTGATCTTATGATCTCAAAGCAATAAATATTACATAAAATATGCACTAAAAAAACCAATATAACACAACTAACCAAACTTGAGATCCAATTTATTTTCCATTTTCCATCAGTGCTCTCCAAATAATGGAACTTTCTTGCTTTACAAAACTTTGTGTAATTTCATCTAATAGCTTGTGAGCAAGCACCAAATTCTGCAATCTATCATGTCTTCTCTTAAGTTTTTTTCCCCACAGCCTATTATCCACTAATCATTGTTATACTAAAAGGTTGTTAGGCTCCATTTTAAAGATGCAACTGCAGATGATTGTATCTCAATGATCAAGATTATGAAACATCAAACACCTACAAACCATAAAACCCATAATAAAATCTACTATTAGGTCAAAGAAAAATACCTCCAAAAGAAAATAGGTTGGACAAACTCTGTTGCAAGCCAAATCACGTCTTCATCATCATCAACATACCTGAAAATGGAATGCCTTTGACTGGAATGAGAAACCCTTAGCTATTGTCTCTCTAGAACCTTTTATAAATAGATGTAAGTTTCTTCACCTCTTCCACTCCCAAGCAGAATCAGAGTGGGTGGTGGTGCCTAGGGATATGGCGTTGTTGATTAATGATTAGTGTAATTTTTGGAGAATATCATCAGATGCAAAATCAGATGAACAAAACCCCCGCATCATCAGAATAGAATAAGGGATGGAAGACAACGAAACTATCAAGGGATAAATGAACCGATCGATGCTTAACAATGTGTGAGTTGATTCATTGAATGGTAAAAAACTATCCCTCCTCATTAACTAATGCAGGCAATTATTAGTACGCATACATATTTTACACCCTTCGTATATGGCATACATGCAATCATTGATTACCCTACTAAATGAAGGGCTAAAGAAGCAACTTTCATTTAACTTTAGTATAGATATAGATATAGATATAGATACAAACATTTACGCTAAAAGAGTTATGGTCTAAAATGAAAAGACTCGCTTGCTGGTGTATAAAATCTCAGTATATCCCAAATTAGTTGAACAATTTTTTGATAGGAAGTGATATGTATACCATTAACACTACTAAATGTATTTTATAATGATGTACTGTACAACCACTACAAATAATGTTGCATTTGTCCACACTTTTAGTTAGTGTGAACAAATTAAAAATTTTGTCACGCTTTTATGTGTGTAAAAATATATAGAACTAAAAGTGTGTAGAAATTTATCCACACTAAAAAGTGTGAACTTTTAGTTCTACACACTTTTTAGTGTGGATAAATTTCTACACACTTTTTAGTGTGAACTTTCATAATTATTTTGTAACACCCCATTTGTTCACACTAACTTTTTAGTTAGTGTGGACAAATGGGGTGTTACAAATTAATCATGAAAGTCTACATTAAAAAGTGTGAACTTTTAGTTCTACACACTTTTTAGTGTGGATAAATTTCTACACACTTTTAATTCTACATATTTTTACACACATAAAAGCGTGACAAAATTTTTAATTTGTTCACACTAACTAAAAGTGTGAACAAATGCAACATTATTTGTAGTGAACATTTTATTGCCAAAATCTGGTGGTAAATATACTCTGATTTCTAACATTGATTACCAATCACAAGAATAAGTATGAAAAATGAAAAACTACCCAAAAGATTATTATTACAAATGATTATTATAAAAATAAAAGATCTATATATAAAGATTATATACAGTTATAGATACAAAATATTATAAGACAAATATCAAGAATTATAGAGAGAATAATGAGAAGGTTGATCAAAAATTCCACTTTATACCTTAACTTGTTTTTTTTTTTTTAATCACAAATGTCTTTATTCTTTCAACATGTCAAGACATAGTTCCTTCTTCTTTTTCCTTTAGCTAAAAAACGCATATACCTATAATCAACAAATCAAAATTACTAAATATATATATAAATGTTGAACTTGTACCACTTAACATATACTCATTTATTTTATATGAAAATGGTATTTAGCGAGGAGTCAATAGTTGTGAAGTTACTTAATCTATACTCCTTATTAAAGAAAATAGCCCCTGTTGAAAGTTACAAGGGGAAAATGTCTATTATGTCCTCCATTAAACTAAACACTTTAAATACAAATCACTCCCGCCTGATAATCATGTTTTGTCTATATCTATTTCAAATTCAAATAACACCCCACGTGAGCATCCTTATTTCATGCTTATCAATTTGTTTTCTAACTATTGTAATTATTTTGTTTTTATTGATTAAAAGTTTTTCAAACGGAGATATCTATACTTCTATACTCCTTATTAAAAAAAATAGCCCCCTGTTGAAAGTTACAGGGGGAAATGTCTATTATGCCCTCCATTAAACAAAACACTTTAAATAAAAATCACTCTCGCGTGAGAATCCTGTGCTCATAGTTGTCGACTCGTAACTTTTGACTCGACTAGAAAACATGAATTTTTGACTCGTGACTCGGAACGTGACTCGACTCGTAAGAGTCGGGATATTTTTAAATACTACATAGTATAGTATAATTATATATATGTGACGTCTTTAGAAGCAAAATATAAGTTTGTAATTTTATTAAATTTACCAAAATATTACATATAATAGTTTTGAGACATAAACTTACAATTTATCTCCAAATTCGCAATAAAATGATCAAAACTACATTAATATTACACAAAATAATGTAGCAAATAAAGTATAATATATAATATATAACCATAGTATCAAACTACAATAATTATAAGTTTGCGACTCGTGACTCGGTCCAAGTTCACATAGCGACTCGTAAGAGTCTGGACAAAAACGAGTCACCTAACGAGTCACTCGTTTTTGGTGTAAATCGACTCGACTCGTAAGAGTCGACTCGTGACTCGTAAGAGTTTAACAACTATGCATCCTATATCTATTTTAAATTCAAATAACACCCCAAGTGAGCATCCTTATTTCATGCTTATCAATTTGTTTTCCAACTATGGTAATTATTTTGTTTTTATTGATTAAAAGTTTTTCAAACGGAGATATCCTTAATTGATGCTTATCCTTATTTCGTTTTTATTGATATTGATGAAATATTTTTCTATTAAAAGTTTTTCAAAAGGAGATGACAATTGCAAAGGAAAACTTTTTCAAAAATCTTTTCATTATTTTGATAATCATACGAGATATTTAACAATAATTTCCATAATAAAAATACACATTATCAATACCAAGTTATATATAAATACCTTTCATTCCACATAAAATTGACATTGGCCGCTATTGCAGCTATGTTATTCATCGTATGTTATTGTTTAATTGATTGTCCACGCTTATTTTTTTGGTAATCACGACATGAGAAGCATGTACCATGGTATCCCGTCGCAAGGCGCGGGTACCATGCTAGTATCGAAGAAAAGAAATCACATTTTACATGTAAAAAGTGAGACCTGAGGGTGGAGATGAAATTTACAAGTAAGAATGACTAGAAAGCATATGGATGATTTCTATTGTAAACTTCAGTTAGTATATATGGTAATAAATGATGGTGGCTAGCGGCTTGCTTCATCGACATAGATTGTCAAACAAACTAGAGTGAAGGTCCGTGCGATGCACGGACGGGTAGGTTGATTAGTTTGACGTCTTCAGTGAAGTTTGCTAATAATGCATCGAGGTTTACGTAGTAATTTAACAAATGTATAGTCAAATGTGTTGGTGCATGTTGCGTTTGTGATAACTTCAGGTGTTAGTTTTAGGTAGGATAGTGTCGGATTCATAATTTATAAATGATTGCATGTAGTCTAATAAAGATTAATGATATTGATAGTTGGATATAGAGACAGAGTAGGCATATTTGTTTACTTATGGGAGTTGAATATAACAATAAATATGCAAAATTGGAATAGCTTGAAACTGCTTATTCAACCAAAAATGCTCTTTTACTTATTTGCAATGGTAAGCATGTGTATTGTTATTGTATATTAGGAGGCCCATTCTCTCATATCCATTATACACACATGAAATCGTAAATTAGCAGTAAAGCAAGGGAATTGAAGACATAACAATCTTAAGCAACAACAAAGGCAGTTATGGCCCGATTGGATTCACGGGTTTACGACTGCACACGGCCAGTGCTACATATTCAATATGAGCAATAGGAGAAGGAAGCTAGTGATGATAATTGTGGGCGTTTTGCAGCTGGATGAATCAATTTCGAGGAAGGGTTTCCATGGAGCTTTCATGCAGAGAAGTAACAACCATTAACACTACGTAAACGAAAGATTGCAACAGTTTCCACATAGCACCTGTAAGAAGCATATATGCATAATAGAAATTACCTCATAACTCAGTTACCTGATCAAACGATCGCTTGTATGACTTTCAAACAAATTATCCATATTTGGTATGAAACTAACTTTAGAATCAGAATTTGTTCATTAAAACATTAAAATCCGATTATTGCAGGATCAAAATCGTGGTTTGCCCGCTTCTCGCCACTGCAAGTCATATACCAAAGGTAAGAAGAACATTCTAAGAAAAGAAAATCATGATTAACTTCCTATCAATATTTGATTAGATGTGGAACTTTTAAACCATTTAGTTACAATGGGTTGAATCAAATTGTTATATTTCTAACTGGTCAACATGCGTAATCCATAAGTTTATTAAAAAAGGAAAATCGCCATAAAAGGTTGTGAGACTTGTGAGCCACACGAAGTCTACTAAGGCCTACAACCTTCATAACCATTTTATCTAGATAATAAGATTATTATTGTGATAATATTTACATAGATAACAATTAACGCATAAACAACCTATTATCTTGCCATCTCAACCTTAAAAAAAAAATAGAACTTCATAAATTTACCATCACCTTGCTTATATAAGGTTGTAATTGCAATGATGCATTAGATTGACTTCGATCTGTGACAGATTTAGTCGCCCCACCTCGAATTCTTTCCGATAGTCTTTTCTACTGTCAAAGTTGTGCAGCTAGTTAGCATAAAATCTAGTGACATGCGACTCCCCTCCTCTCTCCAAATCCATCTTCATCTTTCTTTTTTAGCCCAAGCAGCTCCCAGCCTTTAAGATTTAATTTTGACTTTAGGTTTTTGAATTATAACATATTATACTAACCCACATATATTTGTACAAATAATACTAATTACCCTAATCTGGGAATATATCGTTAGAATTTGATATAATGTAGATTCAAATAGTACCTGTTAGATAACATTATACCCAGCATGTTGAAGAATTTATACCTACATAGATAGTCACATAAGATAAGCTATATATTCAAACTTCCCAATAGTCTAAAACATTCATCAAGATTAGGCCTCAGATTGGTATAATTTTAAGATACTATAGTATTTTAATCTTAATTATCACACAAACAATGACATATACAGAATAACTTATGCTCAACCTGCCTATAGTTATTGATTCAAATCTAGAAGATATAACCTCACCGTCACCTACTTAGCTTGATTGAAGCCATGTGTGAACCACGTAGCATTGATGGTCATGTTTTTCGCCTGGCCAATGTCACCTCGATACTAAACTATTGATCTTTGGAGTTGGACCGACACGCCTTGTCACTATGATGGGCTCCTGGCTACCCGTGGATTTGGAGTCCCCAAAATCATCATTACTACAATGACCACCAAACACGTAAAGTGCCCTGCTGAAGCCCTATACAATTCTATCAAACTGATGTTTTCTACATTACAACTATGAGACGTGAACTTGTTAATAATGTAAGAGGGGTACCACGTAAAAGACCTTTTTGATCTGAGACACACCAGAACTTCAATAGGAAAACCTTAAGTGGATTTGGTTGCTGAAACTCTGGTCCGAAGTAGAACATTCCCAACATTGCATGGGTGCAAGGCGACCTTAGGCAGCCTTTCTCATCTGTTGATACATCAGTGTCGAACAAAATCATTTAATCAACTATGACCCTCCCATAGATCTGAACTAATTTTAATACATGAAAACTACCTTTTAGAGTTGAGAATCGTTAAAGATACATACAACATATATGTGTGTATATATATATGTATGCAGAAGTCAAAAGATATGAATTATATCTATATATCTATATATATGCGAAAAAAATAAAAAAAGAGGGATAAAATCACTAACCTCAGGAGCACCTACATTCTTGATCACTGGAATTGTATTACCTTGTACTCAAATACCACATATATATCTATCTAATTAGAGAGCTAAGTATACAATATTAGATACGCAACATATATAATCAATTTGATCACATATCTTCTTTTGACTTTTGTATCCAAAATTACAATGCTTACAGGAACAATAGATTTTATACTCTAAAATAACAACATAAAAGATCATATGAAAAAAAGAGACATAATATAGAAGAAAACTAATAAAATGAAATCAGAAGATGTTCAAATTGCAATTCAATGTAAATTGAGACCTCGACTACCCGAAACCCATCCCCACGTCACATGCCACGACGAAAAAGTATTTCAAAGAGATATAACTTTATTTAGCCCGTTGGTTTAAGTTTAAATGAATAACAACTAACCACATTCTAAATTTATAGGTATAAAAGAATAAAAAGTGAAGTAACAACTTGATTCAATGAAAGAGGTACCTTGCATTGGAACCAGGCCACGATATCCTTTCTGAAACGTTTTCAGTTCCGCCAGGTGGCCAACTTTGAAGTTTGAACTCCATGATACCAGGGTGCTTCCCTTCTGTTTCCCGCGGGCTAGGTAACTATTTTTTTTTTTAAGATCTTTCTTATTTACCTTTAAGGCATCCTATTATCCGTTTTGAGTTTCTCAATTATTACAACTATCAAAATGACAATCAAATGTTTTGATGAGAATGGAATAGCAAAATCACGAATCTGATTCAATCATGTGTAAGGACATATATAAGTGTAATAACATAAACTTAGAATCATGTGTAAGGACATATAAAACTATAATAACATAAACTTGGAAAAAAGAAAGTGATACTTATAACTATCATGAACTTCATTGCAGATATCTCCAATCCCCTTGTCATGCCAAACTGTCTTCTTTCCATATATGAAGACCACCAACACAAACAATGCCACTTCAAAGCTACAATTATTTTAACCCATTCCTGCCTCATTTAACAACTGCACAATAAGCCAGCTACATCCCAGACATACAATCATAGAATAAAAACAAAAAACTGTAAAAAACAAATTAAAATTGAAATAAAACTAAACCAAATAATAGCCATAGCTTTGTCTCGTGTAATTTTGTTTTTATCATTCGAAAGTTCGATTCCTTATCATCTACAACTAAGCATAAAATGACAGACCAAGAAAACATTATATATCCTGAAAAGTAGAAATCCATTCAGGTGTTTCATCAAGCAAATGGCACACCTATCCATATTATGCCAACACCAATAGATATCACCCCAATTGTTCCACTGGATTATTTATTAAAAAGTGAGATATAAAGCTTAAACTTAATGGGAAAAAAGAGCAATTAATGAAAAACCGTATAGATTGATAGGTGCAACAATGAATTATGTAATGTTTACAGTCTCTAATCTTAAAAATCACAAAGAAATCTGAACTCAGTGATCCAATTTGATTAAAAGAATGCTTTGTACCAAAATAAGGTTGTTACTGGTGTACTCGCTGAAAATGGACATAGACACACAAAATAAAACTTTATATGAGTAGAGCATACCAAAGAAGTTTCCGCTGACATCATTCATATTAGAAATCTAGAGCAAATGGCTCCTGCCCACGCGTTGCATATCATCAGGATGAAGTGATGCTTTTTGCAAGCTCATCAAACTGACAAACCTGCATTTCAACTTTAATTATAAGGATGATGTACCACAAACTGAATAAAGAAAGAGAATAGCACCAGCAGCTTGCCTTGTGCAATTTGGTTCCTGATCCAAGTAGTTGGCACATGATCAAATAAGTTCATAGAAGCTGGATTTGGATGCTTCATTGACGAAATTACCCAACACTATAAATTTGTGAACTAACTACTCAAATGCATCCAATTATAAACTTTCGGGACTAAACACATCGACCGATCTAAGTCACAGAGAATTAGGCCGTTTCTGCCGTTTGGGGAACTGATTCTGATTATATCAATTTTTAGAGTCAAATAACATTTTAGGCGTAGGTGCAACAAAAGCAATTCATTTATCAGATTATTTATGACACATTAAAACTTATATTTCTTTGTATTTGACTAATTACCATACCAAAAAACTCATTATGAGGATTCACGTAATTTTCTATTTTTTAGAAAAATATAGTATGTTTGGACCAGGCATGGATTTCACTTTTCACCTTGAGCCTATTTCATGAATTCTCTAAAATAGCCTGTACCTGTTTGAAACAGGAATTAGTATTTCCATAACTCGTTTAAGTGATTAAAATTAACAGTCAGGAACCATGTTACCAAAAAACGACACAAAAAATTAGTTTTAATACAATAATACCTCATACATTCAACGACGAAATGATAAAAAGAACATCTATTGAAGAATATTTACCTTGCTTCATCCCATTAGCATTGACCTTCTATTTTTCAACAACATACTTCACATTTTTGTGATGCAACCGCCTTTGAACTTGCATTAGTGGGCAGCTCGTTGTGACCCTTTCTTATTCCGCCCCTGCTTGATTTCCCAGCCATATCTACTCCTGAATCATCAAAATCATGGCCGAACCAAAAATCCCCAAATTAGCAAAACCCTAAATCTTGCACAAGAGTAATGATGACACTCCTTATATATGATTTCAGAAAGCACTAATCACCTATCAAAGTAGAAGGAAGGAGAAGATGAAGTACAAGGATAGAATGAAGTCGGTTTGTAACTGAGATTTGAGAATGAATTAGAAAGTTGTAGAAGATGGCTGATGATATATTTATATAAATAAAGGTAAAAGAGTAATTTTAAGGTCCCTTAATTGTTATATATAAATAATTATCTATATAAACATAAAAAAGAGAAATGATGATAATGTATCGAAAGAGGTTACCTGCAACAACAAAACAATCAATCGCCAGTTAATCAAATCCAACCAAAAATTAGTTACCTGCAACATCAGTGTTATTATGAAATCTACAAACAAATAATAGTTAGATAGAACAACACATAATAGAAAATTAGGATTTTATTACAAATCTATTAAAAATATCCAACAAAATCTGCAAAACATTAGACATAAACACATATTGTTCTTTTACTATAGATATTAAATTTCTTATAAATCCTAATCGGCTAATAATACTAAACAAAATAAGAATTAGATATAACAACACATAATAGAAAATTAGGATTTTATTACAAAACTATTAAAAATATCCAACAAAATCTGCAAAACATTAGACATAAACACATATTGTTCTTTTACTATAGATATAAATTTCTTATAAATCCTAATCGGCTAATAATACTAAACAAAATAAGAAATTGTGTATTTTATCATTGTTGTTGGGTTGAAGCTTTAAACAAATTATAAGCATCAAACTAAAAATAATGCAAAAAAAATATACCTTGAATCTGCAATTAAAAGATTTCAGAAAACCACAACATCAAATTTCAACTGCAAAGATTGTCAATTCTTAAAAGATTTAACGAAGTATGGAGAGGGGCAGGAACTCGAGCGGAGAATAATTTAAATGGAGGGAAAAATACATACAGAGTGATCACCGATTCGACCAGCGTAGAAAGGCGGTTGTGATGTAAGGAGATGGGCCGGAGAGTGGCTGGGAAAAAGAGGAGGGGAATAGAGAATATTTTGACGATTGGATGGGGTGTTTGGGTTATCAAACTTGTTCCAGGGAGAATATGTATCGATAGCCTCACTTTTAATATACCTTACAATCAGAATAAATGCTAGTCTTCTCAGCTGCCTTATTCATCTATATGATGCAATTCACGAACCACAATTAGTGCCAAATAAACATATTATTGCATACATATCATTTTCGATATGAATGAACACAAAATACAAAATGCATTAAACATGACATCAAATACATATTCATTATTATTGTAAAGAAAAGTAATTAACCCTATTAAGTACACATCAATAAAGCGTCAAGGAAGCGCTAATTTTTCCACTACCATGATTCAACTTTTAGATATATATAGATATAAATTCATTAATCTAAGTTTTAAAATTAAGACCTTATGTCATATCCTATATGTAGTAACATAAATGGAAGAGGTTTAAAGCAACTAAGATCATTTATTATTTAACAATAATACTAAAAGAGCAACAAATATGGAAAAATATGAACCATTGGATGAAGTTTTTTTTTATTAAATTTAAAGATGATGTCATCTTTGACTAATCTTTTAGTCAAGACCAACTTTAGTCCTTCAATATCAATAGTTTTTATTTAACCCCTTAATAAATAAATTAAATTATAGAATTAATTATATTATGATATTTTTGGAAAACTCTAATATTTTAACATAAAATTTCCAACTTATTTCACTTATAAATTTCAAGGTATACATCTATTTTAAGTTAATGGTTCGTAAAAAAAAAATCTACAATGTTATAAACTTAATTAAACTATATAACTGACTTTTTATGTGTTTGTATAATAATTTTCATAGTATTTTATGTATTTTAATTCAAATATATGTTATAAATGTAAAACCTTTATTTAGATGCACAAGGTATTTAATAAAATGATAGAAAAACATGACATTAAAAAAAAGTAATATTGTTATTTTAGAGGTTAAGAGATTTATGTTGACACATTAGAAGAAAATGGAAACGAAGATAATATATTGACACATTAGAGGTCAAATGGTTGAAATGTTTTATACAATAGACGATGATAAAATTATTAACGTATTATTTTGTTATACGTTGACACATTAATGGTAAAATGACTTAAAAAAATTGTTAAATAAAGTTCAAAAAGTTGTATTTAAGGTGTATACAAATATTGTAGCTTTCGTATCAAAAGTAACTTTTTAAATTTTATTGAAGTGTAAAACTATTTTATACACCTTAACTACAACCGTCATGACTGGATTTAGCAATACCTAAAAGTTAATAGACAATAGAAGATAATGAGGTGCATGATTTGTAATTATTTTGGGTTTAATTTCCTTTTATTTTATAGTTTTACCTTAGATCTTTTGTTTCATTTGAATGTTACTCGTTTTGAAAATTAACTAGAATAAAAATAAATTCGTTATGTAGTAAGGACAAACGGCTAAAACATTCGGTTGATGTTGTTCCAAGTCCTTGATAGGTGTATAAGAGAAAAAATTATAATGTTAGTACGTTATAAAGTTGATTTTTTATTTGAATTCTATTTACATTTATTGTTATGTTGACTTTTTAATAGTAAGTGCAAAATATTATTTAGATAATAATATAATAAGGGTAATTCTTAAGGTTTACGATTGTCAAAAAACATATGATTAGTTAAATATAGTTACCCGCATATTACGCGAATCATTAATCTAGTAATATTCTATTCCAAAAATTAAAATACGACGATTTGAATAAATCCTTTTATTTGTGAATACAACATAGATAAAATGGTGAATTTGTGTTTTCCATATTTAGTTTTTCACTTTTAAACCGAAACCGAACTGAATTGTAATTTGATTTTTGGTTTGGCTTTTTTTTTTTTCTTTCCTTTTCTTTAAATTAGATTTTGGTTTGAAAAATAAGAACAATAATAATAAAGGAAAAACAGAAATACATGACTGGTGAATTAGAGAAAAACTTTGAAAATGCCCCCATGCAGGATCGAACTACAGACCTCTGGCGCTCACCAAAATCATGGATTTCCATTTTACACAAACAAGCTGCTAATCATAGATATGAACACATTTTTGTATGTGTATGTATTTGTTACGCCGTCCCCTGTAGCCATTGCATTTACCTCCGGCAGCCATGGGTCATCGATCGGAATAAATACTTCAATTCCTATCAACATGCATCGACCGACAAGGTAAGTATAATCTGTTGATATGTCAATGATTTGTCAAATATGTTTAAATGTGACTAAGTTTGTTTGAATAATTCTCAAAATATTGGTTGGTGGTTGATAAGTCTAGGTGTTCCATTCCACAATACGCTTTCATCCATTCAACTCAATAGAATCAGGTCCGTTTCCGATGTAAATCTCATATTTAAACAACGATATGAATATGTAATCTTGGAGTTTTCGCATGTTCTAAGCGGAAAAAAAGAAGCGTCAACAAATGACATAGTTGATATAGGGTCGAGTATCGTTTTCTCCGACCGAAAATAACTTTTTTCATCTCTTATATTCAGTGTGTCGAATTTAGGGCTTTCAATACTCGACCAAACCCGAATCCTAACTTGAAAAATCAGGTTCCAGTTTGGTATTCTAGACCCGCCCCAACGTGCCAATCAACCGACCCACCAACCTCATTTTTTCAGGTCGGGTCCGGGCTGGCTTCTTGGGTTGTCAAGTCGACTCACCAACCTCAGTAATCTTTTTGTATTAGTTTAATTATAACTAATACCGACCCGTTTGACCCAGTTGACCCACAACCAACTCATTTTGACCTGCCAACCAGCTAACCCACTTGACCCAAAATCAACCCAATTGAAAGCATAAACATCAAACGCACTTGAACCAAAACAAGTCCATTTAACCAGCCAACTCGCCAATCCGCTAACCCATGTATTAATCAGCTTTAGTCGAGTGTGTATTTCTAACCTGAAACTTTAGTGAGTCAGGTTAGGATCAGATCTCCAACCCGACTCGTGTCGACCTGATTGACGGTCCTGACTCGAATTAGATCTTAAGTGAAGGATATGAATATTTGATATGTTTGGATTTACATGTTCTAAAATTGATGACAATGCCTAAAATTCAAATCACAACAATCATTTATTCAAGTATAAGGTGTTACAATGCAAGTTAATCACAAATATAATTAAGCAGCAGATGACTAAATTACAATTAATATGTTGACTGTACTCACGAATTCACAATCTATATAACTTATCTGTATTTGAAGATTTTAAGATACAGCTTATACAAGTTGAGTTAATCAGTGCAGCATCGGTACAAGAAAAATTTCTCCATAGACCGGCCACATTCAGCGCAAACCACTCTTTCAGGCACACTCCCAGTGGTTCCAGGTAATATTAAACGGTTGCAATGATGTGGTGGCCGGTTTGCCTCAAGATGTTCATTTAGAGCAGGTAGAAAACCTCTCTCTTTTGCCTCATCCTCCCACTCTTTGTAATTAGTCAAACTTGTTAAAACCGTGTCACCATTAGCCCTTCGCATCCAGTCGTTCGAGCCCCGACATATCACGGCCCAGCCCTGATCATTACCGTCATATGTGAGCATCACATTGATCTCTCTTAAGATCGGGTCTTCATCGAATGACTTCCCATGTTGCAACTTCGAGTGCAACATGCTTTCAAGGCGCACCCAGAAAAACCATATGAGGGTCAAGTCTAACACGTAACTTAGGTTCTCTGCTCGGATTGTATCGTTGTTTTTTCGCACTTTTTCTCTTGGGTTGCTTTTCCCAACATACAACATCTCGAGTGGGATCCCAGCTGTACGTGCAACTGCTCGTGCAGTGTTCGTGAATTTCCGTATCCATTCAATGTCCTCCCCTCCATACAAACAAATATACCTTCCTTCAGCAATCTGCAAGAGCCAAAATGTGAATAAAAGAGCTACACAATAAATGTAAGTAGGAAGTGGATTTAAGCTAAACACAAACACGTAGTATACCCAATTGAAAATCATTGGCTCGATTGAATCTGCAAGCAATTCGATCCTCCAAGTTTCTTCCTTCCATAGGGCTTCTTCCCTCAGGCTAGTAAATGGGAAAGCCAGGCTCCCCCAAATCCACATCATGTGTAGCGCGTTGATGTTGACGATCCTTCCTTGAGGATCCATTACAACAAGCAACGGTTTTTGGTTAAAGTGCCACACCTCCTTGATGTACTTGATCACTGCAGGTTCAAGTAACGAGGGGTGAAACACTGAATACCATGGCATCATGTTTCTTAACGCCTCAAATTGGATTTGGTTTTCCTCGGTCCATGGTGCTGTCCTATGATTGGGCACCACTGGGAGCCACACAACCTCGTACTGGCTCTCAGACCTTGTCGGGTCTTGCTTTGCCTCCCTGTACATCTGGTCCAGAACTGATAACTCTTCTGGGGGAAGGTCAAGGTCGGAAATGAGTAGCAACACAATCTTCTTCTTCAGTATTTCTATACTAACCTAGTTATCCCAAATATTCAATTTGAATGTTAGTCAATAATGATTATATCCAAAACCGCTTTGATGAGATGATGCATATGAACACCTACCCGATTCTTTGTAGAACTTTCGTACAATGGTAGCTGATCATCCTTCAAGTAGATCAAATGCTTGAGAGGCCTCATGTTATCAAGATGTGGAGTATCCATGACACGAAGTATAGTTAGGTATGCTTCAATCTGCTTTTTCTCATCTGGTTATCAGTTTCAAAAGTGAGTTAGCAATTAATTGGTTCGTACATCTACACCAAGTAAGTGATACATGTTTAACATATTCTTGATCTTACTAATGTGGTGAATGCAAAGATCCAACTGATGCCTGAGGTGATCCTGGATATTGCTGATCTTATGAGCCAAACTTGATAACTCCCAAGCTTCGGTGGTCGTCGTGATATGCCTGGATTATAAAAGACCATTATATTCATGTGTTGTACTAATGGGAAGATATCCTATATGGGAATGCATAAAGAAATAAGATAAATTAGTAACATACTCATGTCCCATTCCAATGAGGTTAATGAGTATGGATGCACATGCCACAATGCTTCGGATGATCCAATAAACTGCAATTGGAATATGAGCGGTGGCTGTTACTAGTTCAGGAGTGTCAGGGCTAATATACTGCTCCGGGAGCTCTTTAAATCTTACAATGCAGTGAGTTAGGTCAAGCATGGCCTTGATGAGGTTGGAGACGGCCTCAAAACGTGGTTTGAGAGCTTCACTGCGCTCCAACACATCAGGCAGTTGCTTGAGGTGGGCTAGTGATTTAGCGAGTGGGTTTGCAGTGTAAAGCTGAGCCACCAACCAAAACTCGCCATAGTTCACTGCAAAAGCTGCTAGAGTGATTACAGCTTTTGCATCCCAACTATAGTTGGAAAGGATGTTGAAAATCCCTGTGGTGGTTGCATGTGCATCTGCACCTCCAATACTTTTGCAAGAAATCTGAATGAATTTTAGATCTTAGATGTTACAACAATCGAACTATATATCATACACACACACACACACACACACACTTGATCTGAGCAATTTACCTCACAAGAAACCTTGTTGATTGTGAGTGCCGTAAATTCAAGCATCGCATTGACTTCATTATAAATTACACTCTCCACTATTGCATCCGATTCCGCTTGACCCTACAAACCACAAATTAAATTCAGTATGATTCAAACTGGATCAATAAATTATAAATACTGAAGCAATTAACGTACTTGATGCCTGGCATCGGGATTGGCCCTATTCATGATGTCCTCGATGATTTGAAGGAGTGGTACGACGTCAAAATAACTGCCATCGGGGGAATGTGTAGCAAGTATATTTTTCATCATGGCATTGTCATCAGAAGACGAGAACATATGCCGGTCACCTCTCGCATAGCGAGTCCTGGGGGCAGCCATTAAAGGAAATTGTTAAGTTATTAGAACAATGGTATTTTGAGTAGAGTATGATGAACAATATGAAGATTTCCATATCTGATATAAACACATTTTTGGAATAAAGTGGCAATGAATCTTGTACCTTGCTTGTAAACTTTCATCTAAGCTTCCCTTTGAATATTTGGAACCAACTTCTTTATCTTTTCCCTTTTTCCTATTCCAAACTTGTACTGAAAAGCTGTGAGTTTGGTTTTAAATTATTGCTTAATAACAAGTTACTAAGAACAACTTAGACCTCAAAACTTTTTGTCACAATATTAAGTATAAAGTTAATTGTATGTTTTATTAATTTTTAATGAGTGTGCATGTTTCTTGCCTGCAGGCTTTTTCTATAAATTTGTTCATTCTCTTTTCCTTGTATGATCCATCTTTCAAATATGCTAAACCTAGTTCATGAGTCATTGTTTAACTTTGATGTGTTAACAGGCCCACCTTATCTTTTGCATGCCAAGAACCTTCACAGCCAAGAAATGATTGAGGTGAATATTTTTAACCTTTTAGTATGTTTTAATGCACCGCGATATCAGTTCGAGGTTGGTGGTTCAAACCATGTTGTAGTCATAATATATAGTTTTTTAGTTAATTGACCGTTTCAAAAATGAAAAAAAGAAGGTTGGTTCATGCTATTTCTTTCTTTTCATAATTGTAAGTGCTAAAATGATCAATAAGCTATCTATATGTCAGAATAAATTGGTATACAGGACTTTTTAAAATAGTAAACAAAAATATATCTAAAGAATTTTTAGTGCATGTGACTAAAGTTTTCAATTCGTTGAATTAGATACCCAAACTATCCGGGTAGGAAAGCCCACAGAAAACAGAAGATCTGTTTAAAGAATAGAATTCATGCTAAGGTTAGATTTAGATTGTATGACACCATTAAAAGGAGATCGTGATTTTAGTTGCTGCTCTAATTGCTTATATACTGGGTGGAGACTTGCAGTCAACAACGCAAGTCATCATGTTAAGATTTACAATTGCCTTACAAGGCACTATCATACATGCATGTATCTCTCATATACTGTAATAAGTTAATCACAAAGATCCATGTTTAGCCAAAATTGTAATATCTTTATTTAATATAGTTAATAAATTATTAGTGAAATTTTTCTTTAACAGGAGCCTAGAAAGTTACAGCAATAGGAAACATTCTTTTGAAATATACTATTAAGATCGGTTGAATACTTGCAGTAAACAACACTAGTACTGTATAAATTATCATGTTAAGGTTTACAATTACCTTAGTCCTTACAAGGCATACTAAATACTATGAGAAACTTTTATACTAGATCTGAAACTGCTAATAGTTCTCATTCCATTAGGAACTAGGTAAAAAAGTTAACTGCTAATAATTTTCTCTTTCCATTAGGAACTATGTAAAATAGTTAACTGCTAATAGTTTGCATACGTACTACTTGTCTCCTTTGAAACAAAACAACGATACCCAATCTTGTCAAAGGCAGGGTATGTGAGATAAAGGCAAATCATACCTCTACCTGAAGGTGGAGACTACTTATTAATCCTGAAACATCATATCAGAAACTTAACTTAATAAAATTATTTATTTATTTTACTATAAAAGTTACATGGCAAAATGAAAACTATGTGTATGTACACCGCATATGACTGAAACATATCAGATTTGCGTCATGAAATACAATCTATAAAATATCTGTATTTTAATATGCAGAACAGATATATATATATATATATATATATATACACATACATAACACACACATATATAAGCGTAATTAGTTGGTGGATGCAGCCATGCAGCATGCATTCGGGGTGGAGCCGGGAAATCTTCCAAGCAGCCGGGTTCACAGCCAAGTTGATTGAAATTTGGTTATATAGTTATAGAAAACGTGAAGTTCTCAGTGGATTCAGCTTACATCTTGGCTATGTGTCACTCAACCTCTGGCTGGCAGCATTGAAACATGTGAAACGTTTCCATTGACCGCCCACAATCAGAGCAAATCACTATCCCCAGCTGACTCCCGATGGTTTCCGGCAAGATTAACCTGTTGCAGTGGTGCGGTGGTTTGTTTGGATCAGGATTATCATTTGAAGCATGCAAGAAACCTCTCTCTAGTGTCCGTTCCAGCTCCTCTTCCCAGTTAGCCAAGCTCGTTAAGAGAGTTCTGCCATCCATCCTTCGTATCCAGTCATTTGAACCATGACACATCACTGCCCAACCCTGATCAATGCTGTCATATATAACTATTTTATTGATCTCTATTAAGATTGGGTCTTCATGGAATGACTTCCCAAGTTGTAACTTTGACCTCAACATACTCTCAATTCGAGTCCAAAAGAACTCCATAAGAGTCAAGTTTGGTAGCACGTAACCTAGGTTCTCGCGTTGAATTATTTCATTGTTCCTTTGCACTTTCTCGCTTGGGTTGCTTTTCCCAACATACAACATCTCGAGTCGGACCCCAGCTTTACCTGCAACCAAATTTGCGATCTTGGTGAAGTTTCGTATCCAAATAATGTCCTCTCCTCCATACAAACAAATGTATTTTCCATCTGCAATCTGCATTGGAGCAGAACAATATAAATAAGACCCAGAAACGGGAAAAACTAAACTAAGGCAATTGAGTGACAAAGGCACACCCAATTGAAAATCATTGGCTCAATGGAATCGACTAATAGCTCCACCCTCCAAAATTCATCTTGCCAGAGGGCTTCTTCCCTCTCGCTAGAGAAAGGAAAACCCACGCTTCCCCAAATCATAATCATATGTAGTGCATTGGTATTGATGATCCTCCCTTGAGGATCCATCACCACAAGCATTGGTTTGTGGTTAAAGTGCCACACCTCTCGATGTACTTGATGACTGCTGGTTCAAGTAAGGAGGGATGAAACACCGAATGCCATGGCATCTTGTTTCTTAACTCCTCAAATTTTCGTTCGTCTTCCTTGGTCCATGGTGTTCTATGAATGGGCACCACTGGGAGCCACAAGACCTCATACTGGCTCTCGGGCCTTGTTTGCCTCGCCTGTATGTACATCTGGTAATGTTATCAAGATCAAGATCATATTTGATCTTTTATATTTATAAGTTGTTATTGTAAAGTGTAGGTTCTGGACTAAAGTTGATCAAATTGATACATGAAGGGCTAAAGATGGACAAAAGTATTCAAGACATTCTGGAGGACTAAAAGAAGAAAGAAGGAAGAGTAGAAGGGGCTGATTGGAACTTCTGTTTATATATATACCCTATTATAGACAT